>WBMY01004705.1:38765-110234 GCA_013397315.1 Donacobius atricapilla | reverse complement strand
CTATGCAAAGGGATAATATGAAGATATCAAAGTCAGTAAAGGAAGAGTGATTTCGGAAGAGATGACAAGCTGCCCTAGCTCTAGGTTGAAAATCTCCTTGATTTTGTGGTAACAGACTGTAATATGAATATGCCAGAGTATTCCTTTAAATCGTGGACAATGTGAATTGGGGAGACGATTTTGTGGATTCAAGCAAAGGTATCTGATTTACTTAGTGAATATTGAATTAAAAACTGTAATCTGGTGATCCTATGAGATGTTTGAACAGAGTGAGATGAGAAGAAGCCTTGGCACCGGTGAAGAATGAGAAGGTATTTGTTTCCTTAAGATGAGAAATCCTTTATCGTGAAGCTGTGCATCTTTAAAAGGTGAAACCCCATGCATAAGTCCATGACCTGTATGTAGTCATGGGAAAGGCTACATGTTTGGGAGGCTCACAATTGCAGGTTCCTGGGCAGGCTGCGTTTGTGGGAGTTAGAAGCCACAGACAGACTGTGTCTCTTGTGGAGCGTTACCATAATGATAGGAGAGACTTCTCTCTCTAAGAGACTGAGTGAAAGACTATATCATAAGTGGTACTGACCTAGGGCTCTGAATTCTGTCTCTTTACATTGTTTGTGGGAAAGTAAACTGTTGGTAGTGGGGAGGGGAGTGCTTTTGAAAGGTTTCATTTTTTTTGTTCTCCTTTTAGTGTGTGTTAATAAATCTAACTGTTTTTATCTTTAAGTTAAGCCTCTTTTGCCTTTCTTCTAGTCCTATTCCACAGTGGAAAAATATTTAGACCACTACACTAAATTTAGCAAACAAAATTTGGCAAATATTAAACCACTACAGTGTGTGCCATAGAAGGCCATGGCTTTTCATCTGTTCTTTTCCAGCTTTGCAGATCCCTTTTTGTCTCTGCCTTCAGGTGGACAGTTGTCTCCAGCCTGTATTTCTTAATGGCTCTTTGAGCCTCCTTCTGGCTCTAACACCTATGGAGCAGGAGGCACAAGTAGGCCTACTGAACCTCTGCCTTCAGGTGCCAGGCCTCACTCTGCTGACCACTGTATCCTGAGCTGCAGCTGCTCCTTCCTCTCCCCACTCCTCAGCATCTGAAAACTCCTTGGATCTGAGAAAGGTTCAATGACTTTGACATCCCTTTCTCCAACAGAGGCCTACCCCACACGGTCCTTTTTATCCTCCTTCAGTAGGAAAAAGAGATGAAGGGAGGAATGGAGGGGACTTAACATCTGCCAAGGGAAGGAGAAATGAGTGCAGCCAGAGAAGGGAGTAGCACCTACTGCTAACTGCTGAGAGGCAGGCTTTTGAGGTACTGGAGAAGGTGAGATATGGTAAGCAGCAAGTTTGTCTGCGAAGAAGTTCTGAGAAAATTAATTTAATGGAGCTTGACTACTAAGAAATTGTATTTGATTATTTATATAATTTTAATGCAGATTATACTATCTAGTTTGAGATTTTTGCTGAGTTATGAAAAAATGTCCAGGCACAAGTGGCCTCCACACAAGTTACCATTGCCAACAGTCTAGGCAGTACTAAATGCCTCCTATTCCAGAACTCGCAGCAACCCTCAACTAAATTTCATCAGAGAGAGCCCAACAACCTCAGGCCATTCTGCAGGCACACAAAACTCCAGTGGGTAGACTACAGGTGCTTTTTCTCCTATGTCCAAGATCCCTTCACAGAGGGCTCAGTCCCAGCAGCTCGCTGCCACTTCCCACCTCAAGCAGAGTCAGGCTAATGGGGTCTGTGCTGGAAAGCAGCACCGCCCTCCTCCTCTGTCAGGCTGTGACACTGGCTCATTCGGCAGTGGGCTCCTCACCTCAAGATGGAAACCTCTCTTTTTTGAGCCAGTTTATATCCCTCTTGTTCCTGCAAGTTACACAGAACAGAAGTTCCTGTCTTGATACATTTCAGTGCAGAGGGGGAGTCAAACAAGGGTCTAACAGACAATACAGGATTGGAAGAGGGGACTGAAGACGGACACCACCACTGCACAGTACTTCCAGAAAATATTCTGGAAGTGTTCATTTAGAGGCCCAGGTTACCAGAATTTTCTCTTGTTCTTCTAGAATACCTTCAGCTGACTTACACATCACTAGGCAGCAAACTCTGCACTCTCCAAGTATCCAGAAAGAAACCAAGAAATAGCAATTCCTTTAAAGCTATTTGGTTAAAATTTGAGAAGGAGAATAGCATCCACAAAGTAACAAAACACTGCTGCTCTACTTCAGGAAATTTGTTTCTATTGCAACAATACTTCTAGGTCAAGTAAGCACTCGCTTTTATCAATCTGTCTCCCCACAGATGACATATGATTCTCTCTCACATCTACATAAACACAGATTTTTTTGTGGTATTATAAAGGTGAGCTTAAATCTGCCTGCCCTTTGATTTATTCACATTTCATCTTTGGCATCTTATCTGATTCTGAAAATCAAGGGTTTTTCATCTGTAATATTTATTACTTTAATTTACTGCAGCACAGAGTAATTCATTACTGCCTAGAAAACTTCCCAAAACCTCGTGAACTTAAAATACTAGTAACAAAACAAGAAGGCAAAATGAAAAAAGCAGGGTGCAAACTCACTTTCTTACACAAAGACTCCTGAAATTATAAATAATGGGAAATTAAGCAAAACTAAAATGAAAAAGATTGTACAGTCAGGAATTACTCACCCATAAGCTCCATTACTAATCAGTTTAATTGTTTCAAAATCACTTTCCCGAGGCTTCCTCTGCAGCTTCAGCGAGGTATTAGAGCTCTTCAAAGAGATGAGAATGAACAAAGTTAATATGATACTATTTTTTCAAAAACGGGGGAAAAAAACCTAAACAAAAAAAAACAGCTATCACCAGGCTGTCACAATGATGAACCAGGTAAAAGCTCTGGACAGCCAGCCACACAGCCAACACAGAGAGGGACCAAGGGGCTCCTGAAACAAAGCTGCTTTTTCATCAGGCATCTGCTGCACCGCAGCCAGCTGTCCATTTCTCTCCATGCAGAGATTACAGCCACGAAGGCTTCTGGTAAAGTAGTTACTGGCAATTCTCATTTGGAGTCATGAACTTCCGTGAATTTCACATGGCACTTGTTGGACACTGCCTTCCCATTTTAGTAAACCTCACTTTTGTAATTCAGCCTGGTCACAAGAAACTGTTGATGAGCCCTTGTTTACTCAAACAAACTTTGGCACACTTCATACTAATGTTAGGATAGAGTGTGATATAATGGGGAGAATGGTGGAAAGAGACAAAATGAAAGAGAAAAAAGATGGAAAATAAAAATGCATTAATTCTACTTCTAAAGAGGTCACTTTAATCTACTTCTTTGTCAGAACTTTTTCAAAACCAAGTTGGCCCAAGTATGGTAAAATCTTTTGTCTAATTAGAATTTTTAATTAATCTTGAAGATGTGTGAATTAGAATTGGGGTTCCAGGGGAAAAGATGAAGGCAAATGACTCCAAATGCAGACTTCCAAACCCACAAGATCTTTTTCAAATGTCTTTCTGAACCTCCAAGAAATTCTATGACCCTTATCCAAGTGGTCTAGTAAAGTAAGTAGAAAGCAGACCTGGTTGAAACATTTTCAATTACATGCTCGCTAAAGAAATTTCAGTGCAAGACGAGTTAAAATGTTAATATAATGAACTACACAGTAGCTGACAGAGAGGACTTACTAAATTCTTCAGCCCATTTGTCTGTTAGTGCAGGATTCTTCCTAATTGCTATTTATGATGCCTGTGAGCAGCCCTGTACTTCAATGTTACGCCTACTGTCACTTCCCATGTGTGCCTATTCCACAGCTACAATTTGAGTCGTTTCCAAATATTCCCTCTATAGTTTTCTTTACTGATTTCATCCTTTCCCCTATTTACATTCCTTTATTACACCACATTTTCCTTTCTGCATTTCTTCAGCATTTGCACAACATAAATAACTTCACAATTTCAATTGCTTAGCTAATGCTAAGCCACTTTGCACCTTAGATTCAGTTAAGTACTTTGGCATTTCAATTAAGCCTTCTAGTTATTCTGTCTTTTCTCCAATTTGTCAGTATCTTTCCACTAAATGCTGCTTAGGTTTAATACAGTATTTTAAATGCAGATGAATGAAAGCAGCAGAATAAGAAACACGCTTTTTGTCAATTATAGAATCCTTCAGAAGTGGCACTTTGCCAAATGTTTGGAAAATATCTCAATATAACATGACATGTACCAGAGAATGATGTCTTTTCAGTTCTGTATCAGAACAGGTCCAGTAGATATGTGAACAGAAATGTTAGCATGCCTGCTAACATTTGTAAGTACTTGTTAAGTACCACTGAATTACCTAGAGATTCCCTAAAACTACTCATTTTCACTATCCCCTTGCACTGAAAATCAAGACTAAATTGTTAGAACTTCACCCCTCTATTGCCTGAAATCCAAGGTATAACAACCAACTTTTAAAAATAAGAATTTAAAATAATCTCATTTAAGACCACAATCAGCGTGTCCAACTTGCTTTTCTTTTGTCATCCTTGGAAAACATCTCACAAAATATTACTGTAAGATATCCACTGCTGTAGGCAAGTGTTTTCAAACAGATTCAGAGGAAAGATGCACAACCTTTCAAACTGTAAACTAACTTTCTGAATCCAAGCTATTTGCTAACTTACTCATTTCTTCCTTGTCTCTTCACTGGATCTGTCCAGAATCTCTCAATTTGATCATTAGCTGCCTCTGTGAATGGACTGTTTTAAAATCTCTTTAAAATACTGTGTTTTATTAAACAGTTTACCAATACTTCTAAAAGAAAAAGAAATACGTTGGTTGAATAGAAAAAAAGAAAGCAATGGTGGATTTTGTGGTAAAGTTACGGCCACATGGTAAACAATAACTTTGTGGAAGATGAAGACACTGAGATGTCTAGAAAAATAGGCAGAAAGCTTGGTTATACCTTCTGAAAGCCTGAAGAACGTAACAGAGTTAGTGTGAGTATTAACCGATGTTTATTCAATCTGTTTACACATACCAGGAGAAAACAGAACAGGCAGGGTTGGGGGCACACACCAGATTTTCCTTGCTCACATTCAGCAAAAGCAGCAATGTAACAGGAAAGCTTACATTTATTGATTCATCCGCTTCCAGAGTTTCTGCTGTCCCACTGTCACAATTAGCTAGGTGAGCTATTTCTGCAAAGAAAAATTAAAAACTTAATTTTAAACTATAAAATGCAAAACTAAATCAAGCATAGAAGACATGAGAAGTGGAACCTTTCTGGAATATTTAATAGAAGATGGCGTCCTACCTTGTAGCACTTGACAAGTAACTTTCAGGTCATCTCCAAGCATATATTAAAAAATCCACCCAGAAAAATGAAGACTTGCTTGCTATTCAGTGCCTATGTAACAATCTTCCACTGAAGCAGTGAAGATTAGTCATGAATTAATGAAGAGCAATACTGTTTTCACCACTGAGACATGGGAATTCCAAGAGCTGTGTGCAAACTAAGGGAAACACAGCACTAATCTGCTAAAACTCCTGAGGATCTCAGCCCCTGAGGGGTTAACAGTAGGATCCTTCTTGGGCTTCTTCACAGTTACAGCAAAAGTTTCCTGAGATGAACTCCAAATAGTTCACTTCTTTTGCAAAGAAATGCCAATAAGCCTAGCAGAATGAGCTAAAAGCCATTTTCATGGAAGTTTATCATTTACAGAGTCACTACCAGAGATGACTGAAAAAGTAAGATTTTAGGAGCCTACAACTTGATCAGATTGTCCCTGCCAGGGTCAGCCTATGCTGCAGAGCTTCTAAGCCCAGCCTGCTCTTCAGGGTGGATAGTAATCAAGAAGTCATCTGGGTAAAAAAAGCTAAACAGGACAGTCAGTCATTAAAAGACCCCAGCAATCATAGACATATTTAATTATATATTCTACATAGCCAAATATGCATATTTTATCACAATGATGTGCTGAGAATCAGAAATAAGACAACTTAAAATTTGCAAGATCTGTTTTTATCTCAGGACTGTTAATGGAATTTATGACTATGAAATACAAATGAATATTCAAATAGAATAACTAAACTGGATTTTTTTATATATAAGTGATTATTAAAAGTCAAATGATCCACAACACTTACTGCAATTTTAAAAAGCAAATTAGTCACATAGATAATTTTCTGTTGGAACAGCTAAAGATTTAAGGAGTAACTCTCATTTGTAATCACTATACAAACCAAAACATGTGGTAAGTGTAAGAAACAGAAGAAATCAGAATGTCACTTCAAAAGCCAAACAGATCTTTAAAGTGTTAAAGAAGCTAAAAAGCATTCCAAAAATTAAGTCAATAAACAGTGAAAAATACCCACAATAAAACAAACAAAATCGTAAAGAAAAAAATTATGTATGCTGAGCCTGAAGTGGGTTTTCCAGTCAAAAGTCAAAGTTTTGTGAACATGGGGGTTTTAGAATAGAAGTGCTGGTGAAACCTTTATTTTATGGGTAAGAACCAAGCTAGCTGGAATAATATGCTTTGACAGCCTTCTCAATTGAAATTACTTTCATAAGTAGCAAATTAAAATAACCTTTTTGAAACAAAACTTTTGCAAAATAACAATTGTCTGACAAATCCATATTATTTGCAAGTAGTAGGTACTAATGGGATGGAACCAAAAGTCAGCTTTCAAAACAGGGATCTATGGAACCATTTTGCAATGCCTGAAGAGATTTTTCAAACTCATCTAAATAACATTAAACATCTGTCCTTTTTCTTTCATTGATTTAAAGCATTTCTGAAGACTTATGATTCAAAAAGGTAAAGACAGAAATGTAAAAAACAGGGAAAAATTTCTCCCCAGGGAACTCTTCAGAAATGCAGCCACCAGTCTCTGCTAGGTGATGAATCTGTTGGGGTATTGCTTTCAGTATAGTATAAATTTATCTAGCATTATCTCCAAATAATGCAAGCATCATTTGACTCAAAGAAAGGACACTACAGTTATGAAAGCAAACAAAGGAGGCAAGTAGAGAAATGTCTAAAGTAGGTTGCTTTCCCCTGCAGATGAAATAAAATCCTTTGAACAAACATTTATGAACACTGAAGACATAAATTAACATCTTGGTTGAAAATAAAATTTTATGTTACAGGATAAGTAGTGCTACTGAGGTGCACCTTTTTTGTTTTGAAAAACTTAGTCCTGATTTTAAAAATTTTCTATTTTTATATAAAAGGGCTTTAAAGTTCTTGAGGATGATCTTACCATAATATTTTTATAGTAATGAATACAGTGCTCCCAATAATTCTCTTTGTAAAACATTAATTCCAGGGCATAAACCCATAGTGCCCTTCTTTTAGTTTTGCTTAAGTAGTGTCCCTATATATAGAGACACCAATTTACATCAAAAGCAGGTCACTTAAGAAGTCATTGCACAGTGATTTATACTGCTTATAAATATTACTTTTTTTTGAGTGTGGGAGGAAAGCATTAACACGAATCAGATGGCCTAAATTATCTATTACAAATACTCATAACACGTTAATCCTTACAAGAAAACACTAAATAAGTCAATTGCTCAAATATCCAACTGAACCAAGAATCAGTAATCCATATATCATATACCTCTCCGTATTTACTGACAGACCACATAAACCATTTTTTCCTTCAGAAAGAACTCCAAACCCAGCATTTCAATTATCATTTAAATGCTTCAAAGTTTGTTATATTCATTAATATTCCATTTATGAAATATAGTAAGATGTGTCCTAGATGAAATATGCTCCCATAAAACAAATACTTAAAGAAATCTATATTCCTTATTTATATATAGGCATTTGTTTCTAGACCTCTCTCACAATAAACTGTCCAAAAAAAATTTGAAGCTGTTATTAAACTTGGGTAGTGGGAGATTGTTGACTACTGTGGAGGAACACTTTTATCCAAGTGGCCAGGAAGAGTCAGTGAGAAAGGCAAGGTTCAGCCGGCAGAACCAGAGTCAATGATACAAAACTGTCAACTCACACTCCATATTAAATCTTGCATACTTGATCAGTGAAGAATTGATGCATTGTCAGTTTAGGACAGACCAACACCTCACCAAATCCAAAATACAATGCTTTATTTTACAGAGTATTTCAATACTTTTTGATCTTCTCCAAAATCAAAGGGAAAAAAGTATTTATGTATATTTTCCCAATTTGTCTGGCTTCCTTTGCTGCACTCCAAGTACAAACAAAAAGCATCAAAGCTGTTAATCTGTTTCTCAGACAAAAACTAATACTAAATTTGGATGAGGAAGTTCTGTGAAGATTGGAAGTGGGCTAATAATAAGCTTGACTTTCTTTAGATCTGTTAAGATAACATTAATGTAATCTGTAACAATACTCATCTAACCGAATTAGAACTAACCAAATTCCTGCCAATTCAGTGGCAGTGCTGAACTTCACAAACTGCTTTACTTCAGCAAAAGGGTTTTAACACACAATAGACTACTTCTCTGATTCAACAACATGTGATCTTAAATCATGAAGCTAGCAAAAAAACCACAAAAGGTTTATCATAGTTTTTCTATTATTTTGTGTTATCAAGCCCTCTCCTAATCCTGGTTGATAACACAGTAGACAAGCTAATTGGCACCAATAAGGCTCATTCTTCCATTATGGCATTTCTGCTAATTTCTTCCAAATTGCAAAACTAGCACTGAACATAATGATCCAATTTCTGTTTGTCACCAGTGATAGAACCTGGTCTCAGGGTGGCAAAGAACATGATCTGGCTAGGACTGAGAAGTAATTTTAGTTTTTGCAATTATGTCCTTAAGAGAACCATAGAATACCTTGGGTTAGAAAGGACCTTGAAGATCATCTTGTTCTAAACCTTCTGCCATGGGCTGGTACACAGAATCACCATATCCATTGAGTTGGAAGGGACCCACCAAAAGGATGATGAAGTCCAGCTCCTGGTCCTGCACAGGACCACCCCCAGGAGTCACACCATGTGCCTCACAGCATTGTTCAATACTTCTTGAACTGTGATAGGTTGTTGCTGTGACCACTTCCTTGGGAAGCCTCTTCCAGTGCCCAACCACCCTCTGGGTGAAGAACCTTTTCCTGATATCCTAAACTTTTCCTGGCACACCCTCGGGCCATTCCTTCAGATCCGGTCACTGCTTACCAGAGTGATCAGTACCTGCTCTGCTTCCCCTCCTGAGGAAGCTGTAACTGCAATGGGGTCTCCCCTCAGTCTCCTCCAGGCTGAACAGACCAAGTGGCCTCGGCCACTCCTCACACAGCTCCCCCTCAAGGCCCTTCACCATCCTTGTTTCCCTCCTTTGGATGCTTTCCAACAGTTTCAGGTTTCACTTATATTGCATTGCTGAAAACTGTCCCCAGCACTGGAGGTGAGGCCACCCCAGAGCAGAGCAGAGCAGGACAATCCCCTCCCTTGCCTGGCCATGCTGTCCCTGATGCCCCCAGCACACGGGTGGCCCTCCTGCCTGCCAGGGCACTGCTGGCTCACGTTCAACTTGCCATCAGCCAGGACCCCCAGGTCCTTTCCATGGCACTGCTCTCCAGCCTCTCATTCCCCAGTCTGTACACCCAGGGCTGCTCCATCCCAGGTGCAGAACCTGGCACGTTCCTCTGCTGAATTTCATATGGTTCATATAATGATTGCCCAGCCCTCTAATTGACAAGATCTCTCTGCAGGGCCCCTCTGCATTTGAGGGAGTTAACAGCTCCTCTCAATATTTTACCATCTGTGAACTTCCTATCCCTCCCCGTCCTGCACCCAACCATTTATGAAGATGCTGAGGAGCACAGAGCCTAAGGTGGAGCCCTGAGGAACCCCCCTAGTGACAGGTTCCCACTCTGATGTCATCCCATTCACCGTAACCCTTTGTGCCTGACCCATGAGCCAGCTGCTCTCCCATCACATGATGTGTTTGTCCAGCTGTGGGCTGGACATTTGGTCTAGCAGGACACTAAGAGAGACAGTATTGAAAGCTTTACTGAAATCTAAGAAGATGACAAGTGACTTCCCTTTATCAGTGAGGTGGGTTACCTTTTCACCTTCCACTAGACCAGGTTAATCAGAGGCCCATTCCATCCAGTCTTAGACACGTCCAAGGATGGGGCACCCACCACTTCTTTGGGCAACATGTTCCAGTGCCTCTCGACTCTCACAGTAAAGAAAAATTCTGCAGTGAAAATACCTCCACTGGAACCTAAGTTCTCCCTACAAAAGCCCCCAGCATAGACTCAAATTACATGGAAAATTATTGGGACAGTCTTCTCAGAGACTCCCAAACGAAGGAACCTCAAAGCACTGAAAGGCAAACAACAGCTCAACCAAGGGTCCTTTTTAACTGTATTTAGATAACAGCTACCATCAAATTATGCCAGTAAATTTCAGCTAGAGCTGCAAGGAGGAAGTTGCATTGTTAGGCTGGAAGAAGATGAGTGGTATCTTTGATGCAGTGTATTTGTGAATGATATTTGCAAAAAAAAAAATCCTATTCAGAAGAGATGGCCTTTTAAATGTGTTTGAGCTTGTGAAAGTACAGTCAAAGTCAGCAAACCTTGTTCTGCTACCATCCTTACCTTTTCAGGTACACTCAAATTATTAGAACGATAGAACACATTGAGAAGAAAGAACCTAGAAATCTATAGCAATACCAGCAGATTCACTTACCTTCCAGAGGATCTTTATTTAAGCCCAGCTGGCTGATAATATATCGAGGGATGTCTGTTTTTATGCCTTGCCCCTCTTTAGCATGGCCTTCAGCTGCTTCCAAAAGATAGTAAAACTCTTCAGGATCAAATTCCTAGAGGAAAAATAATCATCATTTTCTCTGTTGAAACTGGTTCCTTAGGGTCCAACACAGAAACTACCTTTGCTTCTTCTAACTCCACATACATGGCATTTTCCTACTAAAACCAGCATCTCCTCATACTAGTACTAGTAGTCTTTTAATCTATTCTGATTCTTATACAGTGTAACATGATGTAAGCAATCGAATTGCATGCCATTATTTTGAGCACTACTTTATATGAATATGTTCTTTGCCCTCAAAACTTCATATAATACTGAGTGAAATGACCTATAGCTAGCAAAAGTAAGATTTCAAATAGAGAAGACTATCTCCTTGCATGTGCTTGCTTATAAAAATCCACTACAACTATGTAAATACATTGCACTTTTTACTTCTGAAGTATTAATTTCAAGTATTTCTAATCAATATATATGCACTGTGTTCTATGGGAAATACACTAGCTTTAGAATGAAGATAAAATTGAAACTTGATTTTAAAAATCTGAGCTTCATGGATCCAATTGTTTCAAATCCAGGAATGAAATATTATCCTGTGGGAACTAACTGTATTACAACTATCATTTATAACATACCAAAAAGGAAACCCTCAACAAGGAACAAAAAGAACAGAAACTCAGAACTCTACCTATTGCCAAGTCCCTTGGAAATACATTATTTTACTACCTTTATAGACTATAAAAAGAGAAATACATTGAAACGGGAAAGGAAGATTATTAAAACAACATGGGTAGGATTTGTTAATACAATTCCTCTCTCTACTGGCATGAATTCATACCAAAACATCTATTCGTGGTTATTGAATTCTTCAAGGTGTTTGTGCCTATAGGTGCAATCCTTAACAGAGTGATAGCCATCAATCATTAATGTAACAAAATAGACATTTTCCTGAAGTAGGTCAGCCCTGTCACAAATACCTGTAGAAGCCAGGTAGACTGTTGAGATAGACAGCTAATTCCCTGACTGTTTTGCAGCCAAACATAATTCCATGGTGTTTTAGACTACACGTGAGTTACAAGGGTCCTGTCCCAGATCCTCAGGCTAGTCAGGACTTGGAAAGTCAACATCCCAACCCAGAAGGCAGCTTGAGAAATTTGGTACCATGCCTCATTTTGGAAGCATCAAAACTGCTGCAGCTAACAGGAGGAGCTGCAGCATGTCAGAAATAAAGTATCTTTGGAATTTTCAATCTTATGGAAACAATCTTAGTTTTACATGTGTCATGAAACCATTTTCATCATGGACAACCTACTGCAAAGGACTTACACAAACACATGAACTGTCCAAGCTGCCTTACTTTAGCTCAAAGTCTCAGTATGCTGCAAACCTGCCCACTAAAAATCTGAACCAGTAAATAAACAGTACATGCTATTTCAGTCTTACTCTCCTCATTTTACATGCCATCCCCAGCTGTATCTGTTATGTGTTACTCCTCGGCACACAAGCAGCCAACAGCATGATGCTGTGTGCCAAGATTTCTATTTGCTTTTGTCATGAAAACATTATCATCTGCTGACCTGCTGCAGTGGCAGACCTACAGCTATAATCCTCCACTTACTATCAAGACATGGCAATTTCAAAACAGGTAATTTTAATCATATGAATGTGTGTGTGTGTGTGTGTGCGCGTGTGCAACTATCTACACAGGTCCAACTAATGAGAAGCAATGAATTTATTTTCTGATCTTCACTTCCAACTATGCATTTTATTTTCTATGTACAAATGGAGAAAAACACAGTTCTGACCACAAATGAAACCATAAAACTTTTAGTTGTATGATTACCAAGTAAACTAAAATAGGATTTCACAGGCTATGAACACCTGAGACAAGATCACCATCAGAAAACTAACAGCTTTACTGCACGGTGTCTGAAATGTCTCATGACCACAAAGCTGGATTTATTTCCTACAATTTTATGAACTTTCTTACAGAGGCTGAAGCTTTACACACCTAGTATCTATTACAGACAGATACTCTAAAAATAGCAGACAGTAATATTCAAAAGTTTCCATAGAAATGCTACAGAAAAAAATACTGTTTCTGTAAATTTACCATTACGTTTATGATCTAGGCTTAACATCTTCTTGCATGAAAAATGTATTGTTGTATGACCATACACCTACATTTGTTCAAGCAACCCGTATCTGTAGAGACATACGATGCAGGGTTGTTACAATCCAGTTCAAACCTCCGGAAGTTCCTGTTTGAAGTGAGAACTCTTGAAGCAAGCTGTGCTGGCTTTCCCTGCCACTGCTGCTCTGAAACTCAACTGTGAGACACAGTCACATCTGACCTTTGCACCACTTTTCTTCCACTCACTTCAGCATGCCCAGCAAAAGGAGGGGTGCAGGATACATATTACTCTGCTTGAAGGATAAGGCAGAGCAAGTAGTCTAGGATAAAATCCCATTGGCAGAAAGTGGGAACTAAGTGAATGTCGCCCTGATTTTTTCAGCCTTTTCTTCTGTTCACAGTTTTCATGGTTTAGGTTTTCTTCTCATGCTCTGGTCTGTAAACATCAGCAAATGTTTATCATGACTTCAAGGTAGTTTACATTCCTGTTCTTAGAGATATGGACAGCTGATGGACAGTAGTCTTGACGAATGGGATGGGGAGAGGTGTCCACCTTCTCCCCTAATCCCTGTCCTTTGCAGTAATACTATAAAATGGAGTCAGACTTTTCAAATAGATCAGTTCATGCCTTCTGATCAAAGTGTGTGTTTGTGTGTGTGTGACGAACTGGGTCAAGCGAACAGAGATTTGGACTATACCCCATTATAACTTAGTACTTAGGGAGAATAAACTAATAGGCAAATAGACCATTGTGAGAGGACTTGAATTGGAACCACAGAATCATCATGGTTTAAAGAGACCTTTAAGATCATTCAGTCCAACTGTCTGTCCAGCACCATCACAATAACCCCTAAACCACTGAACCTTCATCCAGCATGAGATCCAATCACTTCTTGAACACCTCCAGGTAACATCACCATCTCCCTTCACAACCTATTCTAATGCCTGACCACTCTAACAGGGGAAAAAAAAATTCAAATACGTAATCTGAATGTTCCCTGCTTCAGTTTAAAGCCATTTCCTGCAGTCCTGCAGGCACCATAGGAGAGAGCAGCTCCCACCTGGCACCTGCCTTCCAGGGAGCTCTAAGGGCAGTAAGGTGCCCCCTGAGCCCCCTCCTCTTGAGACTAAACAGACCCAGCTCCCTCAGCTGCTCCTAGATACATTTTCTAGACCCTCCATGAGTCTTGCTGCTCTTCACTGGACACACTCCAGCATCTCCATTAGAAAGCTAACAAAGAATGATGATGCTGAGAGGAAGGGTTGGTGGGAGAAAGTTAGCAAGCGTATAATGGAGGGATGTAAAATATTACTAACAAATCTTGGTCTGACTACCTACGAGATGTATTTAAGACCATTTTTGGATGTGTGAGAATAGAGAAGGATGCAAACCAGAGCAGGAAAAAACAAGGATATGAGAAACTGGATGATGTGGAGAAACATATAAACCCTGTAAAGACAGCAGGGAACAGCACACTAGACATGGAATGAACTTCTCTGGGAGAAGGAGTAAAACAAGTTTGGATTCAATGACAGAAGCAGGACATTCTAGGATGCTCTTCTCTCTCAAGTCTGTCTTTTTGTTTTGTTTTGGTTGTTTTTTTAAACATCTCTTTCATGCTGATTCAGAGCACATATTTTATTTTTAGATTCCTTCTGAACTGCAAATCACGAACAAAAAAGCAACTGGGAACACTGAGACTCGGTGTTTCCAAAACAAAACAGAGGCAGTTCTCAAAATGCCCATGGCTGAACAAGGATTAACTGTGCCACAGATGAAGGGACATGGCACAGAGCCAAGATCAGGTTGGAAAGACTTACTAGCTCAATTCAGTGCAACGCAAATGCAGTTATGACAATTTCAGGCATAACTTGAGTCTAGTACCAGGCTGGCTTTCACATAAGCCCTGCCAGCCTCAAATAGCTGTATGCAGCATCAATACTGATCTTAGTATTGGCAAGCAGAGTGGCTCAAAGTCAGCTCAGGCTGCCTGCCAGGCATTTTGGACTCAGGCTGGTTCTGGCATGGTATTTGGGTGTCTACACCATCCTCCTGTGTACACTGTGTTCTGCAAGCTCAACTGAACAACTGAAGCACCCAGGCTCTGTGTGTAGGAGCGATTTCCCGCACCTGAGCCATCCCAGCTCCCACAGCATGGGCAAAAAAAGTAGAAACGCTCACAAGGCTCACACAAACTCACTCAGTCAGGTAACATCACTGCTATGCTCATGCATAAATAAATTAACTCTTCTGCTCCTTCTGGCCCCAGTATAACACTAACTATCCAGGTATCCAGACAGCCTCATCCCTCTGCTGCTCTTATCGTCAGACCAGGTACGGCAGAGCTAACCTCAAGCTGTTTGTACTTCTGGCAGCTGTTGAGCACAATAACAAAATTATGAAACTGTTAAGAAATGAGAAAACCACCAAGTAATTACAATTCTGGAACAGTCTTCCCAAGAAATGGAGAAGTCTAACAAAACAACAGAAAAAGCCAACTGGTTTTCAACAGCAGTTTCCTCAGTTGATAGAAAAGATTCTATACCATAGTATCTGCAATAGCAGGGAACCAAACAAAATTGGAATGAGGGTCCTGCCAGTATATTATATATCCAATAATAGAAGTGGAAAGGATCCCACTAAAAATGAAGCCCTACCACACTGTTTGACATGTTCCAAAAATCAGTGGTAACAAGCCTTGAATACTGAATCAGAGAATTGCCTACACTACTAAAAACACTACTCATAGGAAGTCTGACCTTACCAGGCATTCCAGTAAGCGAGCAGGACGAGCAATAACTATCAGGATTTTTCGAACAAGTTGCTTAATAAACGCCATTTCTCCACTCTCTGATCGCTCTTGTGCCTAAAAAGATAAAGTCATATTAAACCAAATCACATTCAATGCACTTCTTAGGAAAGCATGTATGATATTTAGGACACCTATAGGGTTTGAAGCATGTACTTGATACAAACGGTGCATCAATTTCAAGATGCCAGGGCAAATAACAAAGACCTGAGCAACACTCTAACTTCTGTGGAACAATCCCAGCTTCAAAACTCTAACACTGTAACAACAAAAGTGCCTACGACAGACAAACACCTACTTTTTTTTTTTTTCTCCTTGTTTCTTAAGCTTACACAGTGTTATTACCACTGATTTGCACACAGATACAATATATCAATACAGATCGACATAGATCCATACAGGCAGGTTGTGCCTGAATTTGTTAACAATGTTAGGCCGAAATAAAAACTAACATAACTAAGAGTAACAGATATAAGCAACATCCATCTGAAATTCATACTGTCTTTTGGTCATAGGAAAATGACAATTTATAGGTAGATATACATATAAAAACCTTGTATTTGCGCAGAGGCTTCATCTAAAGGTACATGTAGAAAGGATGACAATAAAAATTGAGTTCTACAAAGATTACAAAAAAGAGGGGGAAATGCTATGGAAGAACACATACAGAAAAAATATTTCTATGTCTGACAACATCTGCACAATGGTCTGAGCTGCATTTCAAGTTTCTTTTAAATGTTCCCCTCTAAGAACAAATTACATTATTTAAGGATGCTAGCGAATGCAAAGAAACCATATAATTCTCCCTCTGATTAGAATGTACTAATAGCCCTTGCCTCAAATATCAACGAATTTCCTTGCTATGAACAGTAGAACTCACAGACCTAAGTTTCTCACTATCTCTTGCTTATTCAAAACCACAAAGAAAATAAGGAAACTAACACTTAAAAAATTATTACTATGGACCAATAAGTACCAATATGTACTTTTCCTATAATACAATTCCTATAATTCCTAAAATTACATTTTTGAATAAAACTTCATGAAAATAGGAAGCTATACATATTGCTCTTAACATAAGTACTACAATTTATAAAATCACTAAGTATATGAGAGGAATTAGTTTGTTGAATAGTTGGAAAAGGGAAAAAAAGAAAATGGCACAAATATCATCCAGCAGGTTTCAGAAGAATCTTAACTGAACATTATCAACTTAGCCCAAATAATACTCTTTTCTAAACAAAACATCTGCCTGTTTTAACCACCAACACAATTTAAAGCTCCTTTGTAGAGTTTTATGAACACTCAGGTGCCTAAGTGAACAGAAGATTCAATACATATTGCATTTAAGGGTGATGAAGCAGGAAAGCATTCAGGTCCACTTGATCCTAAAATTCTAAAACTTTTGGCTGAACCAAGCTGCTTAAACCTCAAGGGAGTCTTCCCCTAGTTAAAGTAACTGCCCAGTGCCAAGGAGCAGAAGGAAATGCAGCTTTCTATCGAAGACTGCAGCTGGGAGTAGACAACAATGCATCAGGTGAAAACCAAAGCACAACTGAGTGCCCACAACAAAGCTGTGCAAAGATGTTTTCATACTGTCATGTCATGCTATTAACAAGAAGCAAGCAGTAGACTCAAAACATAAGTCTGAATTTTTTAAGGTATAACGTCTTTGCAGAATAGCAATCTTTTTCATAATAAAGAATTAGCATCAGAGAATATGACAAAATGAGTGGCTTGGTGATTCTTTAAACAATGCACTGCTTTATATGCAGATAGAAGAATAATTAGCTGGCATGTTTTTTCCGCATGTTTAGGGAGAAGTGTTAGTTACTGAACACATATTCCAATCTCTACTTCATGTGTAGCTATTTAAAGTTATGTATCGTTAACAGTGTTAACAGTGATTCCTCGCTTAGACATGTTCTCTTGTATTTTGACATGATCAGCTGGCCAGTTCTGCCTGCACTTTGATGTGGCAGAACTGTGATCACTTCCTAGGTTACTGGCTCAAAACTGCCTCTTGACTAGTACACAACCTCTAAGTATTTTCAATATTTAAAAAATGGGGTTTCAACAATCCAGAGTAATTTACTGATGTCTTAAATTCTGTTTTGCTGTATGGAAAGTTCAAAAACCAGTAGTGTCAGAAATCCTATTAAATGAATAGAAATTAATAAAAAAGCAGCATATGAAAAACAAAAAAACAAACCAAGCCAAAACAAAACAAAACAAAAAAACCCTGCTTGTGCATTCGAAAGAAAGAAGACAAGACAGGCACCATATTTTAACGTATCAGCTGGAAAAAAATTTGAATTGATTTCAAATCTGCTGCTCTATCAGATTAATTTTGACTTATAACGTACTATCAAATCCCACACAAATAAATGATTACATTACATGTTGCAGTCATGCTTTTGGAAATGACACATTAATAAACTACAGCAAATTATGTAACAGCACGTTCAACAACTTTCAAGTTCTTAATTAATTTAGCTGATTATTATATGAAAGTTTCAGCACATTTAGAAAAGATATTATTTCTGTTAATCAACATTTCAGCCATGAGAGGAACGTTAAAAATAATTAAATAATAAATAATCTCTCACTAAGGGAAAGCTAAGGGTAGCTGTCTGCTTTCTCAACACAGTAGGGTTGATAAAAGGGAAATGTGTATGTTACCTCATTTATTTAAAGTAAATGGAATAGCCAGCCCTGTCTGAGGCTTATGCATATACTTCTGTAAACAACCTGCAACTTGCATGGCAGGACATAATGCTGTTTTTTCTGGAATATTTACAACCCATCTATTCCAGAACAAAATGCTAGGGTACCTTATAGTTTTTGTAGGAGTCAGCATCTAAAGCATCTTCTGAATACCACTTTTACAACTACTAGAGTAAACAGTCATAATTTGAGACAGTATTCAAGAAAACTCCTAGGCAAACAGATTTA
This sequence comes from Donacobius atricapilla, assembly GCA_013397315.1. NCBI lineage: Eukaryota > Metazoa > Chordata > Aves > Passeriformes > Mimidae > Donacobius > Donacobius atricapilla. Next base: position 91,583 of record WBMY01004705.1, on the reverse strand, counting down.
AACAATTTTTCAGACAAATACACAGCAGTCTCATGGCTCATACCTCCTGCAGTAATTTGTCTAATTTCTGCTGTAATTCAAGGAAGTATCGTGATGTGATGAGGCCCTGGTGAGATTTATCCAAACAATCGCGAGCCAGTTCTGTGATCTGATGGTGGGTAAAACTGAGCACTCCATCTGCCAGAGGAAGGATGTTCTCTGGAGAATGATTTGTTATAATGTCCTGAAGCCTCTCTTCCATCTGAGCTGTGGCCTATAGAAAAGTAGTTATTCAACACATTAAATCAGCTCTACATGAAACTAACAGCCTTGAAGTTATTTCTGCAGAACATTTCTGTACTGCCTTAGAATTTACCTAGCTGGAATGCATGAAGTAACTGAAGCCAAAAAGCAAGTACACAAAGGCAAAGTGACAGATGACATTTCCCCACATTACCAGTATAGAAAAGCAACAGCCTTATTGTTCTGCTACATAGCTCCCCCACTTTCTCTGCCACTGGTGATTAACTGTGCACTAATCTTGTGATAATCAGTAACAGAACCAAAAAGCTTTTAAGTCAAAGCCAAAGTGGGCATATATAAAAAAGAAAAAGGAGAATTCATAGGGGTCTACTTTGTTCTGCTAACACGGCAGATACTACACAGCAGAATATAGTCATTACTTTCACAAAGGTTATTTTATAAAAATATTTCACTGAGCAGAGTCTGAATGAGGCTCATTTGACTAATTAAAAGCACCACAGGCTCACAGGTCCTGCCAAACATGTCTGTAGGTTCCCAGATGCATCTGTTTTACAGAAACAACTGTCTGGTTCTCACAGAACTGCAGATGCTTAAAAAAAACCCCTTGAAGATATTATTATTATTAAACAGTAATCCCACACATCTTAGCTCGTATCTCAAACACTAAGATGAGTGGGTTCTTCACACATCATATTGTTTGTTGCTCGATTACTCTGCAAATCTTGACAGATCTTTCTTCATATTGAAATTTCTCCCTTTTTAACTCATTTTTAGGAACAGTATCTTGTTTTATTTTCCAGGGGTAACCAATATCCTAGAAGCAACCAAGAGCATAATGCTTCAAGCTGTGCACACACACCTGCACCTAGGAACTCATCTGTGTCTCAAGATCTCTGGACAGGAGAGCAAAACATCCTCCTATCCCATGGCCAAACCCCCACATCTGTGTACTGATCTCATTAAATCAGTGCATGTAATACATACACATGTATATAAAGGACATAGCAAGTCTCTGGGAAAATGAAGATTTGGCACTAACTGAAGGAATCTGCTAGTATATCACAGCTGCTCAAGACTCAGCACTGTAAACTGGTTTTGATTTACTAAGGCAGCATGCATTTGCCCCAAGTATACACCACCTATTAAAATCCAATGTATCATCAGATTCCAATCAGCAGAGTATATTACCAGCATGATTCACTTCAAAACCAGTTTGGCAGCATTGCCAAATGAATGTCCAGTTCTCAGCCAGAGTCTTCTTTATTGTGATTTTATCGTTGCAGTAAGAGCTCAGTGATGCTTTATGGAAGCCATTACAGGACTGGATCATTACTTCCCATAACAAAAGCACCACTTACTTAGAACCTATGTTGCCTATCAATTTAGATACTGGGTATCTTAAATATAATTCATTACCTTTGGAAACCTTTCTTTGTAGACATGGTTCATCATTATTATTTCATTGTCACAGCAAGCAGGAGAACGTCCAGGGCTGCAAGCAAAGCAAATTATCTCTTTACACTTGTCCCAGCATGAACTACAGTTAGTTCTTATATTTTTGTATGATTTATTTGCAAAAAGAAGTCAGCACAGACTCCACTGGAAAGGTACAGTCTGTCATCAATGGTACACTAGGTTCCTTTCCGCTATTTCTGTTGAAGTCTGCATGATTATTTAATGAACTTGACATCTAAATGCTAACTATGTTTTCTCCTAGTTTGTACCTGTATTTCAAGGCAGATGAAGCCTTGTGAACATTATCTTTTTCTTAGAAGTGCAACAGAGATCTATTTAACTGGCCTTATACCTGTACCTTTGAAGATTAGATACAATCAAAATATCAAGATCTGACTAAGAACTCTGGTAGCTCCAAGTGAAAAAGTACAAAATGAGTTTGTTTGAGTTTTGTTTGTTTTTCTAAATGGGTAATTTGAAAAAACATATCAAAACTATCTGTTTTCAATCTGACCAGCAGAAGAAAGCAGTAACTTCTACAAATAATGTCATATATATGCATATGTCAAACAAGGCTGGAGCACTGTGCCGGTAAAAAAAAGCACAAGACTTTGAGGAAAAGAATTCATAAAACATACCCACAGACCTCACAAACCTACAAAATTTGTTTCTGCCATCATGAGCCTCCCACAACAAAGCCCTTTAAAAAATCTCAATACAGACTTCCTGTGTTTGTGATTCTGGCCCATTAGAAGGTCTGGTCTACTGGAAATGTCACTGCCCACAGCAGGGGGTTGAAACGAGATGATCTTTAAGGTCCCTTCCAACTTAAATAATTATGTGAATCTAAATCTGGCTTCTGGTATTCCTAAAGGACAAAACTGAACACTAAACTTTGTCACAAGATATCACAACAGAGAGTTCTTGAACTGATACTGTCGGTCTGTTACATACATTCACAGGCTACTAATGAAGACAGAGTAGGTACATAGATTCAGAAAGGGAATACTAAAACTAGATCATTAATGACTAGGTCATCAAGACAGTCTGCAGTTGCCTTCACATTAATACCTATCTTAACAGTATTTACCACTGAAGTAAGTCATGACCAAAACCAGAGCAAGTATTTAAGTGACTATTCTTCATTTAGCCTCAGTTACATACACATTTCGGACACTTCAAAACCTGTACGCATGCCCAGCGTAAAACACCATGATGCTCCCCACAATATCTGAATTTAGATCCAAGCCATTTCCAGACACACAAACTCACCTGAGACTTCGGGACCGAGGGCGCATTGCAGTGGTCCTGCACCTGTTATCACTGGCAATGCTCTCAGTGGTACAGAAATGTTTAGACAAAAAATGTAGTTCATCAGGAGTTGGTTGGTATGGTAACTGGTGTAGCTTCTCTTGGGATGAGCAGGATGACTGCAAGAGAGCAAGAAAACACAAGCTTCCATCAGAGTGAAAAAAACATTTTCGAGACCGTATTTGGTGCTCATGAAAAAAGTAATTTAACTTAAAAATTAGAGTTACTGCTTCACATGCCTGATTACCAATTTAAAGAAGAAAATAAATAATTACTCAAAGTCATGAGCTCAGTATGGAGTAAATATTTAAAAAAAAAAAAAAAAATTCAGTTCCAGAAGACACATTGCATTTCAAAAATTTCAGTTTCCTAAGGCAAAGTTGATGTCTGATGTCAACAATACATACAAATAGCTAAAATGGAGTCTGCTGAAAATTAATTATTGGAATAGGATGACCTAAGTGTGGTAACTGTAAAGTACAACTTATTGTCACAACGCCAATTGTAAATCTTCATGATAAAGGTACTTCATTATCCATATTTAAGACATTACTAATGCTCTTAAAATTAAATACTATCTAAAATCTTGCTGAAAAAATTGATACACTTATCTCTTATAAAAAAATTACATTGAAAATAAAGTGAGAGAAGTCAATACATTTATCAGGACTGGTTATACGGCTGACAAAAAGTGAAAGGAATTACACTAAAACCATTCACTTAGTGTAAAACTGGAAGATATGGACAGGTATGAAAATGCAAGTGCTACCATGATAACCACCCTTGCAACATTTACAGAGCTGCATTACATGAGCAGTGCTAATGATGACACTATTGTATTTTATGGGTTTTATGCAGCACTACCTGAGCCACGTTAGATACTTCGAGGTAGAACTTTGAACTTTTCTGTGGACCTGGATCTGGTACCCTTTTTAAAGAACACAGACACAGTTCAAACCATTAACAACCAGCCTTGCTGATGTGGACTGATGAACATAGAGAAATACTCTATTGTTTCTGGTACCAAAACCAGTTTCCAAGTTAGCTGATTGATAAATATTCTTGTATGACTGCACAAAGCTGCTTAGTACCATGCAGACATTCCCTGTATTTTACCCGCAGAAGGGAAGAAGTTGAAAAACTTGGCTATCTTTCTGGAGCTCTTCAGTGTCCAGCTAGATTTCCCAATAAAATTAATTTCTTCTGTGTATCAATTTACATGTGCCCATTACTGCTTATCTGACTTCTCATACTGAACACCAAGGCCCTCACCTGCGTGCTCTTTTAATGGAGGCAAACACAGTAAAGAGTTTCTTTGTTACATCATTTCTAATGAGAGAAATCAATAAACTTTTGTACTGTGCAAATATTACCCCTGCTTTGCTAATGTCAGCAGATAACAACCAGGCTAGCAAGCACAGAAACTAAGAAGTCTTTTTAATCTCCTGGTAACTTGTGTGGTAAAGGCTAATATCCTAACTCTTAGAACCAAAAGAAAAGCTTTCTTATCACATTGGATCTCATGAAGTCATCTCCTAAAAGCAAAAAAGAAGAAAACTCACTGGCAGAAAAGGCAAAGAAGGACGGGTCTACACGGGAATGCTGCACCACATCAGAACAAGCTGAAGTTTGCAAGACTGTGTTAACTTGCTTTGCTGCAGGCTAAGAGGCATGCACACCAAGAATTTACCACAGCTCATATGATAAGTAGTAACTTGTTGAGTTACAGTAACTCATGCATGGAATTTTGCCTTCGCACATTACCATGCATAATTCAGCATACAGCATAGGTAAGGTAAATTCTTTCTAAAAATTCTTTTTATCTCACACTGTAGGAGCTAGTTGCAGTTAAACTCACAGCATATTTCCCACAGCCATGTTCTGTAAAATAAAAGATACTCTAGCACAGGAGAATTTCCCAATACAGAGCATCACAGGTGGCTAATAATCCTCTACCTCTTTGCTTTGTTTATGGGAACATCAGTGGGAAAACAGGTCATATCACACTTCTCCTCATATAAGGTACCACACAATTTAGATCCAACGTGACTAAAGTGATGATCTTCCTAATGCTAACCACTCTCAGTTGCATCAGGACCATCACAAGCACAAAGTACTTTTTGGTGATCTAAATTCTGATCTCAGTGTAAATCCAAATTCTTACAGCAAAATTCTGAAACAAAATAGTTATCCTGGCATTCTACAATTAATGCTCCATAAAACACATAAGAGTTAAAATATTTTTAATATGTTCAACATTAGTGTATTATGGGAACACAAATGTTCTTCTGACACAGAAATGCAGATTTGAAGAATACAGAACTGTGTATCGTTTCACTTCATCACTTTTATAAGGTTTGCTATCCTAGAAGACCCTTATCATCTCAACTCCTCTTCTAACTGCCAAGATTTGATCCAACTGTGCTAGAATAAGACACACCAAGAGCTTCTTTTCAACTGAATAATCCAGCAGAAGGTATTTTAATTTTGATTTTGTTGTGAGAACTGGTATTATGTGGTACTTGCACCACCTCTAAACCCACAATCTTCCATTAAATAGGCAATTCTAGCCATCTCATCATTTTCAATATTAAAAAACAAAGAAAGAAATAAAAAAAACCAGGGTAACAAGAAATGGTGAGCTACACTCACGTCAGCATAACTGTGGTAACTACAGACACTTTNGAATATATAAAATATATAAAATATGAATTTTATTTATTCATCACTGAAAAGGGTGTGTTCCATATGTACATTTACAGTGTTGTATGAACTGGTCTCTCATTTCCTCTAAGAATTAGTAATAATGTGGAAAAGAAGGCTGAACTGTGCTAGCTCTTTCAAATTCTGAAAAAGTACATGAAACCAATTAGATGGGTACATTTTTAGTTTTGGTTTTTGATTCACATATATTATCCAGAGGGTAAAAGAAGAAAGTGAAAAACATCTGTAAGAAGTGAAGTAATAGTGGCTAAATTTAGAATTTAAAGGACACCCAAGTGCTTTTGCAGGGCTTATCAGCAGTAGCAAAACAGAAAAAGAAACTGTAGAAGCCAAGACAATAAAGACTAATGTGTTTGTCTCAAACACCAATAGCAGGGTGGCTGTGGCACCAGCCAAGGACTGTAGGTAACAACAGCCAAGGACTGTTGGCAGTAACGCTGTGAGAAAGAACAAGATGTGACTGGACAAGGGGCCATACAGAGGTAGGACAGCACTTTTCTGGGACAAAGGTCTTGGATTTACCTCCTGGAGATAAGCACAGGTCAGTACAGCACAGAGAAATGAGGTGGAGAAGAAGGCACAGACTGTAGGGGGGGGAGGGGGAATCAAGACTGNCAAAGAAAGAAATAAAAAAAACCAGGGTAACAAGAAATGGTGAGCTACACTCACGTCAGCATAACTGTGGTAACTACAGACACTTTTGCCCCTGCTTTGAATTTCAGTTGCTTGNCTGCCAAAGACCCCTGAAGCCCTCTGACCTATTTCCACAAAGGCCTGGAAGAACGGACTGTGAGTGATAACTAATTTGCAAAGAAATTGAGAAACCCACCTTCAGGGTGGCAACAGCTTCTATAGTACCCCCTCACAAGCTTTGGGCACTTCCAGGACCCTAGATATCCCAGCAGCTGGGCTAATGCTGGAACCAGGACTGGTGATCTCTTCCTACCCACTCTCCCCCCATTTTTTTTCTTTTTTTCTTTCTTTCTCACCCCACTCCTTAATGCAAAACCCACTGATGTGCTTATATAGCAGGTCAGAGACTAATATACCAGCTTCTATGCCAAGTGTGTCATTTACAAATAAAACCTAGTGAGTTTTTGTGGATCATCTGACTTCTGTCATTTCTTTCAACCACAAATATTTACCAATCTTGGGTGCTCCTAACTCTCAAGGGTGGGACACCATAGATATTTATAGCATGAATTCTCTCCTGCTGCTTTCTTCAGCAAAATTAAAATGCATTTATTGGAAAAACAGGTTTATTTCCACCAGCAAGAAACTGTTTGCTCAATGGTAGGGCAGACATAAGTATTTTAATATTTGTAGATTCTAGTCAGAAATAATCATGGGGTAAGTCAACAATGATCTATTACAAAAGTTAAGACATCTATGTCCATAAATGCATGGACAGCATGTGTAAATATGACGTAAAACCATCCACATTCCAGGATGCCTACAGCAGCTAATGAATTGAAGTGGGAAAAAAGTGTATGAATTAGAATTAACATTTTAAAATTGAAGATATCAAAGAAATTAATATGGACAGTAAATTACAACTGTTTTGATCTGTTTTTGACACAGCTTTTAATCTTTCTAGCACAAGCCTGTTTCTTGCAACAGTGATGGTGTTTCTATGGCAATTACTTTTATCTGATATAAACTCCTTTATGTCAATATATTTTAGGTGAAGAGCACAGCGTATCTGATCTAGTTCCAGTAAGAGGTATGGAAACATGCCTGCCCTAACGAAAATGCATACAGAATCAATGTGAAACCAAGGAATTTACCTGGCAGAAATAATATCTACACAGAAAAGAAAGCAGACGTCAAAATTAGTGCTTTAGAGGAAAAGTTCTTAAGATACATGAAATTACTCAGCATGGTTTAAGACAGAGAGAATTGTCCTTCCAGAAGTCTTTGTGGACAAAAATAAAGTAAGAGTTGATCATAACACAAAATGGTTCCATTTCATCATTGTACAGAACGTGGAACTCAACTGTTTCATGAGAGAAACCAAACAAACCCACTGGAAGTGGGAAGAAAAAGCCTACTTAAATTGTCAAAGAAACAGCTTTTAAAAATCGTTTATCACCCATTCAGTCAAATGTGTCATTTATAAAAGGTAAAATACCTTTCATATGCATATAAGGCATGAAACATTGAAGAGCCATAGGATCTACACAGACCAAGCCTTTTGCTGCGGTGATGCACTCTGTCACAATGTCAACTCTTTGCTATTCCAAAGCAGGCTTTCTCTACAACTCTATCTCCAAAGCCTCTCAGGTGTGACTATCACAACCCAGAGCTTTGCTCCAGGTTGTAAGGTGAAACAGTTGTTCCCCTCCAGATGTACAATGGAGAGGCTGGTATTTCTCCCGTGGCCAGCTCCCAAGTCCTGGAGCAGGATCCGAGGCACTGCTGTGGCACACGAGATGTACACGTATGATGGGAGGCGGACACAAGACCAGCAGAAGCGAGCCTGAGTGGAGCCCAGCCCAGCCCAGCCCAGACAAATACTGACAACCACATCTGAGTCCAGCGGCAGACAGCACAACATGGACAATCCAGCTTCTCTGGGGATTTGTCCCTCATTGTTTCTTTTTCCGGCCTCAGGGACAGGGAACTCAGGCCGCAGAGAGCAAATGCCTTCTTGTCTTTGTCTCAGCAGCCACAAAGAACTGAGCTGAGGAGCTGAATACCTTTTGTGTGTAAAACACCTTCTCTTTCATAAGTTTTGTTAACAATATTGTTGCCATTACTGTGTATGTCTTATTCCTTAGCTCTTGGCTTTCCATACGTTGTTATCTCAACCCATAGTCTCTACCTTTATCTCCCCTCTCACTGGAGCAGGGTGGGGAAAAGGGGGGCGGCTTATTTGGAGATTCATTCCCAGTTGTTTTTCAAACCACCACAATCACACTGAAACAATTCTTCCAGGAGGTAAAAATTAGTAAGTTAAACCTGTGCATCCCAAAGAATTCCTTCTATTGTGACTACATCTAAAAGGCTAGGTATCTAACGTATTATCATGCACTAACATCTCACAACTACCAAAGGAAATGAAAGGCAAATGTGTGATTCATCCTATCCTAAGACAGCAGTCTAACCAAGGACAGATGAATCATGTTGTAGACAGTTTCTCTTTCTTCTTGTTATCAAGGCAGCCTCACTTAAAACTTGATACCTAACTACTGTAGGATTAAAATAAGGCAGATCAAAAGGGGGCAGTTAAACACTACTCACTACCAGAAAGTATCTCTAAGCAAAGTACACATTGCGTAAGTTTTCTTTTATATCCGGGAAGCAAAACAGTTAGGAAACTAGAAAACCACATGTTAGTTACAACTCTATCAAACACAACAAAACCTACCTTGTCATCTCCCAAGAGAAGCATGCTACATTCGAGAAGCTAAAGCACGCAAAAGAAATCTATCAGCACAGCAAAACGGATACTTACAGAAACAGTTGAGCTGGGTGTATTTGTACCATAGCCAGAAGAAGGGAGAGAAGCCAAAGACCAGCGGCGACCATCAGTCCTGAAAGTTATGAAATGCAGGTTAGTCAGATGAACGTGGCAGTATCCTAATGCAGTAACATCTGTTCAAGTATTACTGCATAAAACCGCATCCCAAAAGCATGACACAAATAGGGGTTTTAACAAACAGCATACTTTCACAGGGGACCACAATAAACAAGCATTCGCCAAGCATGTATTATTTTTATTGTGTTTTTCTTTACAGCTAAAAATCTGTGAGATGAAACAACCACCAAAAAATGAACAGCTCCACAGAACTGGTATCTAATACAAACAGAATGGACAAGAAGTTCACAACTTTTAGGTCCATCACATGAAAATTAATGAGAAGCAAATTAAAAAAATTCTGAACAAATGCAGGCCACAGTATAACCATCACAATCTGATTGATGTAAAAGGGTAGTGCATTCTTCAGCGGCATTAACAGAGGATATCAGCAAACTAGCAGGCCAATGATTATGTAAAACCGAACCTAAATGTTAAATGTTACATACATAAATCAGGAAAAACAAATCTTCAGAAAAAAAAATCATGCTTAGTCAGAATAAAAAAAAAAATATACAAACTATAATTAAAACCCGATTTATGTTCTTCATTGTCTGAGGTGATCTATACAAAGACAACATGGAACTTCAACATTTGAAGTGGCAAACTAAAATCCAACTATGAGAGAAGTGCTTGGCTTTCTGAGAAGGTAGAATTTACCTGTCATTTCGATGCCCATGACTGCAATGCAATTGAATCAAATGTGTTAAAAAAAAAGGCAAAATAATATATAAGTAACAAAACAGGACAAGTTTTCATTAACAAATGGTATGATGGTGCGGAAAGGAGAACTGAAGATCTGTTTTTCAAAGATCATCTCCCAAGTCTGACTGACACAAATAGTGAAATTCTGAAGAACTGAAGATTAATTGAAGAATAATTTTGAAGAACTTAAGTTATGTCAAATCAGGAATCTTAAACCTACCGATGCAGAGGTTTAAGAGGTCCCTTCCTTCAAGCTAACTGTCTAAAAAGCCCGCTTCTTCTTTCCAATATATCCATTCATTCATCCACAAACTACAATCAAAACTCTGGGATTTTGTATACATGAAATGTGAGAAAAGGAACTACATCATATTAAAACATGAAGAGCACGTGCTAGAGATTGCTAATTATGTCAAATACTGAACTCTGGAAAAAACTTCCACCTCTGATGTAATCCTGTTCTTAATTCATTCTTTTACATTCTTCTCTTTATCCAGGTATGTAAGAGGTACCTCCAGATAAAAGCACCATTCTAAAAGCAGTTTTCTCTTCACTTGGCTTAGCTGTTCACAATTGAAACAAGATCTTAGGCAGTATTTAAACATGGATGAGATCCATGTATTCGTCATCTGTGAGAAAGGAAGTATTTAACTAACTCACAGTGAAGAGGGTACCTAAATCACACAGAAAGGCTGTCAAGGGCACGGATTGGCTATCACAGAAAGTTATATGAGAGGCAAAGGTGGGCGAACAGGAGGCAATCATAAGGGATTATGGGAAAAAGGAGAACCAAGCCCCCACAGCATTTTCCCCTGGACTCCTGATACACCACTTGCCTCTGCCCTAGAGTATGGTTTTACTCACTTTCCAGCAGCTCTAGAAAGTGCAGTCCATCACCTACCCATGGGTTCGTAGCTACCGGACTTGTACGTACAGCAGAAGTGCTGACTTCCAGAGGCACAGGCCATTCCTGGGCACTGATCACCCCACCAGGTAGAGGCAGAGAAAGGTGACCCTCCGGCTTGGTGCTGGGGAAGGCTACCTCCAGCCCTGCCCACCGGCTGGCAGCACATCACAGCACAGGGCCACCTCCCTGAGGCAGCTCCCTCTGCTGTGGCTGCTGCATGGCACGGCCAGCCTCTGAGGAGAAGTGGCTACACTAAGGAAGCAGCTTCACAGGAAGCTTCAAATAATTTCCTTTGCCTCCCTCTCCCTTCCTCACACTGTCCCAGCTTTTTGGTATCCCCACTGACTGACTGGCTGGCCGTGGATGAAAAAGCAATATCCATACCCCTATACCACTGGCCTTTTCCAGCCTGCTCTGTCACCCTTGTCTTCCCTTTGCATACCCATTACATTTACAAAATGTAACAGAAAAGGCATAAAGCCAGAAGACTGGTCTCATTAACCACAGTACATTTTACTATGAAAATTCATCCTACCACAGTTTATATGAAAACAACCACGACATACCAAATTCCTAAGAAAAACTTGTATTAATGCAGTTTTAAACTTCATTGTCATCAAGCATTTTCAATATAAACACAGAAAAAAATCAGTTACCACAGAAAATTGCTCTACATGTTTCTTGAATCCCACTGAAGTTGTGAGATATTTTTAAATCAGAAAAATTTCCTTCAGTTAAAGAATCTATTTAAAGCTCATTACAGCACTCTAGAGAGGTCAAAATCCAAATGAAACACTGGAAAACAAATCCTTCTTTTTCATTAATTCTGAATTTTAAGGTTTTCAAAAGTATAATGTTTTAAACTTTCTGTTGATTATGGGTGGGGAAGGAAAACCATTTCCCGACCGGTGTATTTCTAAGCAATGCTCGATCTTTCACATCTGCTTTTTCCGTTATAATCTATTTCTGGATTTAATGGATCTTTCTAAAAATACACTCACAAACAAATGTAATCTCTGAAGAGATAGTATCTCTGACAAAAAGAAAACTATAAAGAGGAAGCAGATTCAAAAGAAAACTCAACTTTCTTAAAACCATTTAAAAAGTAGCATGACAAACTATTAGAAAGACTGACAAGATCTACTGTCACAAATAAATTAGGTTCATATTAAAAAATATGCAAGCTTTCACCCCTTTGCAGCTTTAAGAGAAAAAGTTAAGACATTTCCTTGCACTTAGTTTTGAGAATTTGTGTGTGCTACTTTACTATCTCCCAAAATAAAGTAACTAAAACTTTACACGCAAGTTGCAACTCAGTGCAAACCCAACAGTTACATGCCTGACCCTGCCTAAACATTCCAATTTCATTACATAGATAGATAGATAGATAGATAGATAGATAACCCCCTGGGTAAACATATAGTGTCTGCCTATCTTCACAGACTTAAGAATCAATGAACTTATTATTTGAAGTAGGTTGACAGTGTGCTAAGTCATGGGGAACCACACTAGCACAAACAGCCGGTCTCCCATGACATGCCATCAACTTTGGTTATGGTACATTTAACAATAATTTACTTTGTAGATCACTTCAAATTCACTTTAGATCTTCAAAAATTCTCAAATTAGTTAATCCTCACAACACTCTTGCAACAATGCTGATTGTCTTGCAGATACTGGTACAGATATTGAAACAGGTCAATGATATGTATTCAAGCTATGGCAATGCTATTGCTGCTATCAGTAAAATCAGGACCTGTATTACAGTGCTCTTATGACCAATGCACTTCTTATAGGAAGCAATCTTCAAGCAGTTTAAAATTTCCCCATATCTCAGTAGGTAAGACAATAATGTCTGAATCAGATTCATTATGATTAAATCATTAATCTATTTTTTTGAATTCAAAAAGATATGTTCACATTGCATGTCACATTCAGTAATCTGTTGCCACTGTGGTTTAAAAGGGTTTACATAAGTGAACTAGTACTTATCATTCTAAGTGATAGACCTGACAGATGTTTTTGCAATCACCTTTTGTATCTGCATCCAGCAACATTTCCTCTGTGTAAAATGTGTGTTGAATACTACAAACAACCTCTTACCTTCGTGCAAAAGAAAAGTGGGCTGAGGCACTGGGAGAGAAATTCCTAGGGCTATCTTGAGGACTGTTTCCTATTGGAGATGATACACAAAAAAATATTATTAGATGGTGGGGTGAAGAGAAGCCATTAAAAACATTCAAACATATTAATGCATGCATTTCCAGCAGGTTAGAAATGAATTTCAGAATTTCTTCTCTCACAGTCTATCTAAGAATAAATTCTGAAACAGAATCTTATTTCAACTCGTGTTTCATTTGTACTGGATTTTAGTGACTGGATTTTGTAACTCATAGAGAGCTGTTCATTTAACCTTTTAATTTGAGAATTCTCAAAACAATTTGGTAATTAATGTTTAAAGAAACCAGTACATTAGCTTGAAAGAACATGTTTTTAATGTCAGAAAAAAAATGTTTTTTTAAAAATCATACAAAACACTGCAAGATAGAAAAATCACTATCAAACAGATTTAGCCCTTATACAAAGTGTCTACAGCATTTCCACAGGCTTTATTGCAATTTTTTTTCATTGCTTTTTTTTTTCTATCTCCAAAACAAGCAAGCATACAAAGCACACTGAACTGAACTTTTTTACCCTTAACTGCATTTTGTGAACAGGTTTCAACTTTGGGGTTTGTTGCTCCTTCCTATTAGAACACCTGACCTCCTCTGGGCCAGCATGAGTGCACAAAGGCAGCAGCTGCTGAGAGCTGCTTCTGCCACCTCTGCCCCTCAGCCCATACATTTAGAGGAGAAACTATTTCTTCCTTTAGAAGGAATAAAAATGACCTCTAAAATAACCCAAAAACCCTACAAAATGAGTCTCCAAACAACCAGACACACACACACACAAAAATGCAAACCCCAAATTAAAAAATCAAAGAACCCCCTCCCCAAAAAGACCCTAACAAACCCCATTCCCAAAAAGCCAAAAGGATCCAATTTAAACTAGCATTGGCATGCATCTATCAGTCTTTCCTTAAACTTTTCTTTAAATTTACTCTAGCAGCAATACATGAAAATAGAAAAAAAGGAATGCATTTGTTGTAGCATTTTAATTTTGAACATAAATGAGACTGCAAAAGCAGTTGATAAAAAAGTAGCTCCTATGTAGCCAGCAAGAAACAACATGAAATTTTTGAGTGGAAAATTACTACCTATGCTTGAAAAGGCCAGCACAATAGATTGAGTCCTTAAAGGGCTTCAAGTGGCCTTGACTGCTATTCAAATGCTTGAATTAACACTGCATTTATCACAGTGATGCCCATAATGGACTGCATTATTTCTATATGGGAAAGCATAATTATCAAGCAATTAGGTAGCAAACACAGAGATCAACACACATCCCCACACTACCCCTCTCTTTTTCTGTCTAGAAGCAGATGCAAGATGCTTTTTTAGCTATGCTTAAATCACATCTTTGCAGCTGCACTTCCCACAGTCCCAAGAGACATGGATTCCACTCTCACAGGCCAATACCCCAACTTTTTTTGCCAATTAATCTATCATGGCAGAATTATGTCTTTCCTACATTCTCTCCATTGCCTCAAGACCCCAGCTTCTTCATTACCCTTCAGACACTTCTGAGGATCTCAATAATTTCAGGGTGGCAAAGATTTTTGTTCCCTGAATGGGTTGGAGCAGAGGGAATTTGAAGCCACAAATTCCAATCTTTACTTGGGGACTAACAAAATTTATTCTTATCCTGCATCAACTGTAAACATCAAATTACTGATGAGCAACAGTTCATTCAATTTAACAGTGAACTGCATTTCTTTTTCTGCTACCAGAGCTGATTTAACAAAGCTAAACTAAAAAAAAACAAAAAAAAAACCAAACAAACAAATTTTAATACTGTGCAGATAAAACATGGTCACAAACTTTAACTGCAGCATTACAAAAAAATCGGCTGTAATTTGGAGTGTGTTGTGGACTTAGATAATTTAAAAAGACAAAGAAGTTACCTTGAACTCTGGCAGAAGAGCATACAATTAGCCTCAACATAGTGAGACTGCAACAGCTTTTGACAGGAAACAGGTCTACAAATCAGAATATGGGGCTTTGTAAACCAATTCCGTTTTTTTGCTAGCTAAAGTTATATATGGATATAAACATGTTTTTAATGCACATCAAGGGTATGCCTTACTGCCCATGAGTTAAAATATAGACAAAAACTTCATAAAGAAGAAAAAAATACGATCAAATAATGCAGCAAAATTTTATAGCTATCGTTGTGGATTTGGATTTGTGGAGACATAATGCTGCAAACTATGTTGCTAGAATCAACACAGATCACTTCCTTACAGACAAAGTCTGAAGAAGTCAAAGTCTTACTCAGGAAGAGCATCAGATCCTGTTATTAGGAAAATCAACTTGCAGGCATTACTTTCAATAGCAAATCAGCTTTTAAAATAACAAGACTGGTGACGCCATACATATAATACCTGGATACTAAATCCTGAAGGTTTATCTAAAAGTCGTAAGAACTCAGACAAACCTGGAAACAAAGAATGAAAATACAATCCCCAAATGACTGGAGAAACAGCTGAGTGCTATTACAGGTTTAAGGTGTAGTATTCCAGAGGAGCAAGACAGGTTAGAATCAGAGTCCTACATGTGACCTTCATCCATCACAGCATTCATCCACCCATCTGCAAGTCAATACCTAGGAGACTTTCAGACAAAACCCAGTGCCAGTTAACTCTCTGTCCATATGCACAGTGCTTGCTGATGAGTCAAAGCCCACTGTTCTTTGGAATGTGCCTGTATTCTGTGTTTTAGTCCTACAGTATCTCTGTGTCACTGAGACTACTGCCCAAGTGTCTGATCTGGTAAAGTAAACTGGACTGGTGGTCAGACATTAGATAATTAACTCAGCATCCTCTGGGAGACACAATGAATAGGCAATCAATGTACCAAAACAATACTCTGCTTCATGGCAACACAGGGTAGCTCATTTTGCAAGCACCTATTGTTAAAAAAACTGTATCAAGACAATAAAACTGTGATAATTCTGCAAGTAGCTTCAAGAATCCTATGTTTTGTCTACTGAGGGAAAATGTTTCAAATCTTTTTTAAAAAGCATATTACAGTCACTGTATATTATTAATGTAATTTTAATAGCTATCTACTTACAAAATAAAGAATTCCAGATACAATGACTTTCTGTTATTGTGAAGGGAATACTAGATTAATGATAATTGTTATCCCAAATTCCTGATGGATGAAAGACAAATCCAGTTCAAAATTTTTTTAAATGTACCACAGTACATCAGTGCCCCATTATACAATATAATGGGACAACAATGGGACATATGTTCCTCTGTGTCAGTTTTATATGGTGATGAACCCAGATTGTGAATGAACAATACACAAGACATCATCCACCTGCAGTTACAGGTCTGACTTTCTTACCAACAAACCACATCAGTCAGCAGAATATACAGCTGGGCAGTAGAATAATTCTGAATACTTCTGCAGGTGCTTTCCAGAAAGGTTCACTCATATAAGGAGTGAAAAAAATTCTGGATTAACTATACCTGAAACCAGGAAACAACTTTCCCCAGCTATGGCAAGGAAGGTCTGTATGATCCTTAAATCCATCTGCAAGAAAGCTCTACATGTTCCAACCACTATTTAAATACTGAGAATGATATTTTTACAGGATTTCATTTCTACCTGCATGTAACTTACCACTTTGATTTTCTTCTCCTATCCTTAAACTACAAGATCATTTGAAATTTCTATAACCATTTACTGCACTCAAAAGCAAGGCTAAATAAAAAGTTTTAGTTTAGCAGATCTGTTTTTGTAATTCTACATGTGACAGTAACCAGAGTAATTGATATACTGTATTACTTTCATTCAGTCTTCTTTTAAAATCTGACATTCGGAACCCTGTTTTATATCCCAAGCCATTTAAAAACTTAATTGAGTGAGTTGTCTGGGGCCTTATACCCATTTATAGATTTATCCAATCTCATAGAAAAAGTCAGGTTTGTCCCTGCCATACTTGGGTGGACACTTCTTTAAGACCCCTCATATTTGAGAATATCTGGCCAGCATGTGTTTCTCTTTCTATTCTATGAAGGGGAAAAAAAGGCAGCTCTGACTGGTTTAGATGACAATACCATCTTCCAGTCCACCACTGCTAAGGAAAGCAAGTAATATCTTTCAGACTTATACAGAAATCTCCCACATTCTACCCCACCAGCCCTTCTCCGCACATGATCCCACCTGAATATGTATGACAATAAATGTATCCAGTATTCCAGATGAAATCTAACCAGGACATTACACAGTGGCATGAAATCGCCCCAAATTAAACTGAAAATTACTTCCTGCATAAATCTTCTGAGATTTCGTTTTCAAAGCAGCACTAGACTGGTCCTTGCAGATATGATCTTATCCAGAAAATGCAGTCAGATCCTTACCTAAATTCCTTACAATAGGTGAGTTCACAGTTTATCATGGACATTTCTGTTTCAGGTCCTCCAGTACAAAATGTTGCATATTGCAATATAATTTTATACTTCTTTTATTCCAGTCATTCACTCATTTCAACACAGTTTCCCAATGCTATTTCCTACTTGATGTCTTCCAGATTTGTATAAGCTACAGCAATTTTATCCCAGTGCCACTTATGAGAAGAATAAAATGTTTGGCTACAAAAACAAAATCCGATTACTTGACTGATCACCTCCACTCCCACTTTATGATATTCCTCATTTTAGCACAAGCCTCTTTATACCCTGAAACAATTTTTTATTCATCTTACAATTCTTGTCCTAGTCATCTCAGTGGCACCACATGGAATATTCTTGAAATATAGAGAAAATTTACAGCATTGCTCCTAACAGCTAAATCTTGCTTCTTCAGCAGATACAATTAAAAAGCATCACATGTGACTATTAATCATTAGAGGTTAGTATCACCCACATGAAGAAGCTCCTGTGACTAGTGAGGTGGGGACACCTGAATGCCCTGACTTGCTGAGATTATAATCATTCACTTTGCAGGCTGGGTGGTGCAGATGACTTGCCTACACAGCATCAGACAGCTAGAAAAGCCCACTGATGACATGGGCACCAGGTACCATCCAAGCTAATGCTGCAACTCTTAGTTTCCCACAATTCTGAATACATTCAACAGCTCATGGAAAAAACAGAAGTACTTTTCAGCAAGTTTAACACCTTCCAACCCAAATACAAAAGGGAAAGGATGTCTAGACAACTAACCTAAGAGAGCTGCTAATAGTTACAAGCCTGAAGCTATTACCTAGCCTGTTTTCTGGTTTTGCAAGGAACAGAAACACTTTATGTAGTGAAAGCTGATCCTGTGTGATCTTTACATGTACGCATAAGGCATGGCAAGAGACTTCAGCTGCAAACTCAAGTCTTACTTTCCAGACACAAATTATCTCTGCAAGCAGCTACAGGTCCTGCATAGAGGAAAATGGATTTGCATATATTGTATGAGTAATGAACATACATAACAGAGATATATAGTATCTGTTGTACACACTGTCTTTTTCCTATCCCGTTTATTATCCTCAGTCTTAGACCATACGCCTCTCTGTGTGCTCCCCAGCCTTGGACTACTCACTGCTCTAATAACTCTTCAGTGTAGCCCACGGTCTATGGTCACTGTTTGTGGTCACTGTTGCTTACAAACAAATCTGCCCCTGCCCTGACAGGTGCCACTCATGCATTACTTCCACTCTGCACAATCTGTTTACTTCATCACTGTGATGCTGTCTCACTGCTTCTCCCTCCCATCTGACATGAATCTGAGTATGACTAGGATGGTAAGGCTAACAGTTAAAAAATTCCATGTAAGTATTCAGTGTTTGTCCAAATCAGCCTGCAGCTGTAAAGATTAACAACAAACTCCCTTGTAGGAAAAATATTCTATCATCTCCAGAGCAAACAATGAAAACTGTGGGGGGTAATTTGCCTGAGATGTCTACCTTAAGACTTTCTTATATGGGGCAATTATTAATTACCCTAAACTTGGGCCACTGGCTCTCCTCCTCAAAGAACACCCATGTAAACTAGAGAACAGCTGGTATCTCCAGTTCAGACTGCATATGGGTGAAAAACAGGACTACAAGGAAGAACCTGAGTATAAAATGCACCTTGAAGAAGTATGCTTGTATTCAAGATGCTCATCTTCTAAAATAGAGCAATCCTATTCACATCTAATCTGTTCTGGCTAACTCAAAACCAGAGTATGATTCATTAGTAGCTACCTGAGCTCTTCAGCAGATCTGAAGTAACGGCACATTGCTTCCAAAGGTGCAGCCAGACCTCTAAATGATTGTTCTGGAGATATCAAAGATGAAAATACTCTTGAGCAAAGCCACAGGTACTGGCAGTAGTGCTTATGCAGGGCACTCTAAGAGAGCTCCACCTTGAGATTCTGGAGCACTCCTTCACTGATTTTGCTACATTTGACACATAGGACTCATAGCACTTTTCTGTCCTCAGAGATGGGAGGTCTTGAGGGAAAAAAAACCCAAGTAGTTTAAACCAGTGGTCCAAGCATGCCATGCCAACAGAGGTAACTGAGTATTGTATTTGGCTTACCCTCAATAAGCAATGAATTAAGGTTGAAGGGGAAAGGTTGTTAGGGAATTGAAGGGTGTCCTCACAAAGAATGAAATACTCATTTCAGATGCCTCTAGGGCAACGAATTCCCAAGCAATGCCATCTGTTACAATATTACTACTAAAGATAATAATAAAAACAATAATAATTGCAATGAAAAGGAGAGAGTAATATGTAATAACAAAGAGAAACAAGTGATACGCAGTACGGTTGTTCACCAGCTGCTGATGAGTGCCCAGCCCACCCCCCAGCAGCAGTCAGCCCCTCCTGGGCTGTTGTTCCCAAATAATCTCATTAGGACTACATACAAAGCCAAGGATATAATACTAACGACTATTAAGGTGATAACTAAAAGAAAGTGATCCTGGGTGGGTTTTCAAGAGTATGACAATTTTGATTCCATTCAACTTGAATAGTCTAGAGCAAAGGGCATACTGATTTCAGCTGGGATAGAATTTTCTTCTTAGTCACTGGTACAGTGCTGTGTTTTGGATTCAGCATGAGAGTAATGCTGGTAGCATACTGATGTTTTAGCTGTTGCTGAGCCAGGGATCTTTCAGTGTCCCAGTCCCCAACAGTGAACATGTGCACAAGACACTGGGAGGCAGCATGGCCAGGACAGCTGACCTGAACAGGCCAAAGGGACGCTTCATCCCACAGAACAGCATGTCCAGGATGTAAACTGTTGGGAGCTGCCCAGGAGGGGCTGACTGCTGCTGGGGGGTGGGCTGGGCACTCATCAGCAGCTGGTGAACAACTGTACTGTGTATCACTTGTTTCTCTTTGTTATTACATATTACTCTCTCCTTTTCATTGCAATTATTATTGTTTTTATTATTATCCTCAGTAGTAATATTGTATTTTTTTGTTTGTTTCAACTATGAAACTGTTCTAATCTCAACTAACAAGTTTTAATTTCTTTTCTGATTTTTCTACCTGCTGTAGGGGGATGGTATTAGTGGGTGAGCAGCTGCATGGTACTTAGTTGTTATTGCAGGTCTTCATCCCTTTGTTGTTCTTTAACCCCAGCTGGCAACTAAGACGGTACAAACATTACAAACCTAGTCCACTTAAATAACAGCAATGAATGGATCTCTTTTTAGTAAGGGCAACAGCAAGCCCTCCCCAGAGATGGATGGAGCACCTGAGAGAAGGGAGTACAGGAGTGTGATCCAGTAGAAGAAAAAGCCTAACATGCAAGGTGAGGAAGCTGAAGGTTTCTAGGATAGTTGATACTGAAAGAGTCCTCAATGGCTAAAGTTCCTAACTTTCTCATCAGTTAGACTGAGTCCCTTAAAAGGGAGATGCAAGAATCAGTATTTCCCTAGACAACTCAGTGACAAGAAATTGTGCAACGGTCTCACAAAGTTACATCAGATGTTAGCATCCATGCAGCCTGATCCTCAGCCTGCACTCACCTGGCCAGATTGCTTGAATGAAACAGAACTCTAACAACACACAAGAAAAACTTCTCTAGAGCACGTGCTCACCAGTGTCCTCCAAATTCTGCATAATCTCGGTGGAACATATTTGTCAAAAATGCATGTTATTACCACACTTAAGCCAAGAACAGTCTGATGAATAAAACTGTTTTCAGCAAATGCAAACATTGATACTTTGCTGCACATTCAGCTTGCTACATGCTCCTCAGGGACTGGGAAGTCTTTTGTTTGCCTCTCCCTCTTCTCTTGTTTCCTCTTCCAACAGAAAACATTAGTAAGAAATATATGAACGTTTTAGAGGATCATCTTCAGTCCCTTTGAGACTTAAAGCTTGAGGTACATGCTCCGGGCAGATGATCTGGCTGTAGAGTGGCAGGCTGTAAAGTAAAAACTTCCAATTTAAAGAACTTTTCTAAGAGACTCTCACATTGAAAAAGACCCTAAAATCATCTCTAGCTGGACAGAAGATACATCAGGTTCTCTCAGTGGAGTCAAGGAGGCCTTTCTGACTTGGAGTAATTCCTCTCAGCCAAGGAGGGCCAAGAAGAATAAACCCAGCAAGCTGTACAGCACATACAGTTTCTTGTCACATCCCTCTACCACACTTTGCAAGGAAACAGGTCTCCAGTACATGCCACCACAGAGAGCAGGGAGGCAATTGGAGTGTGAAGAAGCTAGAGCAGTTTAACACCCAGCAGCTGTGACAACACAGAACAAACTGGATCACTGTAAATTTAGCCTCTCAAGTCTGACATTACCATTTACAGATTTATAGACAGTAAACACCTGAAACACTGAACTTCTACTGCATACACAAAGGAAAATTTTAACTTAATAAATTTGCATTTTTTTTTATTTGTGTGGATTAGGATGACATTCACAGGGATTTGACATATGGACTTGTCTAGGCACACTAGCCAGCTGAGCCAGGAACCAATGGTTGTGTATTTACTATAATTAGCCATTCACAGTAGCAAGCTAATAACAGAGCTGGCCATGCACATGCAAATTTTCATCTCATATATGTTATGAGATTTACTATGAGATTTACTAGTGCTGCTCAAGTGTCTAGCACATATGCCTTTGGAAACATCCAAATAAGAGAACCTACTCTATCCTGTAATTGGAGAAGTTGTCAGAATTCTGTAATATGTTTTTGAATAAACAGTACATACTGCTGAGTTTATGGAAAAGAACTGCTTACACTTTATCTTTTTAATTATAGAATTGGTTTTCAGCCTTCAGAGCCACTTGACAATAGCTGTGACATCAGCAATATTATTTATCTTTTCTTTTTTGAGAAACCAATTCAAAAGATGAAGCAACTTGCTAGAAGCCTGAGTCCACTGCCAGACAGGAACTTTCCAGCATTTATCAAATACACAACCTATATACAAATCTCTGGTAACATGCGCTGGTCAGTCCATACTTCTGAGTTCAGTAGGCATCATTGGTCCAAGGTTTCCATTTCCAAACAGGTGGTATAGTCATTTACACCAGCAGACATGCTAGACCAACCAATGTTACTGCTTTCCTTAAGTCAGCACAGCATTATCAAGGAGGCTTTTTATGGTGACCACAGTCACCTCTTCCAAATGGAAATTCCTGTATTTGGCAGCCCCCAAACGGCATTTCAAACATTCCAACATTTAATTTTTCAGTCTCAAAACAGTCTGCACCATGTTTTACTTTGTTTGTTTTAAATGCTCTGCTGCCTTCAACTCTTCATGAATTTTCATGTTGCCTAGATTCCTAGTTCTGACAGCTGCTCCTGAGAGTGAAAACCACCACCATATTTTCTCTAACAATGTTGCTTCCACAAGAACACTGGAGATGCCTTAATATACTTCAAAAATTCATGTGACGCTCTGCACCCTCTTGTTTACCATCTCCCTGAGAGCAGCTCTCCAGAGTATTCAGTGTCATTGATTACACAAGGATTAGTGGGGCCCCTTCATTCCAGCCGGTAGTTACGGCCAATGTACCCTCAAAAATAAAAAGACCTTTGTGGAAATGTGAGGTGATAAGCTAAAAATGTTCCTTTTTAAAAATTATGGCAATTATTACAAATAAAATATTTATTTATGGACACTCATTCAAGCTTCAAGTGTTTCAGATATTCTAGAAGAAAACTAAAATTATCACTGATTTATTGCCATGCAAAGTGAAGCACATCGACTACCAGCAAAGTTTCCCACACTATAAATCCTGGGGAGCAAAAGTACCAGGAACAGAATGTAATACAGACTCTACTACCTTCATTATGCGGTGCAAGCTGCAGGAAGGGCAGTGGTGCAGGGCAAGAGAAAATCTGTCAGAATGCAAGGTGAGGAAATAAAAAATAGCTCCATGATATTTTTGGACTGCTCCTGATTATAACATAGGATTTATGGATCTAAATGTAAAACAGAAATTTGGATGGAATGACATGCAACTTTTTGCTATTACAAACAGTGAAAACAACGGTTTCACAGATAAACAGGGAATGTTTTCCTTCATTGATAAAGACACCTTAAGAATTTCAAAATAGCAGTACTAGCATAGTTATAAAATCACCTGTATGAGCTGAGAGTGGTGAATGAGGTCGAGGCAGAGCTGGAGACTGGCTACTGCCCATCAAACTCTTCCTGTTACTTGTTCTACAGCTGTGGGCAAAAAGAGAGGAAAGAAGACATCAGCATCAGAAATACAGCATGTACCACAAATGGGCGTTTTGAGATTCTGCTACTGAGTTCCTTGACTTCCCAGTTTCCTATTAAAAGTCAGAGCTATTGTTGTTTTTGCAGGCATGTCCAGGATGTCTACAATCATAATGGATAATGGCAAAACCAGAAGTTTTCAAAGAAAATACACCATGGATACTTTTCAAGCTTGCACGTTTGCTGTTCTGTGCAACGACCAACATTTCCCTGCAGAGCTATTTACAAAATATTCTTCTCTGACTACAGCTTATTTTTCTGCTGTATGCTTTTTACAAAATATAAAAATAAATGTGAAACACAGTCTCAAGTTTACACCAAACTTAATTCTGTTGCATGAACTGTAGCTTAAAATCACATGCAATAGAAAGTAAGAGAATGATATAATAATTATAAATCTAACTACTGAGATAAATTTCACATCTGTGCCTCTTGTCAATGGAACAGATGATAACTAAGAAGATGAATGCATTTTTTACTCATACATTTTTCATCTGCAAAGCCACTAATTTTCCATACCACAAGATCATTAAACAAGATAAAAAGTAAATTAATGCATCTATTAAACTTGGGAAAGGAGATATTTTTCTTAAAAACATCATACAGTTTTTATATATTTGTTGGCAGAAGTAGTTTTCTTTTTCACTCATTCTACTCTAAAGAATATTCTCATAAACATAAATCCCCAACATTCCAAACACTCATGAAGACGGAAAATATTATCCTGAACTGAAAGACCTCAGTTGGGTATAAACTGGAGCACATATGTTAATGGTTACAGCACTGAAATCAAAATTTTTCTGTAAAGGCTTAGAAAAACTCCAAACTACTGAAATGGAGAAAATTTATACACAAAGGCATTTATTTAGAAAAGCAGATTCCAAGAGAAGCAGATTCAGATCTTATTTCTGGACATCTCAAAAAATGAATTTTGTAACATTATGATGATCCCTCATTATGTAACAGCCAGAAAGCAAGACTAATTAGTCTTCATATGGTTAAATTGAATAAAGTGCAAAAGAATGGATGGAGTTTAATAGTGTAGAGAAAAACCAATACAGAAGTACTCCAAAGTAATACAGAAGACAAGGAAAATAAAGAAAAAAAAAAGTTTATGAAAAGCTGAGTATGAAATCAGTATAGATGATATCTGCAATATGCAAAAAAAGTCAAACACTAAGACAACTCTCCCCTAGAAAAATGCTTTGTGAAGCAGCAAGAGTGCCACTCCCAAATCTCTAATAGGTTAATGCGAAGTCCATTTACACACTGCACAAAGTTCTGCCATATTATTTAATTACTACATTCAGTGATTTAACCCTTAAGTGTAAAATTACTGTAGACCTTTTAAAGAAAAGAATGTACAAAATTATTGCAAGTTTCACATTCAGAGTACTAGAAAAGTCAAAACTTATTTAAAACACACACTGCCATTTTTAAGCCAAACAAAAGGGAAGAACTCTTTAAATGTGAAATCATACACATGTGTTTTTACTAATCTGTCTAGATTAATGTCTACTTTTTCAATCACAAAATCTGAGCAAATATTCCATTAGACAACAAAGTTAAATGTTGCCCCCTTTCTAAATTTTGTCTAGCTAAAGAGTAATTGAATTCCTCTCTTACTGAAGAATGGCCCAAAGTTTTCCTTCTGGCATCATGCAATACTTCTGCTAACTTTCCTTCCTTTATCTGCTACTCTTATGAATAACTGTTTATTTGCAATTCTCCAATCTAAAACTGAACCCAGGAAAAACTTCTGGTATTAAGTAGACATTAATTAAAAGACACAGAGATTGCATCTGTCCAGGAGGATGTGATGGTATCACTACCAACATCTGTGGTGCAGGCTGGGGCTCAGAGCACCCATTATGTGACTTGAAAGCAGTTTTGCACGGCCAAAGTCTGGGATGTAAAGGACCATCACAACTTCTGGCAAAAGGAAGTAATACATTTGAAGCACAAAAATTTTAGATACCCTTCACAGATTTTGCTACTTACTTATCTTTGCACTTACTTATCACTTGTCTTTACCTGTAGAAATTGAGACTTTTATCACTTCTGATAGAACTTCCTATGTAAATAAAAAAATGCCTTGTATTCACTTTTACATTAATATCTAGACTTCACATTTCTCAGTTGAATGTGCAATGTCTTTCACAAATCATTATCAAAGACATCTAAATTAACTTATCTTTGGGGTTTTTTTGGAAGCTGTGTATTTTTAACACTCTGGGGAGTATTATGGCATTACCCTCAAAATCAAGATCTTACATAACGAGAAATCTTTCCACCTACTGTCATTTCAAAAACATCTTCGCTACTTGCTCAGATGTGGCTGCAGAGAGAATTTATCTTCTGTCATACTCAAATGAATTGTTCTATTGAGAAATAAAAAATAAAATATATGAAGTCTCCTCTATTTGCCTTACCAGTAAGGTAAGATACAACTCACTGCATGGAAGAACAAATCCATCCTAGAGCTCTCACTATAACCTTTGTTTTTCAGTTGTGCTTCACAGAGATTTTGAAACATTGTAATCTATTCTGTATAATCTGTGAAACACAATTCCTTCCCCAAAATAATGCTATTATAAAAGAGGCATTTTGTGGATGAAAAAAAAAATAAACTTCAGGGAATCATGAAAGATGATCTAAGCTGCCAGAACTCCACAAAAGGGAAGCAGGGTGGCACAAAGGAAGTATCAAAGCATTACTTACTGAACTGTATTTAGCCTTGAAACAGCAATCTTCCTTATATAAAAAAATCTCAGAAGTTAAAACCATTCTGCAAACAAATAGTTTTTTCTAGATCTCTGAACACATCAAGTAACTTTCCCCTTCTATTGTTTTCATAAAACTATTCTTCTCCCATTCAAATCTGACAAGATAAACCAACTGATAAGAGGCAGCCCTGAAATAAAGCCTCTTTGACTGCAGTAAAGTTATAGCCATGCAAGAACACTCTACAGGGATTGTAACTTAAGGAAACATAAACCTTGGTAAACCACAGAGCACTAACACTCAAAATGCAATTCTCTAAGCCTTGAGTTTCATGATGTGATCAGGTTGCATGGCAAGAAGAGACTAGCAAGCCAGGTAGCAGGTAAGATGCAAAGCTTAGNAGAGTAACCTCCTCTCTCATTCATTAGGCAATGTAAAAAAAAAAAAAAGAGAGAGAGAGAGAGAAAATATTTTTACAAGATGAAAAACAACAAGGAGAACACAGAAAAACAAAATCAGTCACATTTAACAATAACTAAACTTTGGGGCATGCAGAAAACTTGAACAGAACAGAAAGTTTATATCTGTTGCCCTTTGCTGCCTTCCCTGCCACACAAACATCCTCCCTTGAGTTGATTCCTCCTGGGTGACTACCAGTCTGGAAGTCATTGACTTACACTGTATCAGGAGTGCCCTGGACAAATGACACTGCTCCTTATCTTAGAATCCAATTCATAATTTCCTATTTGTTTCCCAAATCCGCTGCCCACCAGTGGTACCTCCTGCTCTCTGTCACTGACACTCCTGCCCACGCACGCCTCTCCTCCCTATCCTGACTTCTCACCATGCCTCACTGAGGGGGAATTCCTCCTTCACTTCACCTCCAGTATCATTCCCAAGGCACTAACTCCAAGTCACTTCTCCAGGTGCTACCATCAACGTTTCTGATGGAAGCACTCATGATAAAACAAACAGAAGACACCACATAGAAGCTGCTTTTGCTGAACTTCTATTGTAACAAAGCCAGGGTGAACAGCAGCAGCTGTAAGATGCAATCCAGTTGCATAAAGCTTGATTACTTTGCTCCTTAAATAGCCACAATTCTTCCCATACCAGGCAAAAGCTATTTGGGTAGAAATCAGGGGAACTGTTAGACTGATAATCCACAAAAGCACAAGACTTGAGTACAAGTATGGCTGTTAAAATGGGGCTGCATTCCACAATCTCCTGGAAACATTAAACAGAATAAAAAGCTGAAGCAGAAATGCAGTGCTTCGAGTACAGAAAATACTTCATCCAGAGCTGAAATGCAGGTTTCCTAGTACAGTAACCAAGAAATGGCAATAGTTGAGAAAGATATGTGCTGAAATGGAAATTTCCTCCTCTAAATGAGGGCTAATAGATGAACAAATTACTGGCAGTGAAGGTTAATCACTTTTATTTATTCAAAGAAAGTAGGGAAAGAAGGCTATTTTGTCAGAGGTTACTACTTGCCAGGCTTTTTATGGGAAATATGGCATCAGCCTTTATAATTTATAATTATTTCATTTCCCCATCCTCAATTATTAATATTTACACTTGTAATGAAGATGGATTTGGACTGTATGCTATTATGACAGTTCACCACCTCTCACAGGCTATGCTGAGCACAGCACTACTCCACACCATCTTAATTCTCGTATTAGTGTAATATATAGCTGTTTAGCTGGAGGTAAAGATTAAAAGGGGATTTCTCCTATTCTAAGAAGAGGCTGCAAACAAATGGCTTTAGTTGCCAATACAAGTACAAAGAAATGAAGTTACTGCCATACTCAAAATGCAAAGCCTAACCATGTACACATGAGACACCAATAATGCAACACCAGCCCTCCTATAAAGGTTCTAGGGACAGAGAAGGTAGTTATATTTTCTCTGGTGTTAAAATTGCATACTTGAAAACTACCCCAGCAAGACATGCTGTCCCTAGCAAGACTTGAGATGTTGTCACTTTGGTTATACAGGAAAGTTAAATTTCGGTTCAACTTCAGTTATATTTAACTTGTTATGAAGGTAGCTAATGTATGACTTCATAGTTATTATCTTCAGCGACACTAACACTGAAGAGTCATTGAACAGTACACACAGCACTTAGAAAAACCCAGAACATTTGAAGTGAGGAATTCAGTTTGGTTTGTCTTGGCTATTTTGTCTGGTTGGTTTGGTTTACTTTGTTTTTAAAGAAGAAGCCTTCTGCATTAAAAAGCAGTTCAGTATTTCCATGCGCTTCAGAACCCAGACAAGTTCTGTGATATTAACTGGAACAGATGCAAAAACCAGCTGCCCTGAAGAGATGACTCTCATCGATACTGCAAGCAGCTTCCTTGTCAAAAGTAGCCTTTAAGCTTGTATTTGATGAAGTAGCTCCAGACCTAGAAAGTCAAAGTAACGCACGGCCCACACTTAGCACCAGTTCACACCTAAATTGCTTTATGCAAGGAAACAAATTGGCCAAGAACTTTCCTCACGGAATACTGCAGAATCAGAGTTACACTGGGACAATCAACAGACTCCATCCCGAGGTAATGACTGCTACCCAGTTCTAATTTACAGCTAGGAAAGAGTAAAGGGAGCAAAGGCTTACAATTTTGAGAGATATTTCCTGTCTCTCTGAGTTGCATTCTCAAGGTATACAATACCTTGAGACAATACAATAATTGAGAGAAGTGCGCAAACCGTCTGAATGCAATATAGCATCAGTGACACACAGAATTTTCATTTTATTCCTTTAAGGGCTGTAAGTATTTCACACTCATATCAATTTACTACTACCTAGCAATATTTTCTGATATATTTCAACTAGATTACATGAATGCATATACAATCTCCACATCTGGTATGTGTATATAGATGTGAATATAAGCACATACATATACACATTCATATTTATATGCATAAAATGAATGCATATAATTATATAAACATATATTTAAAATCCTACATTTACAACATTGCACATACAGTCAAATGTTCTTACTGTATAGCCCCCCTCTGTGAGGAATTATTCTACATCAATAGAGCTGGAAAAAATTGATTATTGGGATTTAAATTTTAAGTGTTACAGTGTAGGGAGGGATTCAGATTTTCTTCTTTTGTATGTAAGGTTTAGTCAACTTAAGTAAGGCGAGTTTTAGTCTGAAGAAATGAGAGAGTGCTGTCAAAACATAAAGAACACAGCCCACCAAGTGAGGAATGCAGCAGCTTGCAGCCCTAGTTCAGTGGTCTGTCTCAAACCTTTGCAACACTACATTGAGTGCTTTGGCTTTGGCTACCAGCCAACTAAACATGGGCAGTAAGCTACAGGTCCTCTCCAAGTACTGAAAAACATGCGTGCAACACCCTTCTTCCTAACATTAATACCAATTACCAGCATGCCACCATGCCATCAGAACTTCACCTTTCCTCAGTCATACAAAAGAGGAGAGTCCAGTCCTCTTCTTCGTATTTCTAAAAAATAAAAATCTGCAGGGAAAATAAAACATGAAAATACAATCAACTAGATGTATGATCACCCTTTTCATGGACTGGCTAAAGGATTCAAGTGCACGCATGACAGCATCGCTGCGAAAACAAACACCAGGAAAAATCACAGAATTGTAAAAGTATCTGCCAAATCCCCCATGGTCAGATCTGAGGGAGACTGACACAAAGACTTCTTACACTGTAGATGGCTTCTCAATCTCCTTTACTCAGAGTATTACAATACAAATAAGGAGATCTTTATGCCTTCTCGACTGAACTTGCTATATGGATGTGTTCAGTATTCAGCTTCACTGACTGCTCTCACTTTTACTCTAGTCAATTTTGATCCATAATTTTTCTTCTTCTCGAACAGGAGAATAATCACTAGTTACAAGAAATCAGAATTTCTTCTACACAGTTAAAATGGCATACTTTTATCTGTCCCGAAGCCCACTGATTCACATTTAACTCACATAATTAAATATTCATCTCCACAGTAACAAAAAAGTTTTAAGCTAACTACTAACTTCATAGTTGTACAAAATTCATTGTAGTTGCACAAAAGTTGAAGTCTGTACTACTACAAAAGTGAGTATGCAGAGTAGTCCATACAAAAAAGACTGCTCAGAATCACAAACCACCAGTACACTGAGCAATTCTGCTTTATTATACACAAAATGACATTTTTGTATCTTCACACCATACAACCCATTGAGAACATGATGATGGGATCATTTAAATCCCACTGCTTCCTGAATTTATAGTTTATTTTGTATTCTGAGAAGGGAAATAAACCAAGTTATTAGGCGAGCAGCATGTCTCCTAGCATACTGAGACATTTTAACTGAATTCCTTGATACATAAATGTTATTCACTCAAAATAGGAGGGTAATTAGGAAGCCAGCACCAAATGTAGAGAAAAAACACGCAGGGCTGGCCTGAATTACTGCTAAGTATGATTATCTTCATTCTACATAATTCAGAACACGCAAAAAAAGCTCCCAAAAACAAACAAAACAAACCAAACCAAAATACAACCCCACCCAAAACAAAAAATCTAACTGAAAAAAGCCAAAATCAGTAGTCACTGTGAGGGGTTTATAATATATAACAAGTCCTATCTTTAAAAAAAAAGTCATACATCACACCAGTAAGATCACAGCATCACAAGTTTGAAGGCGTTAACCAAACGAAGTAGTACCTCGACCTGCATAGGTAGATAATCCTGCAGAAACTGTTTGCATTAGACAGGAAATAACCTATTTACCAGAGGGCATGCCTATCCAGGCTGTACACAGGAGGTTCAAAAAAGAGGCCTCTTTGTGCTTTTCGGCCATCCCCTGCAGGTTATATTAACCCTTATCATTCCATATTCTGACTACAACCTTCTGGTGCCTCTCTTGCACTGAGAGAATGCAGTCAGACATTTCCTACCAAGGTGAGGATGGCCAGGCTGGGGACAGGATGTTTCTCACTCTGCCCCACTGCTGGTCGTTAACAGCTTGGGAAAAACTGGGTGAGCAGATGGAGGTGAGTCAGGATCTTGGATGCCACTTCCTCTGGAGCCGCCACTTGACCTCAGGCTGGCGTGCTGTCTGCAAGGCTGTAGTACAGACACTGTCACTGGCTCAGGAGCTAGGCTAGAGCCCTGTCACTGCTGCTCACAACACAGGCAGTCAGACTCTGACAAGGGACCCCTCAGCTGAAGGATCACCTCCTTGCCCTTCCATCCCCTCAGTGGGGAACAACAGCCTTTTCCACATTTACACTGAACCAAGCAGTCAATATACTGGCAACTTTTACCCAGTCAGTCTACTACAAAACCAATAAACAAATGGGTCCTGCTCTAGCCATACTTCCTTTGAACAACATCCATCCAGACTCAAGGACTAACCACAACCAATTCCCCAGGACATTTCAGTACTACCAGGGAGCCAAGCACATATCCTGAGTTTTCTGTAGCTCTGATTGAAACTGAGGCCAGCAGAATTCAGAATTTAGATAAACATGGGAGTGTCTCCAAATTACAGACCGAAGACCTGTTTGTCCAGTTATCGACCACAGTGAAACCCTGTTCACCTTCTCTCCAGCTTTCCCATAGACCTACCTCCTCTTGGGCTTCTCTGCTTCTTACTTGCTTGGAGCAACACTGTTCCTAACTCACCATGTATCTAGGAATTGGCAGGTCAGGATGATAAGCCATGCAGGCCTCTTCATAGCAGTAAGGACATCCCCCAAAGAGCATGGAGAGGAACTTAAAGGAATGCTTCTCTTGGCTAAAAATGTCTGCGTGGCATCAATATTCAAAAAGTCCCAGTTGGTTAAAGTCTGTCATGTTTTGAAATCAGGTAGTTACATGCAGCCAGCCTAAAAAAGCCTACTTCCTTGACTTCCTTGGCAGATGTCTAAGAGAAACCGCAAAAATGACTAATCCATTTCAAGCTGGGGGCAGAAAACAAGAAACTATTTAGTTTGTCCTGCTTCTTGCTACGGAAGTTGTGCTTCATCTTCCTTTCAACCTCCTCTATTTGTTGGTACCCATTAAAAAAATTTATGTTGCCACGGCTACTTTCACATAAAAAGAATCAGAAGCTTATTAAGACAGAAGTCAACACAGCACCCTTTATTACATGAAACACTGTATGCTTTGCACTGTACTCCACAGACTCACCCCAGGAGAAAAGCCACTAAGAGGCAAAGTCCTAGAAATATTTTTTTCCTCCATTATTTTACAGTATTTTTAGGACAGCTTTAAGATTTTTTCCCCCCTTTGTTTTCCACACCCCTTTCCCACCTTTTTTTCTCCTAATAATCTTCAAGTAGTGGAACTAAAGTAATCACATCCTAAAATTCAAGGGTAAGAGATTGGGAGCTGCTTGAAGGAGAAGGATTTTATATCATTTTATGTTCTAATTCAGTAGTTCTCTTCTGGTTTAACCCCTAATTATAATTACATTTGACTCCTTTATTCTATAATTAAGTAGAGACAATTCACTTTTACTCAAAAGAGCAGTAAACCAGGACAGGACTGATTCTTTCCTTCTCTGATAAATCTGGTAGCTCCCATTCTCTCAAAATTATGAGGCTCCACATGATGGACTAAATGATTTGTCTTCAAACCTTTAGCAAATACTACCAAAGACAAGAAATGAACAGGTAAGACCATGTCAGAGCAATGCATCTGACTGAAGGAAAACTATACACCAGATCACAGTAGCAGAGGAGTCTGAATTCTTTTATTATCACACCCAGCCAGACAAAGGTCTGAATTCTTTTTATTCCTACTTGCACAGGCTTCCCACTTGGGCAATGAGAAAAACAAAGGAGGGAAAAGCATTTAAAGATGATAGACCTCAGAAGACACACATTCCTGTTAAGAACATAAAGTTATCCTTTAACCTCTTGAGAACCAGAAGCGGGGATACACATCTACAGATTGGAAAGCACTACAGTGATGAAGCACAGCTGCCCACTGAGCATTTGTCATATGAGGAAAATGAGCTTCATCCTTTCAGCAGCACTGTCACACTAATTGATGGGGTTTCTTTTCTTTCTTCATGCAAATATGACAGTTGCCAAAAATTTTCAATAAATGCCTGATTTTAAACAATGGGATGTAAATTTGCATATTTTTTTAAGCAAATCAATGCAAATAACAGGAAAAATGGTCCTATTCCTATTCCCTTCTTCGTAGTTTTAAAAACTACAAGAGGCAATATTATATAACTAAAGTGTCACACTTTCTATACAGGAAATATAAACACTTCGCAAATAATATTCTGTCCTGCCTTTTGTTTGGACATATGTAGTCAGTAGTGCTCAAGCAGTTAATGCATTGGACTTAGGAAAAATAAGAAAAAAATATTTAAAATCAATATTTAAGAGCAAAAATATGTGTGTTTGAAAACTGTCCTTTATTGGTTAGAAGACTGAGTATGAACAATTAAGTGGAAGGCACTCAACCTCAAAACTACGTCTGTTCCCACAAGACCTCTGGCAGCACCATCAGTGTCCCACATTCGAGCATGCACACATTGACTGCAGCTCAGAAATTCAGTTTGCAAACAAAAGACCCTCCTCTCTTTAGTGAGACCCACATTCTCCTTCCCTCCCATTGACAGCTGACCAAAGGTTTTTTAATTAAATCATAATTAAGCATCTAGAAGCATTATTTTCCCAGGGGAGGTGAAAAAAAAAATCCATTTACTGTGCCCATTCAGCTGTTGGTCTCTGTCAAGCCTGTGGCAGAGGGCATTAATTTATGCCAGCTATGGTGGCTTTCATAAAGGGGGTGTTTGTTCTGCAGGAACCAGATGTCTGTCTACCTAAAAGGTAAGTGACCAAACACCCCACAGTCATAATGTTAAGATACCGCTAGACATCTACCTGTGGCCAGCCAGGTGGCATTCCCCACCATATGGAGCAGTAACAAATTAAAGTCTGTTTGCATTGGAGTTTCCGAACACAGTTGTATCCCTTTAGTATCAAAACAACAAATAATAGTTACAAAAACTGGGTATGTCTGATCTAGCTTTTACTGAGCTTACCTAACAGACATAACTACTGATCATTACTTTTTACTTATCATAGCCTCATGAGAAATTTAACTGAAAAACATGAAGCACGTGCTGGCACATAGTTGACAGCATTTACAAATGTACATAAATCATTTCTTCTCACCACAAATTTTTATTAGATATACAATATCCACACTTAAAAGAGTTAGCTGTGTATCTAATCTGGTATGGTCACATAAGCATATCTCCCGTCTAAAGATGAAGTTACACCATAGATAAGTCTTTTAGTGGCTTAGAATTTCCCCATCAGGAAATACAAATGAACCATGAGGATACAAACTGCCTTTTTCAACTGCAATTGTGTACTAAGAAAGCTGTGTCCGCAAGATTAACTTGATACTAGCTACAGCTCAAAGTACCATCCCTGTATAAAACCCAGCATACAGACTACATCTGGGAGCAAACTTCAGCTCCACATGGCAATACAGCTTCTGAGGAAGGCAACCTATTACACATCACACTGCGTAGTCACAGTGAGGTAATTGGAAACATCTGAATAATCTCTAGTAAAGCAATTTAAACATCTCCAGGCATAGTCACGAGTGGGGATGACAACACAAGGCTTCTGACATTCATTCACTACTTTTTTTTTTTTTATGGTAATGCTTAATCATCAAGCACCACACAAGCCAGGAAAGATGATTTATGTGTTTCAGCGTGCAGCCACAGACCTGCACGACACATACATGCACATTTATGGTATTAAAAATAGTGCGGCAAGCAAATTATCTAGGCCACTGCAAATGAAGTACTGATAAAAATTCATGTC
The DNA here is from genome assembly GCA_013397315.1 of Donacobius atricapilla. NCBI lineage: Eukaryota > Metazoa > Chordata > Aves > Passeriformes > Mimidae > Donacobius > Donacobius atricapilla. The sequence goes on along the minus strand of WBMY01004705.1, from coordinate 56,242 downwards.
ATGTCATCAAACATCCCTTCCTTCTGACAAGCTGCACCACTTTAGTAATCCGAGTCTCTGAATCACAAACACTGTTCAATTTTAGAATCCCTTTAGCCTATCTAAAGTTTTCTGCCGATCAGAAACACAATAGTGTTGGGTTGTAACCTCTCATCCAGGGTCCAAGAAAAAATGATGCATTACCTAGGGAAAGGGAAACCCTTGTCTGCAATAATACACTTCAAGCTCCCTCCCACAGCAGGTGATCCAGCACAACTAGAACACAGTATGACTTTAAATTTATCCACCTGGTTATGCCTAATGAAAATCAGGCAAGTGAAACTGGAAACTTAGTAGCATCATCCCAGCAAAGAACCCCAACACATGTTCAATGCTAGAAGTTTTCAAGCAGAGTGAAGCCTATCAACATGAATTAATCTGGCCCCCATTTATAGTATGTCTCAAACAAGATTTCTTACTGTGAGTAAAGTTTTACAGAAAAAAAGGAATTTCCAGAATCAAGTAAGTTTGATTTCTCATTTACATCTCTCCTGACCACTTCAACGGTCAGTAGCACCTTACTCTCTCATGAAAATCAAAGAACACAGAAACAAGACCAAAAAAAAGTACACTAGACTTAAATCTATACATCAATATGAGAATACAGAGAAAAGGCTAAGACCATGTTAAACACATTACAGAGTTATAAGCAATTTATTAAAACAACTTTTCCATGTGCTTTTGCCCTGTAAAAACACCCATATTGGTAAAGGACTATTTTACCACCAAAACAATGTACTAATTGCTCACAAATAGAAGTAGGTCACAGAAGATTCATGAAAGCAAATGCTAGTGACTCAGTGTAGAAGGAAGAAGAAAAGAAGAAAATAAGCAAGGATATGATTTATAGTGTGTAAATAGGTATGAGCTAATAGTGTGAGGAGGAACAATTTCATGATGAAGACATGTTTAATTCACCCTGGAGTGTCAGGAATGAAGTATCACAAAAAATGACTAGTAAAGCAAGATTCACTGTAGGGACAAAAAAGCAAGCAGTGGTAATTATAGCCAACGTCCTAATTTAGAACACATCAGTTAACTTGCTGTCCGCAGCCACAACAGCCCAGAGCCCATGTGATGCAACCGTTGCAGCAGCTCAGCACCAGATCCAGCAGTGCTGCTGGCAGTAACCAGAACCACCTGAGATGCTGCAGGAGATACTGCTCCTCAAACCAGGCAATGCAACACAGTTAACAGCTGTTTTAAAACTTATTAAATACTATCTGCTCCAATAAAAGCAGAATTGCTGACATACTTAAAGGAGAGGGAACCAAAGTGAGTGCATTGCTGTCAAGTCTTAAATTATATAATGTAGTGCATACAGTCTTCAAGTTCCATCCTCTGGATTCATACAGTGACTCAAATAGTCCAAGTTTTCAGTGTTTGAGGGTAGGGGTTTATTATTGTTGGGTTTGGTTTTTTGCTTTGTGGTTTGACAGTTTTTTTTGGAAGTTCATGTTTCAAGCGCTATTTTGGCAATGGGGAGATTTAAGATGAAGGGTAAGTATCTAAAAACAGACAAAATTAACTTCTGCTAAACTTTACACAGCAGTAATGAATTTCAAATAAAAAGGAATACTGGCTTGGATGCATAGGAAGTTGAACAGGGCAATCCAGTGTACAGTCTTTCTTCTTTACACATCAATCTTTTCAAGAACTTTGGAAATTTTATCATGTAGTTAAAAATATCTCAAGATTTCTTAACCCTGAAAGAACCCTGAAAGATCTGTATTGGCTTTTAAACTTATACTAAAATTCCACACTGAAGCAGCAATGTCGGGGCAGCAGAAACATGACAGTGGAAGAAGTAAATTGGAAAGGGAGTTAGTTTCAAAGTTGTCAATGAGGAGAGCTGAAATCCTCCCACAAAAGGTGATTTTACATTAAGTCTTGCTGTTCATAAGCAGTTCATTACACAAAAACTGTTAACTTGAATAAGAACCGTGAAACTTAGATGAAAAACTTGGGAAAAAAAAATATCCCATATTATGCTTCAATGGGTACAGCAAAAAAGTAAAAATAGGATCCACAATGAGCAAATTTCCCCTTTTCCTCAACTGTAACTTGAAATAACACTACATCACATTTCACAAATTCTCCAAGACATATTAGTATGCTAACAAGTAACTCTTACATGAACAAGCTAAAATCAAGAGTTTCCCCACATTTTGTACTGCCATAAGGTTAGTGTCATCATGACAATTCTGAGATTCACATCCGTGATTCAACCACAGAAAGTGGTCTTACAGATTACCTATTATCTTAAGCAGCATGGCTGAAGAGAAGAGAAACCTGAACCTCCAGTTAAAGATAAATTCACTAGTTTTTGAAGAGGAATATGCTGTTCCACTGAAAATAACTTCCACACACTGTCTGTTGGACATAATGGAGATGGTTTTAAGTAAAACTGTAACAGCTGGCATTCTGTGATCCCCAAACCCTCTCAGCAGTACAGAAGAATGCACTGAGAGTTTGAACACCTAATTCTTCATTTCCTGTTTTTTGTAAAATAGTTCGTTTCAGTGGTTTAATCAAACATTAGATTTTCTATTAGCATAAGTTCTGTCTCAACTTTTCAAATAATCATTACAAATGACCTCAGACTATATTCCGCTTAAAAACCAAACATAGGCATACCTCTGAAAGACAAATTCATGTCATCAAAAGCTATTTTCTTAACTGTCTTCAGTATAAAAGAATTGAGGCATTTGTTGGTATTATCCCTTCTTCAAATCATAACCACAAAAATTACCACTTTGAAGATATAACAATAAAGCATAAACATGAGTCAATTTTAACAGAATCATATGCTTTTTAATTATCTCCCTTCTATAAATCCATCATTAAATATAAAATCAAAATGATTTTTCAATCCTTCAAAAACCTTGAGAAAGTCTGTGCAGGCAGGTAGTGGTGGCATATAGGTTCAGGAGGGCTAGACAGCTAGTTGGATGTACATATGGGTGTGTAACCAATTAAAAAGTGACTGATTGTTTTCTCAACCTAGCCTACAGAGTTCTGACTTGTTTTTATGGGGATATGTAATCTCTTGCCTCACTGTGACTAGCATAAATTCAGCTGAAACAGGAAAACAATGACGACAAAATAGTAAAAAATTACCAATGAAAAAACAAACCCAAGGTTGTAACTGGCAAACTGGCATACAACAATTTGGTGAAAAAACAAATGCAATCTCATCATCTCTTCCTTCCTAAGTGCATCATTAGGTTCTACACAACCGTGGCGAGTATTTCTTGAGTAATGCAATGTCTTTTTTTTTTTTTTTTTCATATTTTACAGAGAATGATCACATCTTGTGATCCTAATTTTTCTTTATTGTTTCTTTTCTTCCAGGAAAGAAGCCCAAACACTAGAATAGCAGCTTCACACCTATTTAACATAGGGCAGTATCATTCTGCAGAAATCTGTTAAACTCCCAAAAGTTTCTGCAAGACTGAAGCTGGAACAACATTACATTACTGACAGTTCTGTATTTGATATTACATCTTAGCCACTGAATGATTTCCCACTCAGAGATCTAAAAAGAAGTTATAGAAATAACAATACCAGAAAATAATATTCTGCTTTTAAATTCTGACTACTCAGTACGTTATACCAGCCATATTTTTGAAACAGATAATGTAGTCACTCTCTCCAAAGGGCAAATTCTGATCTTCCTATTCACTAATGCCTTCCAGCACACTTTACCACAAGCAGAAAGGTAGAGACATGTCAATCACCAAAGTTGGAGACGGGAACTCTGCTGCAGTGTGACACAAAGCTACATGTCACACTCTTTACAAGTCCATCGTTAACAGTCCAAACGCCTGCAGCCATACCGCCTCGCACTGCTTTTTGTTAACATCTTGGGCTGTGCGGCACTGGGCTAACTAGCTGCTGCAGGAAATGATGATCACCTTCGAGTCAGAACTAAGCACACACCCCAGCACGGTGCTGCAGGGCACAGTGCTGTTTTCCAGATGAATCTGGGCTGCCAACCACATGAGATCATTAGAGATCATTGCATTGAGTAAACGCAAATGCAGCGAAGCACACACTTGTGAAGAAACTTACTGAACATTCTGAAAAACGAAATCAACTGAATGTGTTTTCCTCAGTCCTGGGTTGCTCTTCCAGATCTCAACAAGCTAATTAACGAAAATGTCCAATTATTTAGACAGCATATTTGTGTTACGCAACCCCGATCACCTTAAACATTTCTCCGCCAATGCTTAATTTAAAACCAACAATGTCTTTTGATGGAATTAAAAAAAAAAAAACAAAACCAACCTTCCCAAACTAATAAAAATAAGTATGTACACACACTATAGAAGTACAGTTCACCAACCAAGAGAACCTAGCATCTCTGACAAAACTGCAATGAGAATGAAAACAGATTGAATTTAGCATTACATAGCTATCAAATCACAGGCCAAGTATAAAAAGTAGGTAAATTATACTGAAACTCTTATTAACAGATGATCACCACTGAGAATGCAAAGAGAAGCATGGAAGTTCACTGCATTTGTTAAGGCAAACAGTGGTTTGTGGCCACATTAAAGATTAGAATTCAGTTTTTCACAAGCTAAACTAAAAAATTAAACTAAACTGAACTGAATCATACCATCAAGACACATACAAACATTATTTCTAAAAAAAGTACTCAGTGTAGTTCAATATGATAATTTTATAAATTCAGTGTGCTGGCAGAAGGGAAGGGAAAAAAAAACAATAAGCCTTGGGCACAGAGGCTACTGCCTTACAGTGTAACAGGAGGATCCCTTCCAGCTTAGTTTAAACACATTAAATCAATAGAAATTAATCATACATTATGCTTGAAATCATACATGCTTGAAAACCTTGGTAACCATTAAATTCACCAAATACGTTAACACTATTGAATATTTTCTATTCCACAGTTAACATGCAGATTATGTGTGAAAAAAAATAATCTGCAGTTTTGTTTTTCTACACGTTTTATCTACAAGGCCATGTGAAAACCGAAAACTGTAGGTGTTCCGATGTAAGTCCCTACAACCATGTGGTTATCACTCACAGCCAAAAAAAATCAACTATGTTACTACAGGTAGAAATAATGCTGTGTTTTGTTTGAAAAACTCTTTGGAATAAATGACAACGGGTTGCAGAAGTTTTTACTCAAGATTTTCTCTAAAAATAATGACTAAATTATTTTCTTTGTTCTTCAACACTGTACAATGATTTCAGATTGTAACCTTCCTCCTTTAGGCAGCAATGGAGTGAGTTTGAAGAAACTGAAAAAAACAGCCAGCTTTGTCCCATGCCTTCTAAAAGAAAAGTATGTTGAGAGAAGATCTGTCATAATTGAGGAAACCCCACATTTTCTACTTTCAAGAACAAAACCACTTGGGTCCCTCATGCAAAAGAGCCTAGCGGAGAGAAGTATTATTATTTCTTACATATATTATCTTATATATTATTTCTTCTATACACAGTTGTGCTATGAGTCTCCATTGTTCTCCACATCACAGGAACACAACAAAGGACAGCTTCCACTCCAAAGAACTTACACAAGCTCCAAAACCCAGGCTCAACACATAGACAAGACAAACATCTCCAACAGGTTGGAATAGGGTGTGGATGAGGTAAGGTGACAGAAAAGGGTGTGCCACAATTTTTGGTCATCGGGAAGAGTAATCGCCTCACTACTCATCCGGCCCATTAGCCGATTAGCTAATTTAAGGTTTCTATTTGCATCACAGCAGAAGGATGCCTTAAGAAGTAATGTTCATAAAGCATAAAACCACCATTTCTGCAGCCCTTGTTTTTGTTCGGAAAATATCTCAGGTTTTATAAACACCACAGAGGGTTTGAGAAAAAGGACAAAATGTGACACTGATCAAAAAACTACTTGAGTACCTCACAGTCTCAGCCAACTCACAAAGACAGAAAAAATTCACCTTCTACACAAGTTTCCTTTGTTCTCTGTGTTTTTTATGAGGCAACAGCAGCTCTTACTTTTGACAGGACCCGGAAGAATACCCTTCCTAATTCAGGTAGAAGCCAGTAAATTAATGGGAGTTGGTATCATTAAAAAAAGACAATTAAAAAGCAAATGCCTTAAAAGCAAAAAATCTAATACTGTACATATCTTACTCAAAGAACATGAAACACGTTCCTTCCAAATCCTATTGTAATGAATTGTCTTTTAACTACTTGGACTTCAAGTCCGATACTCATTTGTCTTCACTTACCTTGAATGAGGTGTATTGATAATATTTGCTGCCTTTGCCCTAAGGATGGTTAAGTGAAATCATCAACTCATGGTTTATGAGTTTTGTATTTACAGAATCTTTGTATCTATTAGAAAAGTGGTTTTATAAAATAATACAAATTTTGTAGGAAAATAACCCTACAGCACAAACTGTTCATGTGAAAAATCTATAAATGTATGAAAAATAGAATGAAAACTGTGTCTCTATCTTTGCTTTTGGTTGCGCAGCATTATGTGCTGTCCTGCTACGACTTCAAAGAGGCCACTATGTAATGCACAACAACAAACCAGTTCTCTAACTCTAATCCTTCCTCTAATATTAAAAGTGTCTGTAACTAAAAAATGGGTTTTTTTCATATAAATTGGGCAACACATTTTCATAATTTCATCTCCTGTTGCGTGTACGTTTAATATGCCTATTTGTGTAAGAATAGCAACACCTTTGTGTAAATTAAAAAAGCTTAAATTGTAACTTCAAATCATCCGAAACTTGGCAGATACTCTACACGCATATGTTACCCCTGCAAAGCAATGTTCAGCAACAAGTCATTGTATTAGGGTGCTGGATTTCTAATATGCATGGGGTGTTCCTGCCACATGTGCCTGTTCATACTGCATGTACTTTTCCTTAGTCCTGCCTCTTTTTTTTTTTTGCAACGATCTAGCTGACCTACCTACAAGATAAACCTCGGAGCAGCCCTACAAATACCTTCAGTCTCCATTAACAAGACCAATCGGACACTTTTGCCTCCTGCTGCACTAATCTGCCAACAACCCCTTAGCAGGAAGCGTTCCCTCATACAACTCCCACCCCCTTCCATCTTCTCAGACAGTCTGTCACACCTAAGAGAGAAAAGCAGCACACAACTTCCCCCTCCAAGTCCTTATGCACATCCTACACTCCCACAGGGACCTGAGCCAAGCACGCCCACCACACAGAGAGGGAAGATCATGCTGTCAGCTTATCAGCCAGCTTCCAGGGGCAGGTGTCTTTTAGAAAACAAAATGCTATTGTTGCCTCCGTATGACTTGGAAGGGAAAATTAATTTTTCCATAACAACTGAGGCAGAAAATGCTGACAGTCCTTTGGACCTCTCTTAAGATTGTTTCCTTCTATTAATATCCATCTGGTGACCCTTGTACTGGATTTAGGCAGTCACAGTCACAAAGAACGTACTGAACGCTTTCTGCATTTATGAACAGACTGGCCCACTATCTCTGAGGCTATTACTAAGGGCAGTGTGAAAGACAATGGCATCAGCAATAAATTAGTAGTGGTAAGACAAAGCTCACTAAAGGTACAACAAGAAACAAAAGAAAGTTGTCCTGAGCAGTGTTAAATCTTTCAGACTTTGCAAAACTTATCAATGATTAAACAAACAGGTTACCTTATCTGGGAGGGCCAAATTACTAAATCTCTAACACTATTACTCTGTGTGTTGCTTCCTGTAGACTGTCAGAGTAGGTGATCCTACTGGTTTTCTTCTTGCCTTATAATTTATGAATCAGAAGAAGGAAACACATGATCACTAAAAGGTATTAATTTGTAGATAATGCTGACTGCTTAGGTCTGACCCACACAAACAATTTGCATATTTTAAAAAGTAACTTAGTATATTCATATACAGTAGTATGTTTTGTATTTCCTTTACAAAAAAGGGGGAAGAAAAGAAAAAAAAGAAAGCATCTTGCTCTTCTAAGATTTGAAGAAGACATGGAAGAAATAATGTGAAGATACAATTTTAAAACTTAAAAAACAAACAAACAAACAAAAAAAAAAAAACCTAACCAAAACCACCCAACCAAACAGGAAGAAGTTTCATTTTTCTATTTTGAATTTTTTCCCACAGGTAGAAATCAAAACCTTGCAAAAGATGGTAATATTTTGACATATGTCAAGACAGAATAACACATCTAAGACTCAGCCGAGCAGCAAATAAAAACTAGACAGAAGTGTATTTCCCAACAGAACTGTTTTCCAGTTACTCGTAGATCAGAGATGGAGAGAAATGTCTCCAAACTCAACAGTTCAATCACCAAAACACGGCAGAAAGGCCATCCAAAGCCTCATGTAAGAAAACAAATATATAATGCAAGCTTACTCTAAAAAAGTGTTATATATTTTCTGTGTTCATTATGAGGGTAATGCAAAAGATGCTGTGGTAAGACCTGATGGTGCCGTGACCTGACATAATCATCCTTTTCCATGGCGTGTTTGTAGACAAGGTGAACAGAGCATACTGGACTTGTCTGACTGCTTTTCCTTCTACTGTTACAGCACTTACGGAAATTCCCTTGACATACCCATGCATAAGAATGAGCTGGACAGACCTAGTGTCACTGAAAAGGCAAATTTGTAACACAAACATATACAATCCACTTTTTGTAACTCCAAGAGGGTTACCAATATTAACACAAAGGATATTTGTTAATTACAACTTCTCACTGAACTGTCAGAGAAAGAGATACTTGCAAGCATTCTCCTTCAGTTTCCCAAAAAGAGAATTTTAAAAAGTCATGTATTGATTTACATTATGAAAATCATGCTGAAGACAGATTCTGGTAAACACCAAGACAGATGTTGAAAGAAATATGCGTGATTTATTCTTATCATCAGTATATAACTTCTGTTTCATCAAGGACTGGATTGTTAGGTTTACGTTTGAACTACGCAGCCCCATTTCAGAACTTAAACAGAACTTCACTCTGGATGGCTAGGTTCATTGATATCAACCAATACACTTTAAATATTAATAAAAAAACATAGATCTGTTACACACAATTCTGTCAAGAGAATAACCAGGGAACCTACACATTATATGGATCCATGTCCTCTGACTGAATCACAACACTACATCTTCTACAATGCTCCTGTGAAATTTTCATCTCTCATACTCCATTTGCTCTCCAAACTCCCTTTGGGACCAGCTTCCCTCACTGCTATTTAGCTATCCACAGGGAACGAGATGCTTCATGGAGCCACTGATAAGCCAGCTCTGGGAGGCACTGATGGCACTTTTAGGCAGAATTTCATGACTTGGCTGGAAGAAGGTCCTGGCTTTCAGTAACACAAACCCCTCTGTGTCCATCAGGAACACCAGAAAGTTCTGAAGTTCCATTATAGTTCAGTTTGGTTTTGAAGAGGGAAGGTTTCAGGGTTAAAGCACATACTTAAAAAATACGGTAATCTTAGGACTACCTTTCCTTTGTTTTCTCCTCTTGAGGTTTCTGTATACTTCTATGTAGGAATACCTTTCCAGAACATTCTAGCATGTCATCCAGGAAGTGACAGTAACAGTAGCTCCAAAAGGATTTTAAGAGTAGGAAGAATTTAAATTAGAAGCCAATTAATTACACTCAGATTTATTAAAGGAAGTTCAAACTACTACACCAATCTTCCCTATAATAACTTTAGGACTTAGAATTGATGCTTAAAAATGTAATTTTGAAGTGCATATCAAAAACAAAGTAAACACTTCTTACAGAAATCCATATCTGATGAATGGCTTTAATAAAACAAGTAACTATCATATAAACTCCTATCTTCAAGCATGCATGAAAAGAAAATGCCAACAAACCAACAATAAAAGCACTGCAAGTTGCAGTGATCAAATCTATCTTCTGAGATAAGTGGGATTCTGTTCATAAGCCTACTACAAATGTCACACAGGAATTGGGCCCAGCAGCCCAGACAAGGCACTGTTCCCAAATGCATGCAAGAAAGCAACTACGGAAAAATAAAGAAATCTACCTACTACAGCTTCAGTTATGTGTATCTTGAGTGCCTCTTCAAACAACCACAGGTGATAAGTACCAGCCTTCACCAAAGTAACTTTTAATTTATTAGCTTTCTTAAGGTGAGCATCCAGACCAAACCAATATCCACAGACTTACCTCAAAAAAGTGAATCCTTCCCCTTTTACTTAAGAGAAAAAAGACTCAGATTATATGATATTTCAAAATGTAAACACGACACTAGTTTGAATTAGTCTAGTTAATTTTTTTTGCTAGTTCCAACCCCTCTGCCATGAGCAGGGATACCATATATACACTGATATACATGAAAATCAAAATTCAAACAAAAATACTGACATTTTCTCCCCAGTCTCAAAGCAGGTAAGTTTATAAACATGTATGTCTGCCATAACCAAAAGATAACAATTTTGTGAGACACATAAAAAATATTCAGACTAATCTAGTTCCTTTTTTGACAAAAGAAAGAAACTCTATTTATTTGTTCTACAACCAACCACCTTATCACCTTGAGAGAAATGATTTTTTATTTAATTCTGAAACACACTCTGGAATACTATAATCAAGTACTATGAGAACTGAGGGTATATACATTTTTATTCAACAAAATTATTTCAATGCTTAACTCTTCACATTGTTTTGGTAAAATAAGCAGCAACAGGAATGGCATTCCTTCAGTCAACACCCTTGACTTTACACAGGACTACCTTAGTATACCCATCATTTAATATAATAGATTATATGTGGTTTTGATTTTTCTGTACTTACTAGGATGATAATAACTATGTTTTAAACCAGTCTACTTAGAAAAGAGAGACTCTGATCTATACACACATATAAAGCCATTTCCTTAGCTGTAAGCAGTGCCTCATTTGACAATTTTCAACTTTTTTTTGAGGGAGGAAAATAAAATTCACAGTGGACAGCCTTTAATTTTTTTTTTCTTTGAGACATTATTTTAAACATAGGTTAAAGTCAAGTGATAGATATCAAAAGCTGTAAAATTTCACAATGACCACAGTTAATGAATTTGCAAACGTTCAAAGGAAAAAAAATCCTCTGAAAGGTTCCCAAGAGAAAAACCAAGAGCCATCACTGGATACAACACAGCCTGTTGAACAAGGGTGAATCAAAGATACATGAACTTTCTGATTCTCTTCAGATATGCATCTCTCCTGGTGCTATCCCAGTGTTCCTCCAAACAAATCTAGTTCCTACCAAACCTCTTCTAATGAAATGTAACATCACAGTCCTGATCTAGGTCTACAGCCTATAGATAATGTGACAATATACACAGAACTACTGCATGCAACAATCAGTTTTACATCATTTTTAGTGTGATCCATTTAACGCACTTCCCTTAAAATGTTCAACTTAAACCAGTTATCAGTATCCTCATATTCTAAACACAGTGGCTCAAAATATTGAGTGATTCTACCTCCATAAGTAGCAAAATCAACACCATTCCTGCACAATGACACGTAACAAATTCACAGGATCAAAGAATTGGTAATGCTGGAAGCCGAGGGCCACCAGTGGTTCATCTGGTCCAACCTCCCTGGGTCAAGCAGGGTAATCTGAGAGCACATGGCACAGGATTGTATCCAGGCAGTTCTTGAGTATCTTCAGTAAGGGAGACTCTACAACCTCTCTGGGCAATCTGTTCCAGTGCACAGTCACCCGTACAGTAAAGAAGTTTCTCCTCATGAGCAGGTGAAGTTCCTGGGCATCAGGTTCCGCCCATTATCTCTTGTCCTGCTGCTCTGCACCTCTGAGATTATCCTGGTCCATTCTCTTGAAACCTATCCTTTAGATGTTTATAGACATTAATGAGGTCCTCTCTCAGTTGTCTCTTCTCAAGGCTCAACAGGGCCAGCTCCCTCTGCCTTTCATCATAACAGAGATGCCCCAGACCCCTCATCATCTCTGTAGCCTCGGCTGGACCCACTCCAGGAGCTCCATGTCTCTCTTGTCCTGAGGAGTCCAGAACTGGACACAGCACTGCAGGTGACGCCTCACCAGGACTGAGTACAGGGGTAGGATCCCCTCCCTCCACCTGCTGGCAATGCCCTTCCTAATGTCCCCCAGGATCCCATTGGCCTTTCTGGCCACCAGGACACACTGCTGGCTCATGGACAGCTTGTTGTCCACCAGGACCCCCAGGTCCCTCTCCTCAGAGCTGCTCCCCAGCAGGTCAGCCCAAGGCTGCACTGGTGCCTGGGGTTGTTCTTCCCCAGGTGCAGGACCCTGCACTTCCCCTTGCTTAATTTCAGATGGTTCTTCTCTGCTGAAATTCATTGGAAATCTACCTTGAAATCCTCTTTCTGACCACCATTTCCAGCTTTGACAAAGAGCCACTAGAGGCAAGTTGGTATGTGCACCTGCATAAGCTGGTATTCAGTTTATTACTAACAAAAGTTTGAAGCTCTCCGACAAGATGCGCAGCAGAAGAGGCAACTATTAACGACTGCGCGTGTGAGCTCCTGTGTGCTTTAAAAAACATTTGAGAAGGATGAGCTGAAGTCTAATACAGCAAGAACTGTAATGACTGTAGAACATCAGTAGCAGATGCAAGCCAAATACAAGAGTGAATCTCTGTGTGCTGTGCCTAGACCCTGTGGCATGTCTTAACAACCGCAGCTCGTGAACAGATGTCTGAACTACTATCCTTTAAATTCTCTGAGTAAGAAAAACAAAGACTGTCTCCTACTGCGTCACTGCAGATATTGACCGTGACAGTGGAAAAAAAAAAAAAACAAAACCAAAACTAATTACAGCTTCTTTCAGCATATTCCAGCATTTTCCTAAGATTTTTTTTTATTTTGTTCATGTATCAACTTTCCTAAGGCTTTCTAAAGAAAGATCCTTTGGTCACTTCTTTATGATCTTGACATAATTCTAATAAAGTAACATTTTATCATAGTGAAAAGGAAGCAAAAAATAGCGGTATGATCAGATGAATCCTTACCAGTCTGGCTGAAGCTAAGGAATAATGTTGGCTCATTCGGACTGTAAGCAGAACTTACATTACTAGCCTGAAGAAAAAGATTGGTCAATTACACCAACCAAAATAAAAACAACACATTCAATTTGACAGTGAGACTGTAAAACTATCCCCCTAACAGACAGTCTTTACTGCGAATGAAATACAAGTACCTAGATACATTAACACTTCACTAGGTAGTAGAGAAAACAATGGGATCATTGGTCCATCAGATTAACTTCTAACAAAACATCTTCAATGACAGCGTGTTTGGAAGCACAGATAGTCTGCACAGATGTACTTCTTAATCCCCCCAGCTCTGGGATAACATCTCTGAAACTTACTCAACATCCAGTAGAATAATAGCTCCTCTCTCTTGCATGTAGGAACTAAGATGCATGAAGAGATTTGAAAGTCAAGAAATGGTGAAGCTCTTGAAATTGCCACACCCCCAAACATGAATTATAAACAATGCAAATACATAAAAAATAAATACTTTTTTAAACGTTTGAACTGATGTTGACTCTTATGCAAAGTAAAATAACTCTACTGGAACACAGTTTCAGTTGACATCAACATAATTAAACACTGTTTTTTTAATATTATCAACATGACCACTTTGAACACCTATTTTAAATAAAACAATCCATTTATAATATACTTCTAGTATACTCTGTTGAAAAAGTTAAAAACCAAGATCTACATCAAAAAAGCCAGGGAGCCTTTACGTCATTATTTTAACATCACTGTGCCTATTCCAACTCCCAAACTAGAGACATTCAAAAAATCTGCTTTTCCAGGCAACATGCTGTCCCAAAACTAACAGAACTAGAACGAAGTTTGACTACTCTGCTCTCTGTTTCCAATAAAAGTTATAATTTCCCACATTTTAAGGTTTTGGAAAGGTTATGAACTGTGATAACACATATTTGATGACTGATGAATATTTTAATCTCATAACATGAAAGACTCACTACCACTTCAGCAACTGTAAACAAATAAAATGAAGTTTCAACGCAAATCATCTATGAGTCTACTTTGGTTCAGAGGCAGCTGGGCAAGCATTCATGAATTTCATGCCTTTGGGGAAAAAAAATCCCACTCTGACTCAAAGGAAGAACAATTGCACTAACATCGTTCCAGTGCAACTACCATAAAAAGCATGAGAAAAGGACACACACAAAAAGGATCACTGGCTTGTCTGTTTTGTAAAAGACACACACAGACAAAGTCAGACATGAAGAAAGCAAATGTCTGAGAGAACCAAATACATATCATAAAACAATGCAGAAAGTAGTGGTTTTTCCATGTGAAGTGTATCTGTACATATTTATCCAATGGCTACACACCCATTTCTATACTAGATATCTACACATAGACAGAGACCCTCTATCACTCTAGCTCTTTATATGGTGGCACCTTTATTTCTTCACTGTAAAAGCACATGGTATAATCCATGGCACTTACAGTCTCCGGGATTGTAATAACAAGTGCCTCCAATTTATAATTGAAGGTAATTTTTCTACCTGCCAGTCCTGAAAACCCACTCCACTTGAAAGTCAGGCTGTGATACTTCTTATTCAGGTATCACTTCCCAAAGAGCTGCTGCAACTCAGCTGCTGCAACTCAGTTGCTGAAATTCAGTTAAGTCAACTGTTGGAAAACCTGAAGGAGGCTATCTCTTCATTCTTTACTTCTTAGAACTTCAAAGAGATATATGATTAAATCAAAAAGATCTGTATGAAGATGCAAAATTCATAGTACTAGCAGACAATTCTCATTATCCCAGGTGTTAAGAAAGTAGGGTAGTGTTCACAGAAACAATAGGGTCTAGCAGGCCACAAAAATCTGGTAGCAGAGGTAAAAATAATTGAACAGGCAAAAGGAACATAACTGAGAGGTAAAAATGCCCAACCAAACCATAAAATGCTCTTAATTTGGTGAGAAGTCCCAAAGCCAACTGCAGCTACAGCCAGAAAGAAACACTCCTTCAGAAGTTTTCTTGAAGCACCTAGGCATACACCAGGCTAGACAAGTTTCATAGGCACTGTAACTATTAAGAAAAAAACCTCTCCTGAATCAGTGGACCCAAAACTTTCACTTAAGCCCAGCAGGAGATTCAGATGACAGGAACTAATCCCCTCAAATCTTACTCCTTAACCTACTCTTCAGGCTTCTAAAATAGAATGCCTAAGAAGCTACACAACATGAGTGGCTACCAGCAGCACTTTAGAAAGAAAGAGAAGGCATCCTGTGGTAACCTAAGCTTAGTAAGCAGCTATCCATCCAGTTTTTACATGCAGCTGCAGCTATGACTGACTGAGCCGGTGAAGATAATGCAGGTGAGACACAGCACAGAGCACGTAAACCTGGCTAGTACCTTAATTAATCCAAACCCATTTTTACAGTACAGTTAGGAGAATTTGTGCTGTCTATGCTGGGTTTTATGCTTCTGACAGTTTTATTGCTCCTTAAGTTTTATATCTTACATTAGTAAATGAATTACGAGGGGCAGAGGGCGGGTCCATCTGTAAGAAGAGAGCTGAAGAAATGTGTGGACAGCCTTCCCCAGAAGGCATCAACAGAGCAGATTCTGACTTCCCACCACTCAGAAAATAGAACCAACCTGACAAAGGAGGGTTATCTGAGCCCATTAAGAGTAAGCAGCCTTGAAATTCTGCTGCTGGCTTTTTCAGTTCACAGTGCTGTGACACAGTGATTTGGTGACAGACAGGGCATTAAATATTTAATATCTCTACAATACATTAAATGTAACTGCATATATGGCATGTACTATTCACTGACATACCATACATGCGATATGCTGACACAATATTCAATACTCCTTTAAGAAGTCTTTCAAATATTTCAACAATCCCAGTACAGCGCTGAGTATGTCTGAAAAGCAGGAACGCATTCAAATGTGTAAAAAATCCAAACCAATGGCACATTTTTATTTTATGTTTCTTGTGAGATCTATGAAGTTTCTATCCTCCTCAACCTGCCACACTGCCATACATTTATAAAAGGTATTTGTAGGTCTCCACAGAGTTATAAACCCAATTTGAGTAAGCAGAGTGAAGACAATTTGAAAAAAAAAAACTCTACACGTCTCAGCAGAACAATTTAGAAGGCCTATTTGGATTCTCAGTTAATGCTGTGTAACAGTCAAAAATTATTTACAAGAGAGGGACAATAATTATAAAATAACTCAGCATTTTCAGTTACCCCAAGCAGGAGACATAAATAGACATTTACTGCAGGAATAGTTTTTTTTCATTGATGTCAAACAAGACACTTGTTTTTCCTTTTTTTAAACTTTCTGCCATTAAACAAATAGTAGTTTTCTTTCTTTTGAAAAAAAGACCAGACTATAAATACTTAAAGCTTAGTAAAAGTCAGCTTTGTTAAGCCTCTATCCTGCTTGCTTTGTGCAACCTCTTGAGCCAGCAACAGAAACATTTTACACACGTTCTCCAAAGATAATACATAAGCCAATACTCAAGGTGGTTTCACAGTCAGAAGCATGTCATAATTTAACATCACACCTGGTACGTCTCAAAATGGCACACAGGGTACTAGTGTAGAACGTTACAAACTTCTATGCATTTTTTCTTTACCTTGCAATAGGGACATATATTTAAGAAAAAGGGCCACCATGGCACAAAAAAATTACTATAACGTGAAAGCTTGTCAGTCTTTTGCCCATTGACGGCATAACCCTTTAACTTTTACTCAGCGTTTACTATTTCCAAGCCTTTTTGCCCCGCTCTTGACGATAATGAAAATGCTAGAAAAACAAAAAACAGCATTCCTGTACGAACAAATGTCAAGCTAGCTAATTTTAAAAAAGGTTCCTTATTCAAACCTGTCCCTTTAAGAACACCGAACAAAACAGGCTATCTTGAGTCGCCCGTATAAAGAGTATCTGTTTCCAATAAAAGGTCGAATACTTGAGAGCAAGCTGGAAATGTCTTTAAGGGAGGAAAAAAAGGAGGAGGGTAGAATGGCTGGACAAAAGAAAAGACCTTATGGAGGCAGAGTACTATGCAGGTTAGAAAAACCAGCACCAAGGGCCTCGCAAGGAGAGGTTCTCCGCTCTCGCAGCTCCAGAAGTCTGGAGACCGCGTTGCAGGGGCCACTGTGCCGGGCACCGGGAAAAGCAGCACCTGGAGCGGCCAGCCGGCCTTACCTCTGAGTCCGGCGGAGCCGGCTGCCTCGCCGCAGGTGGGGCAGCGTGAAGTTGGAAAGGAGCGTCCAAAAACTGGGATCCGACATATCCATATCTCTGCGTTTGAAAGCTTAATAACTCGGTGCCATAGTACGACGAGGAAAAGGAGGAAGGGACGGCAGCCCTGGGAAGGAGAGCGGGAAGGCAGCCAGCCTCCGAGGGGGCGGAAGGAGAGCAGAGATAGCAGCAACCCGAACCGACAGAAACTTTTCCGTGCG
>WBMY01004705.1:317-38705 GCA_013397315.1 Donacobius atricapilla | reverse complement strand
AAAGTGACGGTACAGGTACTTAATCACCGCTTGTCACACTGGCTACCTGCCACTCCAGACATCAGGCGTTTGCCACGGAAAGCTGGGACACCCACCACCCTCCACTGCCAGCTACCTCTTTTGAGAAAGCTACCCTGAAGCACAGGCTGACAAGAGAAGGATACAGAAAGGTTCTGAGTACCTTTCCCACTCATAATAATGACCTAATCCCTCAGGTACTTTGACTCATTTCCTCTCCTTCTTCCTTCCAACTTTCTTCCTTTGCTTCCCTCTTTGCTATTCCCCAGCTGCCTCCCGAGTTAACTGGTTTGCTTTCTTGACTCCCACCACCCAACATTCCACCTTCACTCCTCGTTTTAGCCTCTGCTGACTGCTGTCCCCAGTCTTTTCATACTTAATTCCAGCACCACTCTCCAGTCTCCCTCCTCTTTCCCTCTGCAGCTCTGTCTAGACTAGCATTTTTCCTCACATTTCTGCAGTATGCAAATAAAAGCATTTCTAAAATTACTACTCTACTACCTTATCATTCCATAATGTCTTAACTCCAGATGTTGAAAGCAGTGATGGTCAGGTACAGAAGAAGATACTGAGGATTCAAAAGCTAGGCGGTTTCTTTTACTGTTCTTAAAAATTTCCACTTGCCTTTTTGTTTATCTGAGGGTCACAGCGCAGAACTGGAAGGGCTCACATGACGCTTGGGATGAGACAGTTGTCATTAGACAGCTCTCACCCGATTTTGCACCAAAGGCTTTAGTAAAAATACTCAGCAAACACCATTTACTGTCATGCCACAGAAAAGTTAGTGTAACATTGATCGACCATAAAAGAATAATCAAACACTTCCTTAAAGGCATTAATTTTAGAAGAGACCATTTCCATGTAAGAAGGGAAAACAGCTTCATCTAGGTCTCAGGTTAGATTTTCTTGTACAAGAAAGGCTGAAATAGCTGCAGAACCTGGTACTTAGGCTGATGTCCATTTGTGCCCCACAGGAGGGCACTTCTCAGCATGACTGCTCTTTTTATACCTCTCCATTAACACTGAGTATTCACATCTACTGCAGCCACTAAAAGAGGAACTCTCATCCATTTATTTTCTCTTTGAGGCATGCCTGAGCATACTGAGCATGAAGTTTTAAAGGTTCACATGAGGGAAAGCATGGCTGGCAACACTCCTTCCTTAAAACTGCATAGGAAGGAAATTCTCAAATCTCTGCAAAAGTACCAAGAAACACCTCCTCCTCCTCCATGAACTCTGTAACTTTATCTTCTCTGCTGCTACATACACAAGTTTTTGCCTGCAATCAGCGTGTTTACAGAAAGAACCGTACACAATTGTGAAACCAGAGAATTATATGTAACTCATGTTGTGAACAGCACTGGGTAACGATTAAAAAAGTCTTCCACCTATCACACAGAAGTTTCAGCGTCCTCACTGCTCTCAAGTTCTCCTCTTGCCTCACTGCTCTACCTAAGAGGGAGTTAAGAGCAACAGAAGCATTTCAGGTTCCATAATTCAGTCAAGCACATCACTTGTGGGGTGATCATGGAACATGGAGTTCAAACTTTATTTCACATTAAGGCCAAAAATTACCAATTGTTTCAAGCCCAGGACCGAAACTGAACTCATGATTTCTCTGTGAAAATCTCTACCACTTTATCAAAATGATGTGAAGTCTCCAATTCTGAAACATAACCTAAAAGCTTTTAAAAATTAAGCAAGACTAGCCTATCATAATGTTGGCAAAGATCCACTGATAAAAAGAAGACTGTTGCTTGCAAGCAGAAAAATTCTGATGGAAAAAAAAGTTTAACTCTTCTGCGTACAACCAGACAGTTTTTTATTATACAAACAGCCATTACACAGATTTCACTACCTGAAAGCTGGATTTTTGCAAAAGAAGAAAGGAGAAAAAATAGGATAGAAGAAAGGACAAATTCTAGGCAACTGTTTCTGTCCATCTATATAGCAACAGAAGGTGTCATAATGTCATGGGTTTAGGAATGGTGTTCCCCAACTTAGTCTTCTCACTGAGACTACAAACCATATGATACTCACTTCCCTCTCCCCCTCTCCCCCATGCCCCTGCGGCAGGATGGAGACAAGGACTGGAGATATAAAGCATAAAGATTACAGGTTTAGATATTACAATTTACTGGAAACAACAAGTTTTAAAAACTAACAGTAACAGCACCAATAATAAAAGAGTGTACAAAAAAATGAATGATTTGCATGTGAGTTCTCACACCCCCGAGAATACCTGATTACTCTCTCCACCAATCCAAAAAAGACCCTTTCCCCCCATCCCCAGAAAGTCACATGAGGTGGTATAGAATAACCTCCATTTCCTAGCCATGCCTCCTTCTGGCTACTGCAAAATTTAACACTGGCCAGAACCAGGACACTTTAATCATATCAATCAATGGCGGACACTGTTCACATCAAACAGTGGTGGTCAAATCCCTTGCAACTTTTTGTCTAGATCCTGTACAGACTATTCACAAGCAATAGCTTCCAAAATTCCATGACCTGTCGATCCAAACATAACTTCACCTTGGCTTTCTGTGCACAATGACAAGCACACACAGTCCTGTTCATCAGTCACGTTGTTTGTAGCATGGGCTTGAAAGCAAGGAGACTTGAATAATTATTTTTCTGAAGTGCTTGCAGGACATATGCATATTAAGGCACTACAGAGACTTTGCCAAAAGTATGAAAATGAAGGGAGGAGCTGTAAGAAGTCGAGCATCATCCCACAGCAACCTTAGACAAATTACATGGTTCATAAGGCAAAGCAGAGGCCTTATTCTTTAAGAGCACAACATGTAAATGGTGGTGAAAACTTTGCGACATCTGTCAATAAACAACACAGCTTCCAAAGTGGAACCTGCAATTTGTGACTTTCCGTGACACAGAAATGCCTGATTTCAAAGCAAACACCTCAAGACAGAGTGAGGTTTTGGAGGCCTATTAGTACATGGATGCTAAGAGCACATCTCTTCCAATTTAGTGAGCTGAATCAGCTCAGTGAAGGACATTCCAGGACCAGACCCAATACAAAGGACGCAGATGGAATGAAGGTTTAGGCAGAGAGGCAGGGGCAGCAGGACTACCTCTTTCTCAGCAGCTGTCCCTAAAATTGAAGCCTCTTTCACTACCAATACTGATAAGGCAGCTTATCCTTTACAAACACAGGGTCAGCATATGTGTTTTGTTGTGTTTCATAAGCCGCTGCAATTTATTTACCTCTACCATGTAGAACTGGACAAAAAAAATTGACCAATAAATAAATGTTTTAAAAATATGAAAACCCTGAATTATTAGGAACAGATCTATGTCATATTGATAAATGCATAGTTGACAATTAGCTATCATTTTCCTGCAACAAAATGTTATTGGCATGTTCAGCAACTTTTCCTCAGTATCTAACTAGAACAGAATTCTGCTGTTGTCAAAAACAAAGTAACAAGAACCTGCAAATATGTTCTCAACAGCATTTGTTGCTTAAGAGTCATCTGCTATACAGACACTTGCAAAACAACAAGCAGCTCAGGCAACTTCATCTCTTAGGAGATGTTTTACTGTAGAGTTTGAGTGATGACTTTTACTTATCACAAAGAGTTACATAAGCTAGCATATAACAAAACAAGTGATAAGGATCATTAAGTTTTCCCTTTTATATTCACTTGAAGATAAAAAATCCTATCACTCAAGTCAGAAAGGGTGCTTAATCTACTCTTGCTTTGAAGAAGATTTGATTTCCAAAAACAAACTTTAAAAAAGCATCCTTAGAAAAATCTCTTTCAATATATAGGAGAAAAAAAATTCAAAATGTCAACATTTACTTCACTAATTAACAGCAATAAAAATCCTTCCACAATAACTTTTTAATTGTACAACACTGATTACTGATTTTAAGCACCACCATAAAACACTTAGGAAGTTGAAAGTGCATATTTAAAACCACAATGCCATATTGATACTAAATCAGTATTTTGCACATAATATTACAATGCAAAAGTGATTTAATCTACCATCCTCACATTGATAATTACACTAATAAACACTGCAATTTTTAAAAACATATTAAAATCTTGAGAAGTCACTGCCCAAAGGCATTACAGAATGCTCAAGTCTCACTAATTTTATAGGATGATGTACACTGAATGCAGTTCACCAGCAACAATACAGACAATAAAGAGTTCTTTAGTGACACTAAGACTAGTAAAATCTTAAAAGCATAGGCCTCAAAAAACCCCAGGTCGCCTTAAGGCACCTTCTCTGTTTTCATGGGCTAGGAAGATTATGAAATCACATCTTTTAGCAACAAAGAAATGATTTTCACTTCATCAGCATCTTACAAGAACAAGACATTAGAATTGAGCTAACAGATTCCTCTGAGAGGAGTTTGTTTTGGTTTAGTTGAGTCTTTTTAGTCAGGTAATTATTATCCAATGACTAACGAAGGAACTGGTGAAGCTGCTCATTCAATTATTGCTATTTTCAAAGTGCCCTGAAATAGCTGGAAGTTATTACAATGGTTGAACAAAGCTGTCATGCCATAAAACACTCCTTGAAAAGGACAAACAGGATATTAGCTGCTACCAGTACTGAATTCAGGTATGGTAGCTTACTTAGTATCACATGAGACAGTCTGCCCAAAAAGTGTTTCAAGTAAGATTTTGAGTCTAGTCATTAACCATATCAGCTGACAATACATTGAGGCATTTGTAAAATATTCTACCTATCTCCAAACAATTTGGAAAAAGTTCACTACCACAACAGAAAAAAATTTATGGCATAAGGGAAACATTAAAACTTACCTACAGATTTGATAAAGTAACTGCACATTTAACATTTCTAGTAGATCATACAGGGTTATGTTTTTCATTTAACAGAAGTAGAACTGCTATCAATAAGCTGGAAAAAAATATGATACCCTTTCTACCAAACAAGACATAAGTAACCACAGGGACAGGACAATTTATCATTGGATAAAGCAGCCTTATTTGAACAACATGCATTATAGCCTTGCTAGCTATCAAGTAATACCAAAGGACAAAAGCACCCCCCAGTCATAATACATATTGCAGAATCTGGAAGGCAGGTATCAGGCAAAGAATTTACATATTATCATAGATAAATAGCTAAGTAAGAGTTCTTTATGTGATATATAGATAAAAGAATAAATGTCCCTCAGTTCTACGAGCAGGAAAACCTTTCATGTGAGCAAGGAGATGATATAACTGAGCACTGAGGGGCTAAAATGCAGCTAGTTGTGGCATTTCCCAAAGGCTGCAAAAAAGATAGGAGTTCAAGAAAAAAAATATAATCTGAACTATAGTGTGGAGCTTGAAAAAATTGATTTGTTTCACTTGGTCAAGTCTATTGGAGAACCTTTGTCAATCACTATGCATTTCCCCAGCAGGAAGAGATTTTCATGAGGAAACAAGTGTGTAAGAACAGCGAACTCTATCATGTCCTCCCCTTACACATAGAATTAGGAGTTCAACTTGCAAAAGTCAGACAAAAAAAGCTGTTTTAAACTCTTTTCTCTTACCCATTGTAGCACGGGGATTTTCTATCACTGTAAACCCTGTATGTTACATGACTTTCTATCTAAAAAAATAATCACGCTTCAAACAAGCCTTAGGGGACGGATAGAAAAAACCTAAGTGGTAGACAAAGTCTACAGCCTATGTTACAAAGCTTGTCAAACTAAAATATCTCACTAGTATATTCAGGGCTTAAGATGTACTGATTAGTTATTATCACGCCACTTAATTACAATAATTGAAATCTTGCTCCCCCTAGTGGTTGATGTTGGTGTTTATTACCTTCTAGGGGCTGCGCAGGATTTTGCTGTGGGAGGTTCAGTGTAAAAATAAGTTGAAGAAATCACAGTACAAAAGAATATTTTGTGGGTGTACAATACACGTCTGCCAAATTTCCAAGTTTTCTTAGCTATGTTTATAAATACACATAAACACTATTACGCTAACCAGTTTTGAAGAAACATGCAAAATATAAAAAAATATCTCCCACTGCTCCAGTTTATTATAGCTCATCTAACATAAACACATTTAGGAAAAGCAATGGCCCCAGCATCTCCCTCCATTTCTGAAAGGTTCTAAAATTATACACAATCTATTTGGAAGTTAAATATGTGGTCTATCCATCTGCATTAGGCATCAGAATTCACATCAGGCAACACTATTTTTAATCCAGCATTTTACTGTCTGTAGTGGAATGAGCCAACCATGCTAACAGCTATGCTGCCTATTTACTCTGGCCTAGAGATTAGCTTCTCCTCCTGAGCTAATTTAGCAAAACAGCTAATGAGAAAGTGCAAAAGAACCATTTCCCATTTTTATCACTGAATTTTCATTCATCTTGGCAAGTAGAGCAGCATTACTACATTTCAGAAGCGCCACTTTATGTGGTAAGCAAGTCCAGAAAGGGTCAGAAAACATCTAATAAAAATGTCATCATTTTCTAGATACCATGATGCTTGGACCTTGACTTCATTAACAACAAATGCCAGGGGGTCAGGAGAGGAATACTGTATCAATAAGTATTAGTATTATTCTATTCTACTTTCTTTGTTCTTCAAGTACCTTCTTGCCAGAACTCAAGAGCATCCTAAGAGGATTGCATTATTTTTTCAAGGTGTTAATCTTTTTTGTGGCTGCAGTACCACTGATATAAATGTGAAGGCACCGTGTTATCCAACAGATATGCAAGGAGTAATAATGAAGTTTTCCATGGTTCTGGGCATTCATGTGAAACAATCACAACTTATTTCATTGCACTGGTTTAGATCACTCTACACATTTAGATGTCCTCCTGATGTCACACACATCCAGCTGTATTTTATCAACCACCTGTTTAAGTCAACAGCCGTAGCCTACGTGGCAAATGCCATCATTAAGGGTCAAGGTCCAATTCCTAAATAATTCTTAATAAAATGTGTATACAATCATTCTTCTAAAACAGTGACATACTTAGATATTGCCATCCATTCCAGATCACATCTGCAGTCAACTAAGCTGCATTTTTTGAGTAAAAAATATGTATTAATTCAATTGTCAAAAATTCCTTTTTTTTTAATAGAGAAGCTTTTTTAGGTTTTTACACAGGAGAGTTAAGATTTTGTTTCTGACATTTTGAAATAACATAAATCTGTATAAATCAGACTTACAGCACACAATCGTTTTCTATCTTTTAAAAACGAAAATTATCATAAATGATGTCTTTTTTACAGGAAACAGACAACATAAAATAAAGAGTTTGAAACACATATGTAAAAAAAGTACTATTTAGCATTTTTAAGTTTATCTGGGTTTGTTTCATTTTCATAAATTTCTAATTGTGGAAAACTGAGACTAAAATCCAGTCTTCAAAAGGCAGTTAAGTGAAGCATTTCATTCTGTTACCACAGCTTTCTGAGTTGAAGAATCCCAAACAACATACTCCTCTGAGAGAAATACTACCCCTTTTGTAGAACCATTTCCTCATGCTCAACTCTGCCTCAGAACATCTCAGTGCAATGTTCACAGAATTGAGTAACAGACTCCAGGGATTCTCTATTTTTAGTCAAATGAACTAGGGAAAGAAATTAAGCTCAAATTTTGTTCAATAGCTTTTTGTCCTGATAGGTTTAGGAAAGATGTCAACATGAGCTGTAACCTTCCTCGTTCTTAAAACACCTTTTGAGGTCCAGGGGAAGTTTAATGGAGGTCAGCACAGAGAAGCTCTCAAGTCTGTCAAAGTCTGAACAATTCAACTCCTGTGGTACTGAATTGAAAAGCATTTATTCAGTATAAATGCTGTCATTAGTGAGATAGAAAACTTCATCAGCTGTAATATTTACATACTAAATTTTGTAAATTAATCACCCAATCAGCACAAGACTGGTAGTTACAGATCCATTATAGGTCTCTGCCAGAGCAAGGACATTACAGGCTCCTCCCCAGGACTGGCAAGTACTCTGTTTATTTCCCATATTTTAAACACACAATTTTCTTTAAAGTAATGATTTAAATGACAGTGAATAAAAGCCAGGTGCCAAGAATTCAGACCTTTGCAATATATACACCCAAGCAGTTTCATTTCCTGAGCTTTCCCTGCACTCATCTGGCTTCATGCTTCAGTTAACCTATGTGATGGATCTGTTGTCAGCAGAACAGTGTGAGATGGAGCACCCCATGCAGTGCAAGCTGGCAAATTGGAACTCAGGTACACAGGAAGTTGAAAGGGAAAACATTATCTTTAGAAGAATATTATGTGGACTGCCCATTAACACTGCCTTGGCATTTCAGTGACCTGAGCACAAGCAAGTTTATAATGTCCTTAAATCACTTTACGGGTCGCCCTTTATGCTCTCCTCCTCAAAAGGCTAAATAATAAATAATCATAGGTGTGCTTAAGCACACGCCTCTGGTTTAAATCTGAATTTTTGAACAACCATAATTACACTCAGCACATACTCTTATGTCTAAAGACATAAGGGGTTTACTAAACAGTTAACTATCAGGCATGCAGATGATATGGCTGCCAAATGGACCATTGGAAGCAGTAGAATTAACTACACAGAAAGAAGGGAACTTCACAGGAACAACAATAAAAGCAAGCATCTCGAATTGCAATACTAGTAAAGATTATTCTAGTTAGTTATGCTTATAAAAACATGACAGAAAATTCTCAAATTTAAGGAAAAAATACTAAAAATTACCTCATGGCTAAGGTGCCCCAGGGTCTAAGACCTGGTGTCATCTAGTTATTTAATCTACTTGTGCTTCAGTCCCCTCCTGTAAAGCAAGGATGTTTCTACTTCTTGGGAATGCAGTGAAGACAATTCCAGTAACACCTCTATCAAATGTTCAGATACTAAAAAAAATAAGAGGAAAGGCAGAAGTAGACAATAATAGGGAGATCTTCTTTGGGCTGACCACTCTACAGATTCAGAGGTACTGAATGATTTCTACAATTCCTGCCCCCCTATAAGCGAAGACTATATACGTGTAAGTTGAAAAGGATTCAGATGATTCAAGAAATAGTCTTAAATCTCTCTGATATGCACATCAGGGAAAATTACAAGAGTCAGGAAGGACACCACGCTAAGCCACAGAATTACACCATCCACTTCCTAAGCCATGCAAACACATTTCAGCTTATTTTTGTAGGACTAGGAGTGCACATCAGCTCTCTCTGACAAGGAAGCTACACTCAGCACCTGAATTGTCACCAAGACTGTCAAAACTATGTAAACCAAGTAGCAGAGGATGAGTGCAACTCACACTAGCTGTTTTAGGTCTCCAGTGTTCTAAAATTTGATCATAGTAGAAACAAGATGATTAACTGTTAAGCTTTCAAGTAACAGTTCAAACCACTTAGTGTCCTAATTTCTCTGACACAAGGCAGCCTTATTATTCCATTCATGCAACTGCAGAGTATATAAGTTTGTGGAAATATCAATATTCTGATACAAAAGAGATTTATAAGTACTTATCACTGCAAATATACACTCTGCCTATATCAGCAATAAAAAACCCCAAACCTACCTCAAAACCTCTTCACCATTCAATCAATCTCTCCATTGACCAACTCCAGTCACATCTGGACATGGCTTACCATGAATTTTAATCAGCCTGAACTATGTAAATGTATACGGTTTGTTTCTTTTAAACCATTATACTCATTTATCTCAGTATCTGGCTTTTTTCTGGTAGAGGGCCTGGATCTTTTAAAAAGTATGCAACAATTCATTTCTGCAAAATTTAGTAATAACCATGCTTAATGCTGAAAAAGGATTACCGCCGCCTATTCTATAGTCTGCTGTTCCTCAGCATCCACACTTGCACACTTCTGCATACTCACAAGAGGAGCAGATTTCATCAGACCAGAGGCAGACTGAGTGGAGAGAGCTTAAATGCTCTCTTGGCCAACAGCAGAATGAAGGTAAAGGTGAAGGAGGAACTCACCAGGCTGCTCATAATGAAAGACTGGCTTCAGTTGATAAATATGTACACCAGCACTTGCCATCACTCCCTTCTATCAGGTACTACACCAAATTCTAGAAATATTTCTACATTTTTTCAGCTGGGGAAGTGTCACCCTGATTTTTTCAGCCTTCTCTTCTGTTTCACAGTTTCGTGTTTTGGGTTCTCTCTCATGCTCTGGTCTGTAAACACAGTCAATGTTACTGTATAGTTTCAAGGCAGTTTACATTCCTGTTCTTAGAGATATGGACAGCTGATGGACAGTTGTCCTGACCAATGGGATGGGGAGAGGCGTCAACCTTCTCCCCCAATCCCTGGCCTTTGTAGAGATACTATATATGGAGTCAGACTATAGAGTTTTAGTTCATGCCTTCTGATCAAAGTGTGAGTGTGTGTTTACGTGTGTGTGATGAACTGTGTCAGGGAAGTTACACAGCATTTACAGCCTTCCCAAACACAATAGTGTGTGTTACTGTGTACTTGCCAACAGAATCACAGCAACCCGTCTGCAACTTCTAAAACATGACAAGAACTCATTCCAGTGTTGTGGCTGCACTTCACAGTCCCACAAGCATGTCTTTTGCAGTGTTTCTGTTGTGTGAAAGTTTAGGCCTGTTTCTGTCACCATTTATTTTTCTATCCATTTGAAAAACTGCCTTCCTAGCCAAGCAGTATCATGCTATCTTCCATCCAAGAACCTCTCTTGGAGCAAACCCCTGTCTCCTCTATCAAGGTACACATTTTGGCTGTCAGACACACTAATGTTTTGCTAGGTAACCCTGAAGTTCTAACCTCCCACCAGTTCTGCTCTGCTGAAGTGTTACTGTGCTCAAGTTGCTAACTGCAAACCACCTTCTCTTTTCCAGCCCAACCAGAGTCTTGCTGGTCTCTTTCTGAAGAGCAGAAAAAGCAGCCTCTATCTCTCCTGGTATGAACAGAGGGTGTGCCATGATTCTGCTCTCTGACAGCAGCTTTCTTATTGCTACAAAACAAAAAATTCAGGTCTGGGTCATTCCCTTGTACAGTCTGTAATTTTAACAAGCAGTTTGCCACTGAGTGCCCTGTGGATTTGCACATCAGACTGCTTTAGAACAAGCTCAGCACATCACTGTGCAGCCAGATGTGACAACATACACCTAAGATGTACAGAATCATATGAATACTGACATTGTCAACCACACAGGGAATGGTTACCATGAACTGACAAACACACTAGTGTGTGAAAGCAGGTTACCAGGTTACCATTCAAGTTGGGATCACTCCAACATCAGGCTCCTCAATGCTTTCTGCTTCCCATCACGATATTCTGGCCCAGGAGGAGCTTCCAATACTTGCTAAGAAAGTGGTGTTCCAGCAGTAGGTGGAAACGCTTCCTCAGAGAAGCTCATGACTACATTCACTCTGTGCACTTACAAGAGCTGAGCTGCATCTCATCTCGTACCAGAGGATGGAGACACTAGGGTAGCTGATCAGCCTGTGTCCCAGGTCGTGCCACGAGGTAACACGCTCCCATAACATCCAGGGAAACTGCTCTCCTGTTATAAGCCATGGAACTATTTGCTGAACAGCTCTTCCAACCAGGAGCACTGGCTTTCCCTGTGCTAACCACTGACACATCTCATGGATCAAGATGACAAACTAGCCACAACTGGCATCAGGGAAAGAGCTGTAAAATCTCCAACTCAGCAGTTTAGTGACACTCTCCAGTTTTTCACAGCTGCAAGGCATTGTCTCTAGGAACCTACACATGTACTTTCTTTCTGAATTGTTAGTGGCAAACAAGAGTAGAAACAAGATCTCTGAAAAACAAAAGGACTGAGAAGATTTCTAGTTCTGGGGGGCTCAGTCTCATGCATTTTCATTCCTATTTAACACTTTGTTTCTACAACATTCATTTTTAAAAGGTTTTCAGAACTCTGCAGTTGTGAAGCTGTTGCTTCTATAGTACTCCAGAATAAGTGACTGCCAAAAAAGATACCCTAAGGGATCACCAACTTTCAGTACAAAGCAATTCAGCCAGCACAGCAGTGGAAACAAGTTGTGTTGTGTACAACAGAAATAATGAAGCCCTCACAAAAAGCCTCTGCAGGGACAGCAGTGTATTTTCAAGATATACCTCCTTTTTCTGCATTCCTCACTTAAAATCTTTGAGAGACTCAAAGCATTTTGTCTGCTGGAGCTGCATGTTGTAGGGATGCACACAGCGCTGGTTTCTGTTCTGCATCTATTTTTATCAAGGTGCAATAAAATGATGCAGATGCAACATAATGCTGCAGTGTTGGCACTGAGCAAGGTGGAGAATTTCCATCTCAAGAACAAAGCTGCAGGATCTTTTTCTCTGGCATCTCACACAAGGACCAGCTGAAATTTGTCACTGTGCTGCAAAAAGACTGCACAATTTGTGATTTTTGGCGGAATTACCTCAGGAAATACTTCTGCTGAACATGAACCACTGACATCCCTATCAGATGAAATTTTAAAAAAAACATATAGGACAATTGGCAGGATAACCTAGCAGTTTCTCCTTATCTCCAAGAACTGATTTGCAACAGATTACATACAATCACATTTTGGAGAGTAAGTGGACCTTGAATTCAAGATGTACTACATATTCTTATCAGATCCGATTAAGCCAATTATGAAGCCATACTACAAAGTATGAATTGTACAGGCAGGCTGAGGGCAGCTGAGGCTCAGCACATTTCAGTCATTACTAACAGATATGTCACCTGATGGGCAAAACAAAGATGTCAACAGGAAGAGTCACAAAATGACTTGTGGTGGCTGCTAGCAGGTAACTTGCATGTACATGAAACTCTGTAGTATGACAGCATAGGAAGAGAGCAGACTGTCTATTTTCCAGTACATTTCAAGACCCACCTTAAGAGTTATTTCCGTATGTAAAATGCAGATCAATTGTTCAAGTTTTAACCACCTCCTTGAACTGCAGTGATTTCTAAACACCACAGTGTGCAGTACTCAACTCAGTCTATGTGCGGTGCCAAACAGAACTACCTGTCATCCTCCCTCCTTTCCTACAACTTCTGATTTAGGTGTGGTGTATTTTTTAAGTATTAACAACTTCTGCTGTTTAATTAATTAAAATTGGGGGAAAACAAATTTTGTAGAGTAATGCCAGGTTTATTTCAAAATGGGACTATACCAGGTCATTTCTGTTTAAGATCTATGTGGCAAAAACATTGACAGATTAGCCAATGAGCACTTTACTAGAAGTGGGCAGCACATCAAATTATGGTAAAAGTAAGCATTATTATGATGGAATATCTCACTGGGAAATACTTCTAGAATATTATAATCCTCTGTTTTAGAAAGTAGTAAAGCAGTTCAAGAAATCTCCATTCAGGTCATTCCTATGTCTGCATAGCCTTCAAACTTGTAAGAAAGACATATTTTAGGCAAAATTTTGAATAAAAAATTAAAACTGTTTTCAGATTCAGCATTACTCTGTTACAGCACCACTCCATAATTACTATAATTTTCAAATTCAAATTCACGTTACTGCCTCAAAATGCTTAGAAGGCCTAGCATACTAAATTCAAAATGTAACATTCAACGGTAAACACAAAATACAACCCAAAAGGCTAAAAGATTTAATAAAACTAGCACACAAGTACTTTGGGAGGACTTTTATGAGAGTTGAGGGAGAGGAGATCAACAAACTGGCATTTAAAATGATTCAGATGAGCTCTGTGTCTTTAGCTTTCAGTCTACCAGAAAAAATAACTGTCACAAGAAATTCCTTGATTTCTTAAGATGCATCTCACACATGAACTAAAAAAATAAATAAAACACAAATAAAAACAAAAACACCTCCACCCCCCCTAAAAAAAGCCACCCAAAAAAACCCAACAAAAACAAACAAACAAAACCCCAACAACACAGGATTAAAGCAAAAATCTCTAGTTCTGGTAAGCTTTCTAGAATTCTGTCATCTGTCCTTGTAAGTTAGAGGGAAGCTTCTGTTCTGTGCTTTACTTGATCTAAAAATTACATACCTAAATCATTCTGCAGAATAATATCAAGTAGTACAAGCCACAAATTAAACTGAAAAAGTTATGTGGATAAGACAAAGTCATATAGAAGAATTCAGTTTGTCTTGGGAGTTTTTGAAAATCTACTTAAAGCTTAATCTTTATGATACGAGAAAAACGAGTTATATACTCCAGAACCTTACAAAACATCATCTTAACAATACAACCTTACCCTCCCTGATTTTGTGTCAGCATGAGGCAAGCAAAACCACACCTTCTTAGTAGCGGCTCAAAAAACCCCACATGGAATCAGAAATTCACATCCCTATATTCTTCTTGGATGGAAACTAATAGTGAAGATCCTCCAGGGTCCCTATGCTCACTGATGACAGCCTTGCAGCTCCTGCAGTTCTCAGCTGAACCCTCATTTACACTGGTGCAATGTCATTACGACACTGACATGTTTATGAACGTGTAGCAGACTAGCACTTAACAAAATACTA
This sequence comes from Donacobius atricapilla, assembly GCA_013397315.1. NCBI lineage: Eukaryota > Metazoa > Chordata > Aves > Passeriformes > Mimidae > Donacobius > Donacobius atricapilla. The sequence continues at coordinate 24,209 of WBMY01004705.1, read as the reverse complement.
ATGATTCAGAGGCAAAAATATTCTCCTCTGCTGTGATTCCAGAGAGCTCAGAGAACAGAAAACTTTTTTAAGTATTTCAAAAGCTGAAGCTAGAATAGCATACTTGAGTACACAAGGGATCACATCTGCTGAGTAAGGGGCTGCTTTTACTTAACCAATCCTCAAAACTCACTTCTACAACATAAAAAACTTATACATGCAATGAAATTGTGTTTCACTTTTCATTTTTAATTTCCAATGGAAACAGCTTGTAATATGGGAGAGTATGGGAAACAGATGAGGAAAGTGTTTTGTAAGGTTAAATAAGTAGTCCCAAAAAGAGCTAAGAGAACAGCAAGGACACAAAAATAACTTCAGAGCAGACACACTGCTTTTGGAGGAGAAAGCCAAAGATTAATTTACTTCACCTTGAAGAACTCGTGCTTAATGGCTGATGTTCATGAATATTAATCAGATTACCCTGAGAGATGAAACAGCAGGTTTTCCTCATTTTAAAGAAAAATTTGAGAAAGAAATTGAGCCAAGTGATTCTTTACTTCATCCACATCAACCATTCCCAGAACTTCAACTTTCAGGTAACAAATCAACTGCTTCATCTTTCAGCATAACCTTAAGGTCAATGTACTTTGTACTGGTATCAGAAAGCAAAGGTAGAAATAAATTTTAAAGAAAAATGTCTGCTTGAGAATCCCTGGGTATGGTGGCCACGTCACTGAGGAAAGGAAGGAAAGGAGGCATCCTCTGACATGTACTCCTCACGTGTCTTTTATAAAACCTTATGAAATCAAGAAGTAGCAGTTCCATGGTAAAATTACATAAAAGTAAAACTACTCTGAGACCAGAAGAGTCCAAATTTAATAGCTAACTCCCCTACGACAATTTTGCTCTACCATGAGAGAGCCATGTCATGTCCCAGCACAAGTGCCTCCTCATCAGGGAGTGAGTATCAATCCTTCTTTTTTTCAGCAGTATTCCCTGGCTAGCTGGACTTCATGCTTACACCAGATTTAATCATTAACCAGCCTGTTAAACAGCAGTCACCTTGGCTTTTGCTCAGGCCCGAGTGGGCCAGCAGAACGCCAGTCCAAGAACACACTGCTGCTGCATCCCGCCATGCTCCCCCGCCGCCTCCTCACCCCTGAGATGGGCCGGCTCTGGCTCATGGAGAGATCCAGCTCAGTGCAGCTGCACAATCATCAGCTAAAGGAGAGGAGGGTGGGAACACGGTCATGGCAAGAGGGTCAAGGCCGGGTAGGGCCTCTGGTCAGTCTGGCTGTCCCAAGTCCCCGAGGCAGTTCTGCCCCAGCAGCCCCACGGCCACCCAAGTGCCCCAGCCAGCCTGCACAGGCGGCAGAGCACACCAACACCGTCCACACCATTTTCCTCCTGAAACACAGCAATACTGTTAAGTTTAGAAACAAACTATTGCCTTCAGTAATGTAAAAACCAAACGGCAAACTAAATTCCTACTGTCCCTTACATCTTTCACATGGGTGTATATGCCCCATATGCCCACACAGCATTACACAGAGCCAGAAAACATTTAAAATCTCTTTAAACATGCTCACTTTCAGACAAACAAACAAAAAAAACCACTAGAAATTCTACTATTCATTTTTTTTCAACAGAAACCATCCATTTCATTGATAATATAGACCAATACAGTTGTTAGAAAGTAGCTATTTTAAACTGACTTTATCTGATTCTGGGATGCAGAATGTCATGGGGGAAAAAGGGGACGTAGACAGAGAAAGTGAAAGAATAGGAGCACGCTGACTTTTTTATTTCTATTTTATTTGTATTTAACAATTTGGTATACAAATATAGACGGCTTAAATAAAGTTTCAAATAAAATTTAATAATTGATTTTTACTTGTATAAAATTATATTTTAACGTCTCATGCTAATTCTCCCTTTGTAATGGTTACTCATTCATATTATAGATTTAGGTTACATTTAAAGAAAATTAAAGCATCAACATTTTTTGGCAATTTCCAGATATAAAAGCTTAATACTAAATACCAAGAAGTGCCGAAGCTATCTGTGACACTGACATTTGTTTTTCTTTCAATTCAGTGCCATAGGATGAAGTCACACTTCTAATTGCTGCTCTGGGGAACACATACATAATCATTTGACAACATGACCCCATGTAAAATGCACTGTTTACGGTAGCATCCTCATAAGCTTCCCAAAAGAACAGATTACATTACCAGAAGGTATAGATAATAATAATCCTCATTTGCCTTCCTGCCAACTCAGCTGTAGATACGATCAGGTGAACTGGATTTCCTCATCAAATAGTCTATAAAAAAATTTAAGTATAAAAAAAAATACATAGATACATAGGCTTTTTTACTTGATGCTTTCTTTTTCAAAGCTTCAGAATGAATCCTGTCTACCTCTTCACCGGTCTGAGCTAGGTAGGAACATCTGTGTCTGTACAGTGCCTGACACTCACACAATCCTCATGCAATCCTCATGCTCCTGAGAAATGGCCTTCTGGAAAATTCACTACAATCTTTTCTTTTTTGTAGAAGCTAAGAGCTTTTTATCAACTGCCTCTGAGACTCTTTTTTTCCCCCCTCCAGCCCAGTATCAGTGACATCAGTGAAGCAAAAGGTTGAAAAAGAAGACTTGTTTGTTGATAATCTCCATTCTGTACTCTTCAAGTTCAAATGCATGCTCTTATATACTGTTTCCATTTTCTTTATCACTTTTACTACAAGCTACTGCAACTTTCAACACTTAGTGTTTCCTCCTGGTCCTTTTCAAACACTTTCCCTACTCCACTCCCCATTACTGTGACAAAGGACTCCAAACTATTCACAGCAAAGAAAATCTCTAAAATTATCTTAGAAGTATAAGGATATTTAAGATACTAGCTGTGACGAAGCACAGTAGGTGTGCTCAGTTATTTACATCATCTTCTCTCTTTCCTTGCAAATCTCCTGCTTATAACTATTAGTACTACAACCGCACATACTTTTCCTCCAAACAGCAGTTGGAAATTTTCAGGTGACTCAAACCAAATATAAAAATATAATGGTAAATGTGTGCCTATCTTCCTAAGATCTGAAATACTGTTTCAGCCCACTGAAGCCTACCCTCTCTCAGAAGCAAAGAATGGACAGCTTCCCACTGTACCACCAGGCAGGTATCCCCATTCATAGGCTGTTACTTTTTATTTTGAAAAGATCTTCATCATCTAGCTGGTAAAAGCTTCACTTTACACTACTACTGTATGTGATAACTGCTATAAGCAGAACTTCAACAAAAACAACCGCCCAAGGAGCAGCTGTGCAAGTCAAAGGCCGTGAGGGAGATGAGCCAGCATGTTAAGAGAGAAATACCACAGGAAAACCCTATCCATTCATTCTGGTAAGGCTTCCATGTTAACATTTCTGAATATAAGCAAAAGTAGAGTCACTGAAGTAATTCCTCTCCTCCCACATACAGGAGTACTCTAAGCTAATGGAAGAGGAAATGCTAATTATTTCTATACCCTAAAACCCAACACATTTCATCTTTTCACTAAGCTAGGTCAAGCTTGAGAATAACTAATAAGTAAAATATTTGATGTTCATTACACCATTAGTCCTCTACAGCTAGAGATAAATACAGCACTCTGTTTCAGATTTAATCAGACTTTAAACATTTCCACTCCAGGGAAAACGTAACTATTCTGGCAGAGTCTTACATAAATTTCTGGACAAAAGAACCTAAGAAAAATCCCTATGAACTTTGACATTTTCCAGCCATATCAAGGGATGAGGCTTCACATTAAACAGTATCAGTAATATCCACTCTGTTCCTTCAAAAAGCATGTGAAAAGTCTGCTCCCAACATCCTCATCATAGGATGAAAAGCTCACACTTGGCACTGTTGGGAGTCTCTGCCACCCAGAGGGGTACACAAAGTCTGAGCTCTAAAGACACTGAGGGCTATGTCTATAGCACAGCCTGCACAGCAGCTCATTCACACATCTGCAGAGGCCATTCAGCAGGTCATCCAGGTCATACAAAATATAAAATTTGTATACAGCTTTTGGATTCCACAAAACTGAAATTTTGAAAAAGAGCACATCCTTCACCACAAAGGGAAGTGATTTTTCTGGTTGTATAAAATAAAGACCCAATTAGAAAACACTAATTTCACCAAGCATTCTATATTAGCTGATGATTTTGTGGATAATTTATCAAACAATCATCATAAAGGTGTTTTCATTGAGGGGGAAGACAGTATTTATTTAAATCATAGTGAAAATTGCACAAATAAGGGATTCCCATACCATCTCTTCCCTAACAAAACAGAATCTATAAAAAACTACAATATTCTTCAGAAACGCATATCAAGTCTTTAGGTTATTGCTCCATTTTTCAGTGTCATGTGAAGCCTTGACAGAAGGGCTCTCACCTCTTAATCTGGTCAATATACTGAAGCAGATTAACACATCCAAGCAACTCTCTCACCTCTGCCACACTATGCTCAAGGTGGTACCAAAAAAGCACAAAGATACTTTATTATGTAATTTAACAAGATGGTAGTTCCTATTCTCACAGGAACAAGTGAGACCTCTGACCAAAATTAGAAGTGGTTTGGTGGGGTTTTTTTGGTTTGTTTTGTTTGGTTTGGTTTTTTTGGTTTTTTTTTTTAATCCATGAGGGATTGATAACTTATTAGTAACTCATTTTAAGAACTGCTTTCCCTATGGAGCAGAATCTCAATGACTGACACCGATGACATCCTGGACTAGAAATTTAACTTTCTGCATTAAAAAGAAAATAAAGGATGAAAAAAATGGTTTTCTGTATCAGAAACATCCATCAATTATTATGTTATAATTTTACATAATAGGAAGGATCAAAAAGTATGTTTTATCACTTAATGATTTTCTGATCTCATGAAGATAACGACTTTTGTGACGAGTGCCAAAAAAAATAATTCTTACAAACAACATGGAAGAGGAAGAAAGAAGAGGGTGAAAAGGATGTTTTATATGGCTGTTGGGGCTTACCTAGAACATTACTGAAATAGAAGTGAAGTTTAAAATCCTCCTAGTCCTGAGGACAAAACAGTCCTACCAATTTACTGAATATGACTTTGTGTTCTGAATCAACTCAACTCACTAAACACACTACTAGCTCTCACTCTAAGCAAAAAATAATCATGTGTTTTATGAAGCACTCTCACTTCTGAATGCACCTTAAACTTCTCACATAACAGAATACAATCTGAGGTATGATCACAGGAAGCAAACTATAACATTTCAGATACACTTCTAAGCAGTCAAAGCAACACAGAATTATACATCAATATCTTGAGCGTCTGTACCAGGTCTCAAAATACAGATTATCCTGGGTGTTTTTTCCATAAAATACTTACCTTCAGAACAGCAGCTAGTCTCGTAAAGCGTATTTTGGATTGCAGAGACATACTTAATCTTTTTTTTTCAATTTTCCTTTTGCAATATGTTTTGATCATTAGGTTTTGGATGCAGAAGAAAACATCAACAATGGAAGTTCACTTGCTTACCTCCAAAAATGAAAAGCGAACAGAGGACTGCATGGACTGCAGGGGCTTGTTGGGGTTGGGCTCAGGCTCCTTGGGGTGAGACTGCAAGTTAAAATAATGTCATCTCTAGTGAACAGAAAGTTTAGCAAGAGTTGCATGTTTTAGTGTAGGAGTTATGAAAGGGGTTTCGGTTAGACCAAAACATGACCATCCTCCTGAATGAAGTGATTGTCAGTAGCCACACAGGTTTTGACTTAAGATGAAATTGATTTAAATAAAAATAAATATGAGAACTGGTGTTGATGCATATGCTTGACTATGTTACATTTCCTCCAGGAACAAAACTTGTGTACAAAGTCCCAAGAGTGGTGAAACATGGTAACTTTTTTTAGACATCTAACCAAACAGGGTTAGATGTGGGGAGCTTTTTTCCTTTTAAAGAATCTTGAGGGGCAGGGGGTTTAAGTTTCTTATATGCAAATCAGATTTATTAAAACAAAAGGAAAACTAAAATTGATGATAAACTTCCATCAGCAATAGGAAAACTTTAATAAAAATTTCCAGTTTGAGAGCCTAAAATTTGCACACTTACTGAAAATTAGAAGTGCTCCAGTTAGCATCAATTTCATTATGAAATGTTTCCTCACAAATGCCAAGTTCTTCTTCTAGATAATCAAATATGGATATAAACAATGCATTCATAAAGTCCTTACTTGAGCATTTGCCTTCAAAGGTGTCTTCAAGAAGTTGCTTCAAGTACATCTCCATTCAAAAAGTTTCTCAGAATAACAGATAGTCACTGCCAGATTTCAGAGATGCTCTTTTAAAATATATTTGCGCTATCATATGCACATTTCCCCATCAAACTCACAAGAAAGCTTCTTTTAAAAAACATGCTTATGGCATGCCTCTCACTGCAATTTGCTTCAGCTATCAGTAAAAAAAAAACCACTGTGCAGACTGAGTGAAGGCAGAAGCTTATGGGGAACTTTTTTCAGCTCATCTTCATAAAGATTTGTTCTGCCTTGTACCAGACCCTTGCAGCCAGCTAATGCCAGCACTCCTGTCCTGTCCCCAGTAGAGAAGCAGATGGCCAATATGCTAAGCACAGCTGAGGTCCAGTTCATATTTTCAACTGCATAACACTTTGCCAGATTATTTAATACTCTGCCTTCAAAATCTTTCAAGGTGGATACCTGACCCAGGTTTCTTGAACACTTCAGCAGGAAGAATACTACAGCTTCTAGAACAGATTAGGATTACAATTTTGACATTGTACATTTTTCCAACTTTTTCCTTTTTGAGATGCCTTGGAGAAGGCACAAAGTTTGGCGGGGACATGCACACTAAGACAAGGATGGACCTGCATGTAATTTCTGACAAGACTCCTGTGTATGTGTAAATTCCTCTGGCTGCTGACTGTGCCTTTATAATTTCTGAATGAGGTGCACAGGAGAGCACCAGCAGCTAAGTACAAGCTAGTTTGGTTTCAACTGCAGACCACCTGTGCTAGCATAACAGTACCTTTGAGCTGACAAGATCCATTAAGAGCCAATGGCTCAATATATCACTTTGAAAATGGCTAAATTGAACCCAGGTTCATACCAGTCAGCCCATGCAAGCCTGTAGAAAAAGGTGTGGATCAATAGACAGATTTCAGCTGTTGCACTGGGGCAGTCTCTGTTGCATTGCACTGCACTGACCTGCGGCAAGATGCGCTGGAAGGATCGTTGTTTCAGTATGATCAGTACAGTACAGACTTGTAAAAACTGCTTTTGTACTTCTACACTTTATCTGCTCTATCTCTTCATCTCCACTGCAGCAGAGCTGCAGTTTGTCCCCTGTTGTCCCCTTTTTGTCCACCAGTCCGTTTGGGCCCTGACTGACTGCAGGCTGGGAAATGATCCTGGGCTGCACGGTGCGGTTCCTGGGGGCACTGCAAGGTAAGATGTGGAGGCAGGCCATGCAAACCACCACCTGCCTTCATCAGGACCAGAAGCAGTGAGGGGAAGCTGGAACTGATCCAATGATAATCCAGGTGGAGGGAGAAGAGAACCAACACCAACTGGCCAAAAGCAAAGGGTTTAGCAAAGAGAGAGCAAGGGAACTGCTATGGAGTAACAACTGGGGACAAGGAATCTACTAAAGCCAGAATGGGTAAAAGGAGAGGAAAAAAACAGCTCTGGCATTGAGTAAGAAGAATATATTAACCTCAAACCCCAGACTGGCATCCCTAATTCACCGTGCTGTGAATAAATCCTAGAAACACTCTATGGCAAAGGGCACTGCCCTTCCTCTACTGGATGGCTCACACACAGCAAGTGGAAGTCCTACCCAGGCTAGTAGCTACTCACATTCTTCCTCATTTCACTACTGAAACACATCAGAGTCTCAGTAATGGCACAGACTCTGAGGGCATCCAATACCAGTACTATGCTAGTACCATGGATCTAAAAATTCCCACTGAGCGATGATACTCGTATGTCAATCCAGTTCTTCTACAGAACTCACTCTTCAGCTTTGCTTTTTTAAGACCTACAAAAACCCGTTAAAACAAATTATCACAGTGCATGACAGGCTGTCTTTCTTCTTACACTTACTAAATTAGGAATGCTTTATTTTGGATTTAATATTCTTTCAAGGAGCTTTTTGCAAGTAATGAATATAAAGTAGACAGACTATAATTGTTTCTCAGGGAGACAACATAATTCTAGTCCCAACATTTAAACTTTACTGAAAGAAAATTCATGAGACTCAGAGTGCGAGGAATAAATTGGACTTTTTTTCCCCCCTAGATATGCTCTTCTTTAAATGATTGCAATTAACAGTTTGGGAGACATGATTTAAGTCTGCATTGACTCAACTCTGGCAAATCATGAGAGAATGACTCTATGGAAATCATTATGTGCCAGCAATCAAAATATGGTATTTTCTTTTCTCTACAGGTAAATCAAGTTCAAAAAGTAGCAAGTGTGATGACAAAAGTAATTCAAATATATGGAAAAAGTAAATAGATCCAGACAACATTTTAACAAAAACAATGATCAGTATTGAATTTAAAATATAACTATTAATGTTATAAGTATTAAATATTTTGAAAATATGGCAAAGCAAGTGCAATTATGTTAGGTTACTGTGAAAAAGGAGGAAGCAGTAAACAATTACTTCATATTATAAAAACACACACATACATTGAAAAACATGAATCCTTTTTCGTCCTTTGCAGCTAGTGATGTTATTCTCACATGATGATTACATAATTCAGTGAAGATTGATTTAAAAATATTTAAATTGCCACATCTCAAAAGAAGTATAATTATCAATTATTCATGGAAACCATTTTAATGAGATCCCTGATAAGACTCCTCCTCCAAAACTCATGAGAAATTAGTAATGCTGATTTTTTCAGAAAAATATCTACAGCTTAGCCTGCCCACAGCTAACATACACTCCTCTTACCAGATGCTGCCTAACTGAAATGCAGAATTTCTGAGATATTTCACAAATGTAGTTCTGGGGAACCAGTATGACATCTACATTTGTTCCTTGGAATAAAGTGCTCTGTCACCTTCTTGTGATTATTAGAATAAATTATTTGCTACATTGCACACTTACCTACAGCCCTCTCTTTAACACATGGCAGATGCCAGAGATAATACCTTTCATAGCTAAATAACTTTACCGCAGGCATCTGCAGCATTCAGGGTTTTGTTGGGTTTTTTTAACCCAGCAAGAAAGGGGCAGTCCCAGGGAATACTAAAGGATCTGACGTAACCATATCTATTTACCTAGATAAAATTAGCAAGTTCTCATTTTGTCTGTAACATGCATACATACATGCCTGACATCAGTGTAGACTACAGGCATGCGTGTATGTATAGAAATAAATACTTGGCTTTGACTAACATATCTGGGGTAAACATATGCTGGCATTTATGCATAAAAGACTACACTTACTATCACTATACATTAAAATTACACATTATTATTTAGATACTCTCTAAAGAGCTGAAAGCACATGAATTACTTAATCAGTTTTAAGCAAGCATAAGTAAACACACTGCTAAATTAGGTAAACATACTTACTACAGAAACTATCAGGAATTCTCCAGAATGTCAATACAGGTCATTAGTGCAGTTACGTATGTAAAATACGTCTTGTTCCCGATGAATTTTCACAAACAGCATTTTTATAATGCTTTCATCTCTCGCAGTGCTCTCTATTATTCAGCACAGAAAGAGGCCTTTCTAAAAGGCAGCACAGGGATAAACAAACAGCAGCAGAGAGCTACAGAGAAAGACAGACACCATGGCCTACTGACAGATTCTCCCCTACAAGCTGACAGGATGCTTTATGCACTGAAATTCAGTAACTTTAAATATGCAGAAATGCTTTCTTTCCAAACACACTGCAATATCCTGGCTCTAGGCTCACACATTTGCTGAAACCAACCGCAATGCACTGAAACCGTGTTCCTTCAACCTGGAGCTGCAGTGCTCCCAGGCTGTCAGCACAAACGTTTGTTAAAAGCTCCTGACTGCACAAAAACCGGCATCATGCAGAAACCATTAAAATATTAAAGACAGACAATACTTACTCCAAGGTCAGCCCTGGAATTTGTAGCCTTTCCCGCTGGGCTTTCATTGCTGTTATGTGCTACCACACTCTATTGTAACCATGACACACATTCACGGGCAGCATTCTGGAGATCACAGAGAGCCAAATGAACCACTATAAAGGAACGGACTAGGATGTCTGGGGGCGGGGGGAGGACCACAAGTTGAGCTCCTTCCACCTCTAGCCGTCGGGAAGAGCCGCAGGCTGCCTCTCTCAGGTTAGCGGCCGCGCATGCCGCGCCGCTCCAGCGGAGCTTTCCGCACCTTCGGTCGTGCACATCGAGTAATAATTCATGCCCGGAATTCCGCAGCAGCAGCCACTGCGCCGACACACGCTCACGCACTCACACTCACACCACGCACACGCTGCGCCTCGGAGGATGCAGCGGTCCCCTCGCTGCACCAGCCCGCCGCGCACAAGAGACGCCGTGCCCAGCGCCGCTTCTCCCGGCAAAGGTACAACGCTGGCCACCCCCCTCCGATCCTGCCACACGGGATTAAGCCATCTTCTTTAAGTCACATTATGCCTTTCCCCACCGCGGCAGACAGTTTCTGCAGTAATACAACAGCGAACTGCTGAATGAAAAGCAGGCTCTTCGCCTTTAATGGAGAAAATTAATTGCCAAGGGTTCTCAGAACAAATATATTCCTGTATCACAATGGTTAATGCAAAAGGAGAAGTCACCGTTTGGTTTTGTCACATCTGCACCTGAATTTTAAAGGGAAATCATCTATGGTTTATATTAAGGGTGAGAGCCAAACCCAGAAACTGCAGAAAAGTCTGATTATTTCAGTATTAAAGGTAGCATCACTTAAAAGTAAACCACTAAACAATACTTTATATATACAGTTTAAGATCAGTGCTGCTATGTGGGATTTTGGTTATCATTTAATTATATTTCTTTTTTATCTGAGATTACAATTTTAATAAATATATACTGTGAATTGTTCCAAGAGGAGTAGTATTTTTTCAGTGTTCTACAAAAGACCAGGAAAGCAAAGTGCAAGTACTTATTTTCAGTAATTTTAGAGACAGAATATTTTATCTCACCCACCTACTTTTCCTGTACACAATATGATAAAGTCAGCCTCATTATTTTATTTTGTCTAGAGCTCTGGACCTGCTCTGTGGATGGATGACTTCTAGAGACTAAAGAGAGGATCAGATGAAGCTGCTTCTTTTGGGGTCCTTGGCGTAGTTTTGGAAGATATTAGTTAGTTCACAGGTATTAGGTTCCAGAGACAGAGGAAATCTTCCAGTTATGGAAATTGCTGAACTGGATTTCATAAACCTGATTGTTTTTTCAACAGTAAAAAAGAATAATTGAATTCTCAATTATATCTCTTAGATTGCCCACATGTTTCTATCAGAATGTATTTTTAATTTTTGCTATATATTATCCAAAGCCTTCATTTGAAAACATTGAAAACAAACCTAAAGGATACACAGAACTAAGCATTTGAATTTTTAAAACCAAACAGGTACCTGGATTCTGAATGTTAACTTGAGGTCCCAGCAAGCATCCTGTAAGCAATATCTGTAAGGAAATTCTAAATTCTCTTATCTCCCAAAAGAAAAGAGAAAAAATGAAATTGAAGGAGTTAAATTCCTGCTCACTAACCACAATGGGTGTGCACGCAGATTTGCAAGGGCACAAAGATCAGTTAGGTGCCCAACTCTGAACAGCACTTTCAGACAGGTTTTTCAAGTTTTACTCAGAACACAAGCAAAACATCAATTTTTGAAGATATTTTCAAATTTGAAAAATACAGTACAAGAATCAACTGTCTAACAGTCAAACAACTCTGACACTGATATCTGGTGAAGTGGCCATGCCTACAGTTTTTTTCATTATTGAGTTTAGAGACTATCATTTAAGAACAAAAATTCAACAAGAGAGCCTCAGAGTATGGGGTATTAGAGCCGGATGTTCATGGCTCTTCCCTAGCTGCCTAGAACAGGCAGCTCCCTATTCCCATTGTGCAACATCTTGCAAACCAAGATCTGTTACCTTAAAAATCCTTTGATAAAAATATCTTTTGTACATAACACCTCTTCAACTGCTGAAAAGTTCCATTTCTGATGGAGAAAGAAAATTCTGACAGGTAAACTGTGACTGTGTGCACACCAGACATGTAGTTTTAGTTAAGCCTTAAAGGATGTTCAGAGGGCTTAACTGTGTGGATACTAACCTTTAGTTTGGTGCTTCATTCTGTTAGGTATGTAAGCACATGCACACGAAGCACCCAAGTACTATCAGCTGTCCCATAAAACTGTTAATTTTTGTTGAAGGCACAAAGAGTAGGAGGCAGCATTAACACCTCAAGGAGGACAGGCAACTCCAGTGAATCAGCATGGCACCAGAACTATTTCTGTAAACAAACTAGCAAAAGGACTAGCTCTGGAGGTGAAGGTATGCTTCCATCGGAACCGCAATACATACTACTTCCATAAGGCAAAATATACTGCTGAGATGAACAGAATTCCACAGCGAAGGCAAACTTGTATTGTTTGATTTTTCCTCTACATGCCAAGGAATAGTCTGTCACTAAACACTACTTCGTGAAACACAACAGTTGAGCATCTAGTGCATTCTACCTGCAGGAAGACAATACTAGCAGATCCTCTTGTCTAAAAGGAAATTGAGTGGGACTGGCAGCAGGGTACAGGCACTTAAACATGAACAATTGCATCTAAGGGCTACTTTGTGACCATGATACATCTTTCCTGAGCTGACTCATGCAAGCACCTTGCATTACATTAATGGAAAACTATTCTAAACTGAGATTGAGCCCTAGCTTGACTTTGAAAATTCTTCTTCAATACATTTTGCCTGATCCAGAAAGAACTTTAGAAAACCCTGGTTTACTGAAAAAGAGAGATGAATCCAAAGTACAAGATCAAGTTTTCTCACTGTTGCAGTCTTACAGTTTTTGCAGGAATAAACAGGATCTGCTTCATGCATTTGAGGGCATAAACTGCAGCAATTTAATTTGATGAACCCTTGCAAGTGAAAGCTGATTTCAAGTTTGATCAAAACATCTTGTTTGTTCTTAATTTTGCACTGCTTAGATTTCATCTCACCAACACAGAGTTGACAAAGGAAGCAGAAGATACCAAGAAGGCTTTTGTTACTACAAAAGCTAAATGTAGATTAACCTGAAAATACTGGCAGATGTTGCCTATATTGACCCAACTTCAGTAAAGAAAATGTCTCATCTGGAAAGAATTCCAAACAAAAAGTCACTCAAAGTACCAAAGGGCTATAAGCATTTTAATTCCTTTGCAAATGCAAACCCTGGTCTCCTCTAAGCTAGTTCAAGAGCAAATTTAAAAAGCAAGATGTATGAAAATACAGCTCAAATAATGAATTTCCATCTTTACTGAGGTCTCTCTGGTTTACTAACTTCAGATACCTGGTTAGAACCAAGCCAAACTAGAAAAGCACAAAGAAATCTTTATTTCCTTGAAACACAAACCAGAAGGATTTGTTCCTTCCACAGCCCAGTTATTAATGTTATATGTTTTCAACGCTCCTCTTCTGCAGATGTTGACTATTCTTGCTTTTTCCTCTTAAATAACGGTAAAACAATAATACCATTAACAATGCAGCTGCCACTGGCTTTCATTATTCTGTAACATTTAACAACTATTACTCTAATATAATTAACAAGTCAATGCATCCTTTGGTTCTGTATGTGCTCTTGGCTAATGCTTTCCAAAGGTATTCTAGGGTTAGTAACCAACTCTCAAAGAATGACTCCTTTGTGTCACAGTTCTTAAACAACAGATTATTTCATAAGAATTTCTGTCATCTAATCTGTTTAGCACACCAATTCACACATTTGTGCATTTCCAGCAACCACAGCTGCTTCGCTGCTAGCACCATAGTTTATAAAGAAGTTCGAGCAGGAATGATGCAGAAGCAGTTGAGTTCAACACTGTTTCCTGGCATCAGTGAGATACAAAACACAGCACAAGAGAAATGGGGTGAAAAACACAATCTTTTTACAGTCCTTCAACACAGCATGTCTGGGTATATTGTAACTACACAAAAAAAAGGCTGAAATATTAATCTTCCCATTTGTTACCTCTGCGTGAAGTCAACAGACTGCATGTATATACAACACAATGTATATAAAGCAAACTTCATGCTTTAGCCATCTGCCAGAAAGCACCAAAAAGTATTCCTCATATTGATCTAACTGGCCAGTTTATTCAGGGTTGTTTGGCTACTTCCTACTTTTCCCATTAGTATTTGAGATAGGTCACAGCTAAGGAAGCAATACCAGATGGTAAATGCAGTGCTTTTCCTTGATCCCTGTCTGGTGGGTCTCACTCATATGCTCAAACTCACAATAATTGCCCAGTTTGCAATTGCAAGGAATATTTCATCTTGGTCAGCTTACAAAAGGAGGAGGAGGTGGGCTGTCCTGTCAGTTTCCCTGGAGAAGGGAGGAAGTGGATATGAATGACAGAAGGTGCCTGAATTCACCTACACCCAGAAGCTCAGTTCACACAATGGACTCAGCATGGCATGCAGAAATAAATTCCTTCTCACTGCAGGGTAGATTTGGGTAGAACCTGCATGTGCCTGGGTTATCTGTGTTCAATACATGCCAGCACAGAGCACTGTGAACCCCCAGGGTATGGGCCTGACTGTTTAGTATGCCATGACAGAAAGACATACTAGACAATCCCCTTCCAGCCCTAAGTCATGTTAACATCATGGATCTATTGTCGTTTACAGGTATACTCATAAATTGCCATTTACAATAACACATTTTATTAATGAGTCACTGTAGAAGTGAAGACAAATTTTATTAATGCGTCACAGTAGAGGAATAAGTGGTCTTGCAAAACATGCCAGAGTCTATTCAGAGCTCTAATTCTTTTGATTCTGCAAGTGACTTTTTTAAAAATTATAGTTCTAGAAAGAACTCTATTAAAACTCAAATGTATTTTAATAATTCTTTATAAATTAGTTGCATATTCTGCTGATAGCTATATGGTATTGTCTGTATTACTAAAAACCAGAATGGATCAAAAGAATGTGTTTATTAGCAATGTTAATTAACCATTAGAAATAACAACTGCTGTCAGTTAACCCAGCAACTGGTTGTCACATTGAACATCTTAACTTAAACCACTGATCCTAAAACATTGCAGACAAAAGGAATCAATAAATCCACCAGCCAAGATCTGGCAAAATCTCTCCACAACCACACTCACTTCCATTCTTCCACGGTGAGTTTCAACAAGTAGCTTTAAAACTTTCCCTACAGCCAGGACAGCCTCCTTGTGTGTAAAACAGATGCATTTTAGATAAAGCAGGACTCATACCGACTGGTCCTGCAACTTTGAGAGCTCAGAAGGCATTTAAAAATAATCAAGGTATGTGGCCAAAGAATGAGAGAATAAGTTCTCTATTCTTTGTCTAAGTATCATCTGAACTGTTACCACACCAGCAGGATGTGTTAAGAGGTGTTAGCGATCTGTTAAGGCAGCCTTCCTCGTACTCCACCAACCACTGTCCCATCTCCCTTGACTAGGCAGCATCATTTCCTCACCTGCCTGTGCAAGCTCAAAAATAACATCCCATACAAAATCAATACAATGGCATAGCATGCTCTTTGCCAAATTTTTCTTTATGGAAAACTCCCACAGCAGTGACTTCAGATTTGGACAATCTCCTACCATATTTCACTCCTATACTGTAAGAATAAAAAAAAAATAAAAATTAGAGTGCCATAAAAATAGCTGAACCAATAAAGCCTTTTGTCAACAGACTTTAAGCTAATACTAAAACTGTAAGAAGCTTGAGAAATTACATGGTAATAATAATTATGATCTCAATCTTCACTGCCTTTCATGAACAAAAAGTATTAAAAAATTAGAGGCAAAAATAGATATACTTTTTGACAAGTTCTACATTACACAAGGTTTAAACAGTTGTTATTTTTAAAGACCCTTGTTACACAGGGATAACCCAAATCCAGGCTCTTAATGAGCATTTGTTTATCTGGTCTTCATTTAAGCTATATTTCAGTGCTAAGTGATGCCATTTAACTTTCCTGTACATATTTTTTTCATCAAAAGAATGAAAATGCAAAAAAACTCAAAGACATAAAAGCCATCAATTGAACAGTTTTTTAAGATCATGGTGGTATCTGAATATCTCCTTCAGAAAGTTAAAATACATGTAGGAAATTTCATGATTTCATGATTCCACAGTCCAGCCTGCAGCTGGACCTTACACCCATCTATCTATAAGTAATATATACCTACAGAGTTACCAAGTTCTGTTTTGGCTGTTTGATGTTAAGACTCTATCATGCACACAAATACATATATGCTTGCAGAAGAGGCTCCCCAACAATTCTGTAAGGCTNAAAACCACCGTAAGTTTGAAGCTTGTCTTTTTTTTTTTTTTAATGTATCTTATGCTTACATAAAGCCCTATACACATTTCCACAGGGAATTCTGTCACTACAGACAAGTAAAAATGAATAATGTTGTCCATTATGAGATGGTATTTTCTTCCATCAAAACAGACACTTAATATACAGAATCAAGTTTCAGCAGAAAGTCTGAGCAAATAATCCCATGGACACAATGACCATTTATAAAGAGAGCTAGAAAAGTCAAACAGTCATATTTTCCTTCCTCAAGAGAGCTCCATTATACCTATAATACTCCTGTTGTTGTAGTCAGATGTTTGTCTCATCTGTTCTTAAAAACTCTGACAGCAATTTCACAGCACTCCCAGGTATGCACTCCTCTTCTACATGGTTTAAACACTGCGTCAACCCTGTCTGAGATGAATCCCCCTTGATCCAATTTAAACACACTACATCTTGCTGTACACCCCAATAACACAGAAAACTCTTCTACTTCCTACTCATGGCAGATGTTTCACACACTGGAAGATTTTCATGAACATCCCTCAGCCTTCCCTTCTCTAAAATAAATAACCCCAAGCACAGTAAATATTTTTCCATATACCATGTCAAATTTTCAAAGCAGTTGAGAGGTGTCATCTGTTTCCAGCTGATCCAACTCAACACAGCACTGCAGTACAAGGCCTTGTAAGCTCTGTGTGGGATAGAATAATGCTGCATGCTTTGCATCTCAAGATACCCGCTGCCCTCCAACAGCAGCTGTGGTACCTTAAACCTCACAGATCACTTCTGAAAATGTAACACTTAATCAACTATCTTGCATATCTGCAGTATTTTCTGCAAGAGTAAGAAGTTCTATTTTACTTGGTATATTTTCTCTGGGTTGTCAGAATGGTTTTGAAACCCCATACTGTTCTTCAACATACTTGCATTCCTCCCAGCTTGTTTGCTGCAAACTTCATGAACACCATCTATTCCATCACCTAGGTCACTAATGAAAAACAACAACTATAACCAGTCAGCCAGGTTTATTACACCTGCAGCCCACTGAGATCTTGTGCTTAGTGTTTCTACCCTATAAGCAACACAGCAAAAGGCTCTTGAAAGTGACAGTATCCCCACCACATGCCTTTACCACACCAAGACACATTTGCTGGTATGGCTTACTGGTAAAATTTGACTTAAAAAAAAACCAGCAAAGTTCTTATTTATAGAGCAAGAACCTAAAAACTTTCTGGATTTAGATATATGTGGGTATATTCTTGGTACCTCTGACAGGCATGTCAATCATAAAAACAGCCATATTTTTAAATGCAAATGAAAACATTTTACCATTCTCCTAGCAGAATCTGGGAGACAAGCATTCACAAAATATGACAATGATCTGTAAAAGCTCATTTTCAGCAGCATCTCAATGATACTAAGAAGAATCACAGAACAGCTGAGGCTAGTTCTCAAGGCTGTACCTACACATCAATGTAAACATGGCTGATTTAATTCTGTTCCCGTCACATACTGTGCTGAAGTGCGGTATGTGTCCAGTCAGCTGATGGTGAAATAGTACCATCTAGCAACAGGGAAAAAAGCATTCCCAATGTCCATGTTCCCTGCACACTTTTACAAAGGCACAAGAGAGCTTTTCAATTCAGGCTAGAACAGCAGGAGCTTGCTTGTTTACAGCAGCACGCTCAGCCCCATGTCAGGAGCACCTGCGTAGCATGTTTGTCTCAATACCATGCTTGCCTTCACTGCTTAGGGGCATGACCACACTAAACATTCATGAGTGAAGCCACTGGGATTTGAGGAAATGTGATTATATGCAATTATACCGCCTTTTGCACTGTGGCAGTCAACACACAATGAATATAAAGTAAGAAAAGTCCCTGTGTCAGCCTCTTAGACTCACTTGCTCCCCGTGGTAGTTATCTGCTACCCTTTTCAGGCAAGCATGGCAATAATGCAGATCCACTTATCCCCAGCACCTTTCCTGACCTTTTCACATGCCTGTGAAATCTGTTGCAACACACCTCATTAAACCTCACAGGTCTAAGCTTGACTGGCTTGCTAGGAAAAAATGTGACAGAGAAGCAGAAACCCTACAATATCTGTGAGAAAACACAAGAGGACAGGGATGGCAGAGAAGAGCACACAGACAGAAGGAATGTGTGCTAATGCCAGGTTGGCTGCTGCCTTGACTCAGTGAGCAAAGACTCATTAAAGACTGCCCGGAACTGCATGGAGGCAGAGCTCATTNTCAAAACAAATTGCACTCTAAGAATCACCTTTAAGGCACAGAACACAATATACAGAACAGACAATTGGAGATACAGGCATCATAAAGTCACTCTAGGACATTTGCCTTTATGGAACAGAATAGTATCATGCCCAGTGCAATATTTTCCCTCTTCAAACCTACAAAAGAACAGCTGTCCTCCTGCTGCCATCTAATCACCCCCTTTCCTTTTCAGACTGCCACAGAAGCCATCCACCTTCCTGCTGCCCATGCTTTCGACTAAAGTAACCTATTCTGTTTCTGCAAGCTTCAGTCTTTCAGTGAGATATCAACCCCTCTGGCAAGAACTGCACATGCTGTGGCTCACTCCCAGGAGCCATCACCCATCCTACCATACACAAAGCATTTGACTACCTGTTGGATCTTGGCAGGCCTATTCCCATGTGAAAACTACAATCACAGAGTGAGTTCTGGAGCCTACATCTGCGTCAGGACCTCTGCCCCAGCTCTCCACTGCTCTATCCCAGAGAACATGCCTGCAAGGAAGGCACTTGGCTTTACACAAAGGCTGAAAAGACAAGTGGAAAAACTCCAGCAAAACAAAACATGCAAAGGACGGCATTCAGTCTACAGAACTTAGTAAGATAGCATGACCCATAACTCCCAGAGGGAAGGGAGGCAGCGGATAGTAGGGTGGAAGGGAATTAACAAGACTCAGAAGTTTTAGATAGGGACAGAAGTGGCGGTAGGAGCAAGAATGGCCACAGCCACAAAGGTTATGCCATTTTTTCACAGAATATACAAGACACAGCAGTACAACCTACCTATAGAGCTGGTAAAGCCCCAGCTATGGCCAACAGAGGCCCTGCTGCCATACTATCATCTGTCTGCTTTAAAACTTTCAAGTCTGTCTATGGACACATAACTGCAGGTAAAAAATAAACTGATGTTCTTTACAATAAGCAACAGACAGGTTTAGAATACTGGCAGTAATAAAAAATGTTCAAGTCTGTATTTCATAGGAAAGAGTGAGGGGAAAAAATACTTCCCTCCTCCTCTGGGACAAAACAGAAGTGGTTCACTGGGATTTCATGGTTGTTATTCATGACATCTGTAGAAAGTCAGCCTATACTTTACATAATGGAATGGTAATAATATTGAAAATTTTGAGGGGGAGATGTGTAATGGCAGAATGCCTAACTGAAGATGCAAGGCAGGCAGATTCCTGATGTTCAGCAACTGCCTCTTTTCTTCTGAGAGCAGATATTTACAATACAGGTGATACTACTGGCACCAGAGGAGAAAACACTGTCCAGAAAAACCTGAGTGCTTCTCTTCTTAAGGTAAAAGCAAACATTTATTTGTAGTTGTCCTAGGGTGACTTTATGATGCTTGTATCCCCAGTTGTCTGTTCTGTTTATGCTGGATATTAAGTTCTGCACCTTTCAGACTGGTTCCGAGAGTGAAGGGGGAGAGAAGAAGCACGCCGTTTGTTTGCAGACACTGCACTTGCTCCCCTGCATCCTTGCAGTGGACAGCAGGAGAGAGCTCTCTTTTGCTTTTAGTTAAGTTTTCTTTAGCTGGCTGAGGCAGAGAAGTTCCCCGGACTTTGGCTTTTCTTTTTCCTGGAGCTGTTCAGCCCTGCTCTGGACTGAAAACCCAGAAAAGCACCAGGAGCTCACACCTGTTGCCCACCAGGACAGGGACACGGCATTTTCGAGCGCAGGAGGGACTGATGAGAGACTGAGAGAGCTGAGCTATGCCCCACAATAAGAACTTTCTCTCTCTCTGAATTTGCCATCTCTTCAGAAACAGCGAGAGGTTTTATTGTGTAATATTGTTCATTGTTTATGCTTGTGAATACTTTGCTTGTTAAATAAACAGCTTTTCCCACTTTTTTCCAAGGAAATCTTTTTCCCAAACCAGCAGGGGGAGGGGTCTCTTGAATCTGATTTCTAGAGTGGGATCCCTTTGGAAGTCTCCTCACAGATTTGCCCTTAAATCAGGGTCAGTAGTCAATACCTCAATTTTAACCCCCATCAAAAAATAAACAAACAAAGCAAAGAAACACACACACACACACACAAAAAAAAAAAAAAAAAAAAAAACAAACCAACTCAGCCTCTCATTACAATTCACTAAGCACAGCACAGGTTCATTAAGCCATCATGTACTCCCCTCCCAGAGTCTCACCAAGACCCCAATCCTACACAGACTAAATAAGGTGTGCACACTAGGAATTACACAGCCTCGGGAAGCTCCCTCTGTAGATTAAGAAATTACTCAAACCTTTGTAGCGTCAGTGTGAAAAAAAAATCAATTCATCAATACAGCATACAGCAGCCTAGATCATGCAATTCAACAGGACATTGCAATTCCTTTTGTGACTAACAATTCTTTTTAACAAATTTCTTCAGGCATTCCTTAACTGAAGAGAACTGAACTTCCTGAAATTAATGACACTGGGAAAAGAAACAGTGAATGAGAACCTGCCTCAGCATGCCTGGTTTTCAAGGTTTACTATTAGAAATTCGAGCTGTGCTGACTAGCAGTGATTACCCACATAATGTTCTTCTGCCAGTTTTCTCAATGCATAAGTACTTTCTCAGGAAGCAGAATAAAACAGGTGGTTATATGGACATTTTTTCTTTTTGTGTATGTGATATAATTTTGAAACTTTATTGAAACAAAATCAAAGACCTAATTCTACTTCCTGAAATTGCAACTTCCATTCACAAAACAAACAAGAAGACACAGCCAATGCTGATTCAAAAATGCGTATATTCAATCACATTTGCCACTGCCAGACAGAATTTCATCACACAACTATTGCACTCAGACACTAAGTTACCCCTAGACCCCACCCTAAAGCTCAGACATCAATGCTCCCTTGCCTCAGCATCTCCCATTTCCAGCCACTAAATTCCCCTAAGCATTTCCTGTACACTCCTGCTCAAAGCTTTGCTGCTTCAGTGTGCACAGAAACACTGCAAACACCACCAACTGCTGGTTCAACAGGTAAAGCAGGACGAAGTGCAGAAACCAGACACAGGGCATGCAGTTCAGTGAAAAAGACCATAAGCAGAGAAGGCTGTTAAGAGGCAGAGATTGTCACATGGGACAATCAAGAACATTAGGATAGCCATTTTGTCAGGCCCCCATTCCATTACTCTTTTGTGCTTCATTTTGTCAGGTTGACTAATAAAGTTTTAGCAGTGAACTGATGAAACCTTTACTGCTATCTCTTTGTAGAAATTCAGCAGACTGGCACCTGCTTTCACATCACCAGGAACCCATCAGCCATGATATCTGGCCCTCAAACCAGGCTGAACCTCATGCATTACAGAATAATTTTTTACATATTTTAAACTACTCTATGGCACAAATATTTTTTACTTTGAGCAAAACTTGGAGGCACACAGCTATTTCATTTTCTTTGCTTCCACCAGGAATCATGTGACTCTCCCGTCCTGAAATTCTGCAGCATGCCTACAGAACCACAGCTTGACTCTACAGGCTGATTTTATTTTACTTTTTCACTGTGGCTTAGGTTTGATCACTATTTTGAAAAAGATCGATTTAAGATTAATTTTCATTCTTGACCCTGTCCTGTCCTTGCCTAAGTAGCTGAAACAAAATTCCAACAGGGCAGAGCACACTCAGCACACTGTGGAGAAACATGGTACCTGGTCACTTTACCTAGACACCGCAGCAGTCACAGAACAACAGCAGGTAGATGCAACGTTACACAATTAAGCTTTAAACCATGATCACCTCATTTTCTGAGCATCATTTCTCCAGGGAGGCAAGTTATTTTGAAGAATTTTGTTATGTATCTGAATAGTTTTCAAATGCACAAAAAAAGTCATCACCGTCACTATCTGACTTTTTTTGCATGTGTAGACAAAGGTTGTGTACATGTCCACATGCACAAATAAGTGAGCATGAATTTACCAGTAAAAAGGTATTACAAAGCTTTAAAATACCCTCAACATAGAATACATAATTTTTCACTGGAAAGGGACATAATGAATTAAATTAAAACATATTACTCCTTTTTCTAGCATGTGATATGATAGATCATAAAAAGAGAATGCAACTGGATAAAATCCACATATATTCTAGTAAAACCTGGACTAGTAAATACTGAGTCCAGAGACAACAGGAGATATACATAATAATATTAAAATTGGTAAACAAAGCAGGGATGCAAATTTGTGTGTGCACTAAAAAGCCCAACGAAATAACAATAAACAGAATGGCCTATACTGTAAGCCAAGGACACAGCCAACAGCAATAAAACACCAAGGGACGTGTTGTTTACATCCAAATCAAGGCAGTGCTCTCCACTGCACAAAGGACTTGTTTGCAGAAAACCATGTACTGACAACAGGAAGGTGGCAACAAGGCTACCCAGCACGCTGCACAAGCCACAGTTCTCCCTGTTAGACCAGCACAACTTTAAAAGGAGTAAACACAGACAATGGGCAGCACACTTGCACAGAATTTATGGAGGCTGAAGTAAGCAAGATTGTGAGGGAAAAGGGTCATGTTATAGTAACTGTTGGCTTCTAAATTATACAGAAGACATAACCAAGTTTTTCACTGTCAATCTCAAGGAATACAAGAGATGCAGGGGAAAAAAAATCACTCAGTGACAGCAGAAGAAAACCCTTGCAAGTTGAGGACAGACACAATGCTAGTAACAACACTAAAGAATATGAAACTTGAAAATCAAACACAGGCTATGGAGAATATTTACCAGAGTACAATCCATCCATTCCAGAATAGAGAAATTCATTACCTGGTGTCCTGGTTTAGGGCAAATTTGGGAGGAACCCTCCAAATGGGGCTCCTCTGGAAAAGCCAACCCAAACAGCCCCTCCCCCACAACCGGTCCAGAAAAAGAACTTCCTTGGAGAAAAGTGAGAAAAGCTATTTATTTAACAAACAAAGTGCCCACGAGCACACAGAATGAAGAATATGAAACAATAAAACCTTTCATTTTAAAGAGAGATAGCAAATTGAGAAAGTCCTTGCCGTGGGTGCAGCTTGTCTCTCTGAGTCTCTCATCAATTCCTCCAACGCTGGAGAAAAATGCTATCCTGGGCCCCGGAGGGCACAGG
>WBMY01004701.1:404456-438763 GCA_013397315.1 Donacobius atricapilla | reverse complement strand
ACCTATGGAGGTGTCTTTCCTGAGAAGGAAAGCTGTTTATTCAACTTTAGTATTTACTTAGATATTTCTTCCCTAGGATAACCTGAAATAAATTGAATACTAATCTCAAGTTACATTAGAAGTTGCAAAAACACATGTTACCCATTTTTCTGCTTCTCCATTTCACCTGTAATGCACTACATTAAATTTAAAATTATTAAGATCAAGACTTTGTAGCATTAAAGAACTCCAAGCAAACTCCTTTCTTAACAAGCTTCTAAGCTTAGAAAAATATTTCATCTAAAAGACGACAAATATCCTATCTTTGAAAAAACATTTACTTGCTTTCTGAGTTTTACCACAGGCTATAGCCAAATGTTTGTACTACTGGGCCACATCAGCTACATGGGGCAAGAGGTAAAGGTCTTGATCCAATCCATCTGAAACTTTTTGGACCAGACCCTTATTTCCCAGCTGTACATTTAAATTTCTGAGGCTGATTCAAAGCCTGAATCCGACCATCGTACGGACAAATTTTTTGGTAGGGTGGTAGAGGAAGAGAGGTGCTAGGCAGTGCTTTGTCCTCTGGACTTCCAAATGCAAGTTTCTCAGATGAAGGCCATAAAATAACACCAAAAAACCCCCACTTCAAAACCTGGAGAGAAGAGAGCCCAAAATACCTTCTTCTCAGAACTACATGGGAAAATTTCCCCCTTCATCATTTATTCCAGCAGAAATGCATATTTTAGTGGAACAGAAAAATGTTCAGATGTCATCCCAGCCCCCATTAGTACCATTTTACACTTTGGTGCACAGACTTGTTTTGATTTCTATCCTAGAACTTGATTTCTAATGAAGGAACTGTATGCTGCTTTCTCCTGGAGGAGTCCTGAGTCATTGAGTATACTAAATTGAGCGTGCTAAATTTTTGATAGCCTGTTATGCAACTTCATGAGATTCTTCTAGTACATATTTATAAATATGCCTACGTACCTAGTACTTTTCAAAAAGCTAACATTCATTTCACCACTACATGCATGTAAGGCAGGGCCGGAATTTTTAAGATTCAATGATTATCTGACAAGATTGACAAATCAGAAAAGTCTTTGTTTAATTGATAAGGGCTGCTTATTTTAATGAACTTGCTATGATAGTACCATGGATTGTAATATATTTACGTATCCTAAACATTTTAAATTACATTTCTGAATCCCTATGCGCATTAGGTTTGCCGGTTTATTTGATGGTTTCTCACTACAAAACCCAGTAAGTACCCTAAAGGGTTTAGCATGAGCTTGCATATCTTCCTTTAAATGAAGACTCTTTGGATAATTTATAGCAGTTTGTTTGGGTTTTTTTTAAGACTTTACCTCTATTCCTTTGACTTCGGCTATTATCCTGCAATTAAAAAAAAAGTCACAATTATCTAAGAATAGCAAAATAATTTTAACCATTGCTTTTATTTACTTTGTATAGCCCACAACTGCACAAACATTCGATTTCCTCAGGTTTCCCATGGCCTGACCAGAAAAGCCACAAGTATCTAGTAAAACTTACCTATCATTCACTTTTCCCCTTACTGTTGCTGCTAAAATCACTGCAAAAACATACCTTGGCCCACATGAGAGGCTAAGATAGAGAATTTCCCTTTCCGTCTTTAGTGGATTTAGTTGGGAAACTTGGGCAGCAATGCTTAGTAGACAGTGCACGAGGTATTACCAAGAGTGCAAATAGAGCCTTTTCTTGGTCTCCATTAAATCCACTCTTGTTATCTCAGACTAAATTTCATTCCTCATGCCCTCACTCTGTGGGGTTCAGAACAGCTTCTGTGTTAACTACCCAAGGCCATGGGTTTACCTGACACGCTGACTGGTGAGACTGCAAAGCTTTGTTAATTACTTTGGCATTATTTCACAAGGAAAACAAAATAAAATGAAGATGAAACCAGGAAGCCCTGTGCAATTGAAGAGCTGATTATGTGAACCAAGATAAATTGAGTCAATGCATTAACTTCACTGAAAACATTCTGATAACTTCTAAAAATACACATTCCCAACAGACAGCAATTTGAAAAAAAATTTCTCCTGGTTTACAAGTGGTGCTAACCACTGATAAATGGTCATCTATTTTAGTCTAATACATCAGAAAATTTTAAACTATGCTAAAATCTTAAAGCAGATGTTGACCTCAATACCTCTGAAAATATTACATGGCACAGCAAGATTAGAAAACAATCCCATCCATCTATACACATTTAAAGGAATATTGCTGCATTTTGGCTACATGGTAGGACTGTATAGTTAAATACCTTAAATATTTTCTTCTTCCATTTTTTAACATTTTTCCTTGACACTTGCCCCCATTGTTTGGGTCCTAGAAAAAGCAAAAGTAACAGTATTAACACATTTTTTCTTATAACACCACCCATACTGAGTATCACTAACAAACAAATATTTAGGAAGAACATATTACAGAATAACAAAACATTATTAAATCTGAACAGTCGCCACCACATTTGCTGAAATAAAAATTTAGAGCAAAACAAACCAGGAGAATATGGTAATTCAAGTTAATTGAGAAGTCAGGCAAAAAAAAAATCACATGCTGAGTCTAAGAAGACGGAGCTAAAATCCAAAGAGCATTACAGCCCCATATGCTACCAAGAGGGTAAAAAAGAGCACCTGCTTTTCGTTTTTAGTTTATGAATGCAGACTACATGGTATTTGAGGTTAGTTAAAGCCATAATTAAAATTCTACAGGACTGAGATCCATGTTCACTAGAATAAATAAAGAGATTTCACCAACCTAAAAGCATAACCAAACCTTTGGAAATTCAAAGCTGTCTATTACAGTACTCTGTGAATGCTTCCTACCTCTCCCAGGGGATAATGTACCGGAAATGTAAGCCTGCCAGTCTGTAAAAACCTTTGGTGCACAGCTGGTACTTCCCAGGTCTGTCCAGTAAGTTACAAGAACTAATATGGCAGTTTATGTATGTGGTAGTTCTCACAGGGCTCGATCTTTGGTGAAGAGAGAAAATGCCACTCATGGAAGTGATATTCTGGGAAGAGCTCTAAAACCTTCTTCTGTGCCTGGTAAAACTAATCTCTGGCTAGCTCCGAGAATAGGCATGCTGCTAAGTCAGTTAGAGAAGCGGGTAATGCCTCTACGACAACACATTTAAGAACCAAAAAACCCGCTAAAACCTCTTTCTCTATGGTCTCCGAGAAGTGGTGAGCAGGTCGGCCTGTCCCTTTCCGGGCGGAGCCCGCCGGGCCACGCCACCGGGAGCCCTCCTGGCACCGCCAGGAGCCCTGCGGNCAGGGCGGGAGCGGCCGTGCGGCCGGCCTCGGCGCGATGGGAGCAGCCGCTGCCATCTCGGCATGGCTCGCAATGGACTGTATTCACTTTTAGCCAGCCGTGCTGCGGACAGAAGGGCAAGGGCAGCGCTTCCTTTCCGGCATGAAGAAAAGGCGCGAAATGGAGCCAGTGGGGACCACAACATCAGCAGCGAGAGACGCAATGAGCAGAGCCCGGACGGGATCCGCCTTTTAACACTGCAGAGCTCTGTAAAATCTTTTCAATTAATAGAACTTGAGAACAGATGAACCTACAGCTGACAATCCTCTCCCGAATCGGAAAAAAGGGGGAAAGGTGAAGAAAACAGCATAGTGACACTAAAGCCGGTGCAAAGGAGGGAGGAGGAGGAGGAGGTGCTCCAGGCCTCGCGGCTGAAATTCTTCTACAAGCTGTGGTGAGGACTATAATATTTCAAGTTATTCCCCTGTAATTCATGAAGTGCATAGAAGGATGGAGAAATCACCCGCAGTCCGTGAAGAAAAAGTGCTCACACTAGAATGTGTGAATGCTGAGAAGCTGTGATCTGGTGAGAGGCTTGAACAGCAGAGAGAAAGAACCCTTGCTTCCAGAGATAGACAAAGAGGCCCCTTGCTTTTATATTAGAACAGCTAATCCTTAAAAATTGCACCCCATGAACTAATGGCCCAGGGGAGAAAGCAGATGTGAGAAAACTGCTTTGCCCATTGACCAACGTTGAAGCAGGTTTTGGGTGAGACTGTGACTTGTAAAAATCAAAACCACATAAAAAACTCTCTCCTGTAGAAAGGGCCCCATGGCATAGCAAAAGAGACTCCTCTCCCTGATTGAGCTGACAAATTTTGAAGGTGACACCATGTTTTTCTCTTCCTATGCTGTTGGTAAGAAAGAAAAAAAGACTGGGTGGGGAAGAAAAGTATTCTAAAGGTTTTAGTTCTCATTATCATCTTTTTGATGATTCTGTAAATAAATTTTCCTTCATAACTCTTAAAGTGTTTTTCTCCTAATCTTTATCTCACCCCATGAGCTTTTTAATTTTTCTTCCCCCCTCCTCTGCTCAACTGTAGCAGAGGAGGACGAATGATTTTTTTCATAGGTGCACTGGCATTTAGCCAGCGTCAACCCACCACAAGGTATCACAATCCTCACTTCAGTGATAATAAAACCTGCCCAAAACATTTAATTTCCCAGAACAGCCACCAAGATACTAAGTCACAAGTCCCACTAAAACCCTGAGCAATATGTTTTAAAACAATAGATTTTTTTTTTTCCTCAGCAAGCTTCCCATAAGCATTCTTGCTCTATAATGGATCAACCACTACCATGAAAAACTGGATAAATATTGTCATGGGCCCACATGGTTTAGATTTATGCTAACCATATGGGAACATTCAGTGAAAAGTTAAAGAGACTGTCTACCTACTCCACCTTGATGTTTGGGATAGCAGGAATTTATCAGAGCAGTATTCAGAATACTTTGTGGAGATGAAAGTACACAATCCATTCATGCATATCAACTCCTGCTAATGTCTCCACACCTTTGCTTCCTCTCAGTCTTCTCCATTTTGGTTTATCTTCTTACCAATCATCCAAACATTACCTATTTTTATTCTGAACTTTGCTAATAACTGTTGTCTAAAATGGAGCCTGCAATAGACTAAAAGTGCACATAGGAATAAACTCTTGGCACTATACCAGAGTCTACACACGAAATGCCATACCTCAGGGAACAAAATGAGTATCTGTCGCACCTAAATATTCTCTAGCTGCCAACGCTTTGCATGCGTTACCAAGTGTAAACAGACAATATGCAAACATTGTAGCTTTAAGGAGTTCTTACCATCACGTGTGTCATAAGTGAGAGTAGTCATGGAAACAAGTAAGTCATCTTCAAAAGGATGATTATACTAAATAAAAAGAAGCATTAAATGTTAGAACAAGTGATCAAAGCAATATCTAAAACGTCTGTTTTACGTGTTTTAGTACAATGTTTTATCTTAAACGTGAAGTTATCAGTATGTTGTTTTATTGGCTAAAGCTAGAAGTTAGCAATCTGGAAATGTTAACTCCTAGAGGAAACCGGTGTATTTTAAGCATATGTGCAAGCCACTGAACCTCAATGCGTAAGCCAGGCAGTGCCAAAACAGGGTTCCAGGGAGTTTTCAAAAGCAGTTAAGTCGCTCTCTAACTATTTCACCCGAACTTCCACTGTAGAAACTAAAAGCAGCCCCAACCTAAGACCAACAGCTCATGACACGTAAAGATATCCAATATGCCACTAGGTCAAGAAAAAGCTTCTAAAGCCAGATTTAGCCCTGTGGCAGCACAAAACATCTCCCGAACGGGAGAGCCCGCATCCCGGGATAAACGCGCACGTCTGTGCACGGAAGAGGCCCATTCCCACACCTTAACACGAAATGGCTCTCAAGGGAGAAGGATTCACGGAAGTTCCCCACTTCCTGTAGCTTCACTGAAAGCCCCCCGTCTAACGCAGGCTCATCGGGGTTAAGGACACCATCAAGTAAGTCAGCTCGCCCTTGCGGCTGAGCCGCGTACCCGCACTGGCAGACCCAGGGGTCCGTCGTGCGGCTCTATTCCCGGAGCTGCCGCTTGCCAGCCCGCTCCTGCCAAGGCGCAGGAGTGCGCCCCTCAGCCCCGACGGCACCGCTGCTCTCAGGCCCCGCTTCCCCGCCCACCTCAGGACGGCGTCCGGAGCCCGCGGCCACCCCGGTCCCACAGCTCACCTGCTCCAGGATGCGGTTCATGGAGGCCATGAAGCGGGCGTTGCTGCGCCGCAGCCCCTCCTGCACCACCTCATCGCGCTCCATGGCGCGAGCCCCTCCGCCGACGGGCGCTCCCGCCCCGATTCAAACCGCGGGCGGCCGCCCCCCTCGCCACCTCCGATTCGCTCTTGCTCAAATCAGTCTGGCGCTGCAGCCAATCCATGTCCGCGATGGGCGTGCTTTGTATTCTGATTGGCTGCTGGCGCTGCCGAGGGCCCGACCACCCCGCCTCCGAGTCCTGGCCTTGGGCGCCAAGCCAGGAGCGGCGCTGGGTCGCTGTTCTACCTGGCAACAGCGGCTGGCCGCGGACTCCCATTGGCTGCGGGGTCGGCTGTAGCGGCCGGCCGCGGGCTCCCATTGGCTGCGGCTCGCGGCGCTGCCTGGGCGCCAGGCCCCTGTCCCACGGGCAGGACGCGCCGCCCAGGGGAAGGAGGCGGCTCGGGGCTCTCTCCGGCCGGGGCCGCTGCCGGGAGAGATTTACGGAGCGTTGTGTCTCTGCGGGATTCGGCACAGAGGGCCGGAGGAGTCGGGGCTGGGGAATTCGGTGCTCCGTGGCCGGAAGTCACGCCCTCCCCAGTCCATGTCCAGCTGGTCCCCTAAGGCTGCAGGCTGAAGGTCTCTGGGGAGGAGTGGAACTGGCAAAGCCAAAGCGTTGCCTGCCCTCTGGCACTGGTATTTTGGATACCATTCCCTTCCTTCCCGGTATTCTTCAAGTAACCATTGGTTTTATTGAAATAAAAGATTTTTTAAAAAGCCAAATACCATCAGTCCATCAAATTCCCTGAAGCCTCCCATTACAAAATCATTTGCCATTTTGGCACTGTAAAGACAGATGCATTTTTTGTAATCCCTTATTGTTTAAAACTGGTCAGTATTTACTTATTATTCAGTTGTGTTAAATTTTATTTTTTTTTTAATGGTAGGACTTCAGAAAAATACATAATTTCATCCACATTTAAGCATTCTTACTAATATGTGAGTGTGAAGTTTTCACAGCTGGCAAGTTCTGTACTAAGGCCTTACCCTGTTTCTGGCAGGTCTTACCCTTTTCCTGGTTCTTCATTAAGGCCTTACCATTTCTCAGGGTATGATTTTCCTGCCACCACTGCATGAAATACTGCACTCGG
This sequence comes from Donacobius atricapilla, assembly GCA_013397315.1. Taxonomy (NCBI): domain Eukaryota; kingdom Metazoa; phylum Chordata; class Aves; order Passeriformes; family Mimidae; genus Donacobius; species Donacobius atricapilla. The sequence continues at coordinate 431,538 of WBMY01004701.1, read as the reverse complement.
TGGTTAAATCACATTTGTGTGCTGAGCAAGCCAGTTAGAAGAGTACTGAAGTGTTGACTTCAGCTTGCGGGAAAAGTTGAGTGCGGTAATTTCAAGATGACACAACAGGTCCCACTCCTACATTTGTCACTGTATTTCCACCAGGATGACTGCAGGACAAATCATCTTAAAAACCCCCAGAATCTCACTGAGGAACGTCTAATTCTGTAGGCATTTTCTTGATACATTCCTGGGGGTAGATTTGCCGAAGCTCTCAATGCTTTCTCTTTATATTCACTTTCATGGAAGCTGTGCTTTGAATATATCAAAGCTTATATAAATTTCCTAAGATTTAAAAATTGGGGGGGAAAGTGTAACTATCCTGAATAAATTAGAACCTCTGTGTCGCAGATTGACGAAGTTGATGGGCACTCAGTAGTTTGAAGCAAGTCCCTATAATCTTTCCTTTCCCATCAGTAAAATACACTACTAATTTCACTCCCTTGAATAGATGAAATATAACTTCTGTGATACTTTCAACATGGTCAAATATTGGGATAGTTTGGAATAGTAATAGGGATTTATTAGTAGACAAGGAAATCTCTACATACTCAGGGCAAGCTTTACATGAGGCGCAGAGAATGAGACCTGGAGCCCCACATTTAGAGAAGGATAAAAGGAAATAACAGGTAACTAACTGTTCAATACTTCCCATGTTCAAAGTGCTAATCATATGGAAAAATTTGCATCATTGAGTTGCTTGTGGGGGAAAAAGAAGCTTTAGAATATCTCTCATCTTTCACCAGTGGGTTTAGGGTCATCATGGTCTTCATGGTGGTGTTCTGTGGTCCCCTTGAAGTGCTTTGTTAACTTAAGATTGAAATACAGTGCACACACAGAATGAGATGAATTACTTTCCTCTGACATTTCCTAGCATAGGACTCACTCCCTTTACAGACTTAATGTCTTTTAATTTGTTAATATATAATTTTATAGTAGAAATAATAGAAGTAGCCCCTGACTTACTTTATATTAGAGGTAATCACCAAGCTAGGGAAACAAGGGTATTATCCAGTTATTTCAGTTTCATCCAGAATTTACGTTTGTCTGTTTTGAATTCATGTTACACCTCAATAGAGTGACAGGAGCACTCAAGTGCAAAAAGTTTCTTCTGCCACCGGGTAGGAGAAAATGAGATTGACATATGGTAGCTGTTCCTGAAAACTGTCCTAATCCCGCAGTAACTGGCATATTTGATGAGGTGTAACAAAAAAAAATTAAACTGCATGACTTTAAGAACCACAAAGTCAATGCTTGGGTGAGTCTATGTAGACTGCAAAGCAAGATTGTGGATCAAACTGTTGACAAGCTAAAGAAAATGGCACAATGTTCACTGTTTACTTGGTAATAAGTAAACAGGGGACACTGTGCCATTTTTGCTAGAAAAGAGAATGTATTAATATGATATTGAAACAGACATTTCAAGAAAACTTCTTCGGTGCCTATGTAGCACCAGAAGCTCATCCTCTGTTCTGTCCAAGCGCTACATCTTCTGCCTTTCTGTTGAGTAGATCTGTACAGAAGTGTTTGACAGGAGATTTAACTTCAATATTCTTTGATTAGTTTGACTTGTAGAAGAATCATTTGTGGCTCTGAGTTGACTGTGTCATTGTTTACCCTATGGTTTACTGCTGTGTGTAATTGTTTTATTCATATTTGGAGAGGCCTGTGTTCTCCTCATCTCATCATTTAGTCCAGCCTCAAGCTGTATTTTATCCCTTTAATGCATTTATAACTTTTTAAAAATAGAAATCAAAACATCTGCTAAGACTAAGTGATCATTTTTACTATTCTGCTCTGAACTCTCTCCAGTCAGTCAGTATCCCTGACTACCTAGGCATCTGGAATAAAAAATAATTTTCTGAAAGGAGTCTCTGAAGAACCATATAAAAAGCAATTTACACATCTATTTTCTGTAAATGTTGATCTTCAGATACAGCCAACACTTCACATTGATTATTCAAATGACAAACTCCTCTCTCTTCAGTGTATTTCTTCTGGATTGCATGCTGCTCTCTCTCTTTGTACAAGGGAATATGAAAGCATAAAATAACTGCTCTTTTCCAGAAAGCCTTGCACAGCTCATCTTGTGTCAAGCCAGTGAATATAATTAGAGATTCAGAGACTGTGTAAAAACACTGAGGATAGTGGAGGAGGGAGTAGCTGTAGGCATGCAGGAGAGCTGTGGAAAAGGGAAATGTGAGCATCCCAAGAAAACACCACAGTAAAGGAGTCAGCACAGGCCAGGTGCTGCAGCAGGCACTTTGTATCATTGCCTCTGCAAGGAGCCTTGCCTTCCCTGATCTCTGAGAGGTGGGAGAGATAGCTCTATTTTTCCTCCTTATTTACAACTCCATCCAGAGTCATAAATTAGTTTCTTCATATAAGGCAGTCCCTGCATGAGTGTCTGTTACACAGACAAATGTTTCCAAACCTTATCATAATTAGACACACCCAAGCACTCCATAACTGCTTATATAAAGCATGAAAGAAAAGAAAACAAAAAAACCGCCACACTTGGCCATCTGAAAGGATCAAAAAATCTTGCTTGTCAAGTCAAAGATGTTGCTGAGCTTCTAAACAGAGTCCTGAGATAAGTAATATTATTTAGGTCCCTATTTCTGAAAATTGTGTGCAGTCCTGCTGGAAACGTATTTGGAGCAGGCTCTAAGGCTGCACTTGCTAGATTGCTTGTTTTCTGAAGGCTTTGTACTGCTCCCAGTTGTCAAGAGCATGTGTGATTTTGTTTGGGAGTAATTTTATTAGTTCCAGTCTAATCATTCCTCTGCCAGAATGGGACTTCGCTATTTTCATTTTTTGGTTCTGATCTGGCTGGATGAAGCTAACTCTTCATAAGCAGCCCTTTGGTGTTAAGTTTTGGGTTTGTGGCTAAAGGAAGTGGTGTTGGTAAGACAATAATTGTGTGGCTATTGCTGAACAGTGATTGCAAACACAAGCCTTTTGTTTTTTTCCTGACTGTACTGCTCCTCCCCCACTCCAGTGAGTATGAGTAAGGCTGTACCTGTTCAAGAAATTAGAAGGAGACCCAATACGACATCTGACCTGAATTGAGCAAAGGGATATTCCACGTGGTACAATGTTATGCTCAGCAATAAAACCTGGGGTAGAGGAAGAAGAAGATCAGGGTTTTTTTCTTTCATGTTGGCCATTACTTGGAGACTTCTCTTGTGGGAAATAGTGAGTTCATTGCCTTTTCATCACTTAGTTATAGGATTGTTTTCCCCCTTCTGTCACTTACTCAAATGTCTTTATTTTGACTGCTCAGTTTTCTTACATTTTCTCTTCCTGTTCTCTCCCCTGTCCTGGGGTGCATGTGGATGCTTGGCTGCTGGCTGTACTCAACCTACACCAGGTTATTTCTACTGTATAACCTGGTTATTTCTGAAGCCTTCTGATCACTGAAATTTGTCTGACTGCCAGCTCATTTATAAAGACAGGCCCCAAGTTCAACCACTCTGTCTGTGGACAGAGGAATAAGCAATTACTAGGACAACAATCACCATGAAATGGTCAATCCATTTCCCGTCACGTGTGGGAATGCAGAAGTGAGAACAAAAGTAATTTTTAATCATTTAGAACGCAGGGTATAAAGTACGGGAATCTGATCTAATAGAATTGTATTACTATTGGAGCAAAAGATGAGAATTTCCTTGAAAAGGAATGAGCAGTTCTCGTCCCTTTCACTACTCACCACTGTCCTCAGTTTTCAGCATCTGTTGAAACTGTCTGGATTGGCTTTTGCTCCAATCTTTTCACTCTCTCTGGTGTTTTGTAGAGGCAGCTCTGTAGCTCCTGCTTGGGTGGCAAAGAACTGAGAGTCACCAACGTGCTGAGCAAATGCCACAACACACGTCATGCCTCTCTTGCACAGATATCAAACTGCTTCACAAAACATGGCAAGAAGTATTAACCTTGCCTTGAAAGACAGAAAACCCAATGCACAGAGTTACTTGAGTTGCCTGGGATTGTGCACATACTGTAAGCATATCCTAGATTCTGGTCTAGCATCCCCCTGCTTGATAGTACTAACATCTAACTAACATCATAGCCAATGCCCCTGGGGGCTCCCACACACAACAGTATGGAAGGCTGAGGATGTCCCCCCTGGATGCTGGTCCTCCTGAGGCATGCATGTCTGCCTGTTGTGTCCGTTTCGATCCGCCTTTGAAGGAAGGGAAGCAACCACTGTGTGTGACCCTATTTGTTCCTGCCAGCTTGCACAAATGGATGATTGCAGTAGAGTATATTGGAGGTGATATAAAAGCACATTCATCTGTAACAGAGACCACAAAAAGATGTGCTGTAATCATCACTGCATCCTAACCTCTGTCCTGCATGAGACAATTAAATTGTTTTAAAATGTTTGAACACAGCACTCATTGTGATCAATGTCATTCTGTTGATCAGATCAGTGGGAATGAAGAATAAAACCCCATTTACTGAACAACAAATATTGGCTGTGTTTCCGAAACAGGCCAAGGGCTTATTCAAAAGAATATTGATTGAGCCAAGAAAACATTGAGCAGTTATAAAAGTTTAATCATATTCTCATTCAAGCCTGCTTTCAGTGCCAGGAATTAAAATTCTCCCATCTCTTGAGGATGGAAGATACATTTCCATAATGTTCTGTAAGCTTCCAATGCTTAGCATCTGTATTGAATGGTGGAATTATTCATTGCAAATGATTTAACTGAGATACACGATGCTTTCTGCACCAAGCGTACAAATTATGCACAAACAAGCTGTGATTTCATGAATGTTTCTCATTTGAAATTGTTTAACAAAGAGCTGGGCAAGCCAGTGTTAGTCCACAAGGTACTTTTGAAGTGGTCAGAATAAATATTTGGTCTTCATGATTGAACAACATCTTCCTGGTCCCTCAAATCAGCTGAATTTCCAATGATTCCTCAGCTAGAAAAGATTGGTTTCATTACTAGGATGTGTCTGTGTCTTAATTAGATACCTGCTCACATTTACAGTTGGCTGAGAGAACTACTCTCAGCAGGGATGCAGGGAGTGAAAGTCTGTGTTCAGAATGGCACAAGTGCTGTGGCAGTGTCTGGTTATAGAGGCTCTATGGGGTTAAAGAGCAGAAGTGTTTGCCAGGAGGAAAGAGGAAATTGTTTTTCTGGGCTATGGTTGTGAAGACTTACACTTTTCTAAGGTAAGCTCACTGCTGTGGAGAACAAAACCAAAACAGAGATATGTCTGAGCTATTATTTCCTTTCCCCTTTCAATCCTTTGCTTCTCTTACATCTGTGGCAATCTTTATGGAAGTCAAGTGTTGCTAGGTCTGTTCTGCAAAGGGAGATGTAAATATAGTCAGAGCAGCAGTATTTCAGTGGCTTCCAAATAACTGAGATTGCAGCATTAGCAAGGATGGTAGGGTTACATAGGGAATGGATTCCTTCTCTACACAGCAGGAAGTCCTCAAACATGCTGCTGTGTTCTCAGGTATTTTTGTATAGCAGGTACCTGGCTAAGTCAGAGGTATGAATTATGTACTCCCGTGTGTCGTAAAATTGACTTATATCCTACCCCAAAAAGGGTGTGCCGTGAATCCTTCCCCTTTGCAAAGCTTGTAGGAATTCACGGGTACAGGGTCGGTGGGTGGCATAGCTTTACAGATATGTCCTGATTGTCTTGGTATTCTGACTCCTGATAACTGTGAAGTGCAAAATGAGGACTTAAACATGTCTGGGCTCATAGGCTTCAATTTTCTATGTCTGGCCTGTCACTTAGATGCAAAGGACAGTTGCATTGGTACGAGGAGTTCTGAATTTCTGTCCTTCTCCTTTCTGCTCCCACCCTTCAGTTGCCTTCTGTGAGATCTCTTCAAGGAAGTGGAAGGAAATTTCATACATGAAGAATACTTTAAAATTAAGATAGTGTCTGTGTGAAGGTGGCTGAAAATTGGGGTGCAAAAAAAAAAAAATCAAAAGGGATAAAAGACCTCGCAGCAAGTGCTGGGTAGAAAATAAAAATGTGTGATGCATTGGTAGGGGTAGCTCGGGTGCAGGTAGATTCAATTAGGAGAAAGGTCAAGAGGAACAGGAAAAGCCTTGAAAATCTTGAATCATCAACAGATGCACACAGTGTGGATGTATGGAGGCTCTTTTCTCAAGGCAAGAAGAAGGAACAGCATCTTCCTACGTGAGAAAAAACCGATGACCAATACAAACCCAGAAGATATAAACTAATTCTTCTTATGATTTATCTGGGAAGGAAACAGTCAAACCAGCAAGTCCAGAGCACAGGGCTCTGCAGAACTGTGGTGTCCTGAGGCACCTTGCCTACATTCACTTATCCAATCCTTCATCTCATGGATTCATAGTACAGTACCCCTAGCTCCAACTGTACACCCTCTACACAAGCCAGTACAGTGCTTCCTAATGGAACTCGTGCTTGAAAATGCCCCATTTGAGGATATGTTCCCAGTGTACACTGTTATACTGTGGTGCTTTGCATCATCCAGCACCCTGGTGTGACTCTGAGCTGTGTGTTTGACAAGATGAATGTTGTGCTCCCTGTAACCTAACCCAATATTCTCAGATAAAGATTCAGTTTGCTTTTTGGCACAATTAAATCAAATAATTCATGAAGAAAACAAAAGTATTGCTTTTTCTGCCTTACTCTTATGATGCATTAGGTTAACATTTATTTGCTTAGACATTCCTGTGTGATTAGAAGATGTCTGGTAAGGTCAACACAGACCTATATGGTGAAGTGGCGGGTAGGATCTTCTCAGCAAGGAGATGGGTGCTGGGAGGGAGCACAGGAGCTGCTAGTGAAGGAGTTGTACCTTTTGCTTATGTGTTTAAAGGATTGCATGGATTAGCAGCATGTGGAGAAATAACAGCCGATCGGGAATCATTTGCAGATATATAGTAGGATTATTTATAGAGTGGAAATTAGAGCTGGATTTATACAGCTCACTGTATCTGGTCCCCATATTACTACACAGGTTGTAGTGATACTGAGTCTCAACAAACTCTCCTTTAAGAAAATTTTTTCTTATTTGGGCTGCTCCATCTCTACGCTCTTTTCAGTATCACAGAAACGTATGGAGATAGACTTGTAGCCAAATACTAATCTCACAAACTCCACAGAAGTTAACGAACACCATCTGTGGCAGTTTTTACTGCAAATTACCACAACATGTGAAATGCTTCTCAGTGATTAGTAGAGCCTTGTCATGGGAATAGTGTCACATGGCCTCCTTGCACCATGGCTCTCATTTCCAGATCTCTGTTTTAGATATATAGGAAAGGATGCTTGATTATATCTCTTCAGTAAAAAGGAAGAGTCTTCTTCTTACTGTGCCTTGAATGTTAATGCAAAGCAGAAATGAAAGAAACTAAACCAAGCAGCACGAGTAGCACATATGTAAGTAACAAGTTTTCTCCCTCACAAAGCTACTCCTCAGATGCCAAAAAGCCATTTTTTTCTGTCCCCTCCTGCTTGTTTTCGGGGTATGTTTCCCTCTCCCTTCATCTTGTAGTAGCACTTTGGACAAGTAGAAGAAAGCAGAAAGGATTTCGAGGGGGAAAAACCCCACCTCAGCAACAAGCAGACTGAAACAGTGAGAACAGGAAAAAAGACACGAACAATCAGTGAGTCTAGAGGACAGTCACCAAGATAATTAGGGGATGGATCCCATCTTCTAGGGGAAATGCTGAGAGAATTAGGATTGTTCAGCCTAGAGAAGAGAAGGTTTTGAGATGACTTGAATGCAGCCTTCCACTATTGGAAGGGCACCTACAAGAAAGATGGAGAGAGCCTTTCTACAAGGAGTGACAGGGCAAGGAGGTGTGGCTTCAAATTGAGAGGGGGCAGGTTTAGATTGGATATTATGAAGAAATTTTTTTCAGTGAGGGTGGTGAGACTCTGGAACATGTTGTCCAGAGAAACTGTGAACGCCCCATCCCTGGAAGTGTTCAAGGCCAGGTTGAGTGGGGCCAGGTGCAGCCTGGTCTGGCGGGAGGTGTCCCTGCCCATGGCAGAGGGACTGTAACTGGATGATCTTTGAGGTCCCTTCCAATCCAAGCCATTCCATGATTGTGTGATTCTGTGATTTGTTGGACTGTTACCTCTAACTTTTATACCTGCGGGACAGTAATTTCTTACACTTCCATCCTCCTTTTGTCTGTTTTACGACTACTGATTACCACTTCCCTTTAGTCCTAGCAATTGCTTCTTGCCTATTGTATACATTTGGCTTCTCTCCAAAGGTATGGCTGCATCTGGCAGTTTTCTAGAGAGGAGGCTGTGAGGGTGACAGCAGAACACATCCCAAATCTGAGTGGGTACAAATGGGCTTTCTACAACAATCAAACTCGCCAGAAAATAGAAAATTAAGATTTATTATTGTGTTCTCCAGAGGCATTTACTAACCCTGGCAGACAGAACACGTTTCTGGGAGCTTCCTTTTTTGGGGGAGCTAGACTATGCATTTATTTTGCTTGTTTTTTTAATAATTAAGCTTCTCAAGATGGTGGGTCTCATGCTGACCTACCACTACAAGAACTTCGTCTTTCCACTGATGATCTAAGAAAAAGCAGTTCCTAACTTGGATACTTGGGAATCTCAGCATATTAGATAATGAAAAAAAAGAAATTGGCTGATCCTTAAAAAGCTTGGAATTCTTTTGTGTATTTTTGTGTATTTTTTAATGATTTAGAAAATGACTAAATTATCATATTCCCTAGAAGCTGATTGCTAACTAATGACATGGCCATTAGAGGCTGAGCTGGTGAACGGGATATGAAAGGGAAGACTGACCTAATTACAAGATAAACAAGGACAAGGGAAAAAAGATTCTCTTTTGATATAAGCACCCTTAGTATAATAAGGAAATAAAATTATGTTTAATTGCAAATCTTCAACCTTTTTTTCTGTTAGTAGCTTTTTTAAAGTGAAAATATTTTAAATCTGAGGGGATTTGAAATCCTCCAGAATAGAAGCAGTTTGTCAAATATTTGTAATTTAAATAAAAAGAGAAGAAAAGGTGCAAATTCTTGCAATAATGCCCAGAACCATTAAAGCTTAGTGCTGGAGGTATGCTGCAAGTGTTAGAAAAAAGGGAAAAAACCTATGTAATTTTTATTGCTTTTGGGAACAAAGATTGAAGGGGCATGTGAATGGATGGTAAGAATGAAAAGCTGTCCCTGAAGCCTGATGGGAGTTTAGTCTCTACTGGACAAGTAGAAGACCCTCAAAACTGGGTCAACCCTTTCCATGAATATTTCATTGGTTTGTAAAAGGAAAACTATCATGGTTCTAATATATCACCTATTTTTAAAAAATGTTTTCAAAATACTTCTTTCATTCCTTCCCTACATCCTTCAGTAGTAGCCCACAGGAATACAAAAAAGGTTAATAGAAGTGCTGCATAAAAGGTTAATGAGTGCTACACAAAAGGTTAATAAGAGCCTGAATAAATCAAGAATTTGATATATTCTTTAGATGTTAGTGAAAAAATTCTGTCCTGGTTTGCAATCAATAGGATCATTGACTTATATGGGACCACAAATGGACTTACAAGTTCGTATTCATTTATCATTCTGAGTGTACTTTGAGTTTTCCAGGAAAGGTGGAATTGAAAACATCTGTAATTGCTGTGTATAAATAAGTGACTAGATGGCTCATGGGATAGGAGAATAAAATACTAAGCATTTGCTCTTTATGTCAGTTGCTCACACTCAGCTGCCAATTGCCATTCAGAGGGCACTTGTGAGGAAGATGTACCGTGTTTTCTAAATAAATAGCAGTTTTCCACAGCATGGAAAATTCTCCATGCCAACACATTGGTTGCTACCTTTCAAACTTACACAGCTAATGAAAATAATCTAGAGAGGAACAATGAAAAGTACCTTTGTTTTATTGAGCTGTTGAACATTCTCAGTGAATAAATGGGAGATACCTTGAGTGGTTAATTCCTTGGTATTGGAGAAATCAGGTGCAGTACCAGTGCAGAAGAAACTGCTGGGGGAAGATATCACTATTTCAGATTCTTTATTTGTAACATTACTAATCTGATTTCTTATGAATGCTAGAAAATTTCAGAAGACTATTTTAGTTTGTACCTTTGTGCAGGAGATGATAAAGAGATGACAGGCTAATGTGTCTGACCTCTTTCGAGCTTTACCTTCAGTGCATTGTTGGAAAAGGTTTTGGGTTCTCTTAGGACAGCAAGGAAAGCCAAATTTCAGACAGACCCTCAGATTAGGTACCATATACTTTCTGTTTCTGTTGTGCACTTGTTGTCAGGGGTTGTCTGAGGTACAAAACATGAACATGTCTCTCCATAGCCTCAGCTTCTTCTTCCTTTTCCACTTTTCCATACTTTGACATTTAGACTTACCTTTAGAATACTTGCCTTAGGGACAGGGATTGTCACACCATGCTATTTCTTTGATGGGGCCTGGTCCTTTCCCTTTTAAGGTTTCTTCCCCTGCTTCTTTTCCTTTATAGTTTTTGAGTGTGACTCCATCCAGTCCTCACTCCCAGCATCTCCAGTATTCTGCACAGGACATGTTCTGTAAACAGTGCAGCTTGAAATGAGACAAAAAATCCAGCCCTTAATTTCAAACTGGAGCCAGATGGTTTAGCAACTGAAAAGTTATTGTTTCAATACAGCGTTGTTTTTAAGCACAGTAAAAACTGCCCAGCAAGGTGTCTTGAGTTTTCTTACAGGTTGTGGACTCCCCATTCTTGGACCAGGCTGGATGAGGCTCTGAGGAAACTGGTCTAGTGGAAGGTTCCCTCCCCATGGCAGGGGATTTGGAACTAGGTGATCTTTAATGTCCCTGTCGTATGGCTACTGTAAAGCAAAAATCAGTGCAGGCCTAAGCAGGAGATGTCACTTTTCAGCTGGATGATCCATGTAGCTGAAGTCCAACTCCTGGCCCTGCACAGCACCATCCCCAGGAGTCACACCCTGTGCCTGAGAGCATTGTCCAAATGCTTCTTGACCTCTGGCAGCCTTGGGGCTCTGACCACTTCCCTGGGAGCCTGTTCCAGTGCCCCAGCACCCTCTGGGTGAAGAACCTTTTCTCTCTCGTGCAAGGCTTCTAAGCAAAAGCACCCCATGGGTTCAAGCAGCCCTCAGGATTATCAGATCAGCAATGCCCTAAACTACTGAAGTATTTGCTAAGGTGTGTACATAACAGGCACTAACACTCAACTAGCATTCAACTAGCAATAGGCGTTCTGATGGTCAGATCAACTTACAGTATACCTTTGTGACTACACATCGCCCCAGAATGATGAGTTGCAGCTTCGTGTTGTTTCAGAACAAGATTTTGGGAGGAGGGGTCACACTTGACAGGTTTTCCATGTGTCACCTGATTTTACTGATAGAGTTGATGAGCAGCTGACGAGTTTAGATAGACGTTATGGCCAGAATATATTTATCTCAAGCAGCTGTTTATCAAATTGTGTTTAAGTAGTCAAAGGAAATGTATGTTAATCAACTTACAAAAACATTTAGGTAGAATCTAATGTATAGTCACAAACATGGAGTTACTGTAGATAAATACTTTTTGAAATTATATGCCACAGTGTTTACATTAAAATACACAGATATTTGGATCTTAATTACACAGGCTTCTGCTAAATGATTTTAAATTAGTGTAGGAAATGAGCATTTCAGCTGCACCTTCCTAACTCAGTCTAACAAAATATGGCCAAGAATTTCCTTACATACATGGTTTTATAATGCAACACAGAACTCTCCCAGAATTGGTAATTCACTTCATATGATTACAGTTATGCAGAAAATTTAGGCAAATTTAAATGGAAATACTCTTTTTTAAATCCACTTATTAAAAAAGAGTCAGTGTATATAGATAATAGTTATTTTTCCAAGTCTATCACTTCATTAGTTTAAAACCAAAAATCCCAAATACAGCTCTTTCCGTAGACCCAAGCTGCTTAGATTGGATCATTTTATTTTAAATATTGTAAATCCAGTTCTGAAGGACACCACTCTCATAAGCTTTAAATACAAAAGCATCAGACTAAGAACAGTGAAATTCTGAAGTCTGGGTGTGAGAAAACTGACAGTGACATATTTATGTGTCAAAGATGAGTAAATACAGTAACTTAAAATTCAAAGCACCAGCAATCTCATACGTAATTTTTTTTAATTTTTTTTTTTATTAAGGACATAAAAGATTCAAATGTCAGAACTATAATGTCAGAACTGTTTATAATGTCAAGTGATGCATGTTGCATATTCTTTCTATATTCCATTGATCAACCAGAACCTGGGATAATAATTGTAGATAATGGAGTACATTTCGTTTCGTGTGCAAATGGACATGGATTTGAAGTGAATTTGGAAGAAAAACTCTTTCATATTGAAGTCTTTAATAACTGTTCTGTTCAACCTGAACCAATCCTTGTGCAAATTATTTTGCTTAATTCTGATGTTTCTAACAGTAATTAGTATTACTGTGATGCCTTCAGGGCATTGTCAGGCATGGAGAACTTAGTCTTAAGATATAAGATAGCAATTTGATAAAACTTGTTACAGGCTTGAGAGAGAATCAATCCTGATAGAACCAGGAAGAACTATAGTTTTCCCTTTGCACACATTTCATGCCATTCCACTTCAGCTCATAGAATTAGTTTTGTTATTTACAAAGTAAGGTAGTGCTTTGAACCTGCTTTCCTAAAAAAATGAAGAATACTTGATCATGCAATCTGCAAATGCCTTCCCTGCAGTGGCTACCACCTTCAGAGACAATTGCAAGCCAGTTTGACAGGAGGTAAAAATCTCAGAAAGACTCAATTGCTAAAAGCTTTAACCCAAGTATTTGGGCAGGGCAAAGATACCTAAATTAGTCAGGGAAAGGCTGTCTGTTTTGCAGAAGAACAAGTTATCCTATAGCTCTTACCTTTTGTCTTATGTAGCCATGGCAAAGAACCCAGTAAAAACATTCTTTTGCAAAAGAGGACATACAAGTCAAAGGATACAAATCTCTGTGAGTGCTTACAAAATGATTTGGGTTTTGCTATTCTTTGAACTTTTAATTCTGCTTTACAATGACAACAAAGTTGAATTCCAACACTTTTATAAAAGGTTAATTTGAAAGAACAGTGGCTGAGCCCTGGAAAAAAACATCAAAATATCACATTATTTTAATTAACAAATGTAATAAAGTCAAGAGTAGTAGAGAGCTTGTTAAGGATGATACACATCTTGGGAATATTAAGCTAACTGAAGTGTTTCCCACAGAACTTAATCCAATTTTGAGTACTGATTAGAGCAAATGTTAGGTTAATAAAAAGCAGACTTTGTTCGTAATTCATCTGGATAGAGCACAGTCCTACCTAAAAGTTTGTGCCCCTACTTTAGATAGTAGGCTAAAGAACACATTATTAAAAGAAAAAAGTTATTAACTTTGTGTCTTCTAGAAAAGTTGCAGTTTACATTATTTTCATTATTTTATTGCTTAGTCTGAACAGAAGAAAATGTGCTGTTTTCAGTTTGGATAGTGGTCTTTTCTTCATAGTAGCTGGTATGAGACTGTGTTTTGAATTTGTGACCAAAACAATATTGATAACACAAAGATGATTTCATTACTGCTGAGAAGCACTTGCACAGTGACAAATCCTTTTCTGCCTCTCAGCCCACCACTGAGTGGACTGGGGGTGCACAAGGAGTGAAGGGACAGAGCCAGGACGGCTGACCGCAAGTGACCACACCATGTGGAGTCAGGCTCTGCATATAAAGCTGGGTGTGAAGAAGGAAGGGAGGAGATGTTCAAAGTGATGGCATTTGTCTTCTCAAGTCACTCTTCTGCTAGGTAGATCCATGCTTTCCATGGGGATGGCTGAACATCTGCCTGCCTGTGAGAAATGGTGGATGAATTCCTTGCTTCGTTTTGCTTGCATGCATTTTNCTGGGGGTGCACAAGGAGTGAAGGGACAGAGCCAGGACGGCTGACCGCAAGTGACCACACCATGTGGAGTCAGGCTCTGCATATAAAGCTGGGTGTGAAGAAGGAAGGGAGGAGATGTTCAAAGTGATGGCATTTGTCTTCTCAAGTCACTCTTCTGCTAGGTAGATCCATGCTTTCCATGGGGATGGCTGAACATCTGCCTGCCTGTGAGAAATGGTGGATGAATTCCTTGCTTCGTTTTGCTTGCATGCATTTTCTTTCCATATTAAACTGTCTTTATCTCAGCGCACAAGTTATCTCGCTTTTGCTCTTCCAATTCTCTTCCCCATCCCACTAGAGTGGAGTGAGTGAGCAGCTAGCCAGGGTTTGACCACATGTTCATTGAGATCAAATAAGTTACTTTTACTGCATCAAATACCTTTTCTATTATATGCAGGCAAAAGTTGTTGGTTGTTTTTTTTTTTCTGTGGCTGCCACAGTCATTAGCAAGGGAAAGAATAAAGAAAATAAAAGGAGATATATGAACAGTGAAAATTGTTACTCCTGGAGAAGGCTGCTCAGTATTGCCCGGGCAGGCTTTGACAACATCAAGCTCTCTGAATATATCAAATATTATCTTCCTTGAAATGATGACACAGAGACCACCTCCATGACTGGATCCTTCAGACACTGTTTCTCCTGCCGTTCTGTATGACTTTGAGTACGTTGGAAAGGTCAAAACTTTTCGTAATCAATTCCATTAGGTCCTCATCTTTTTCCACACCATTGATAAACTCTTCTAAGGTCAGTTCCCCTAGAAGAAAGTCAGATACTCTTTAGAAACTGAGAAACCCAGCAATCTCTCTAGTGAACAAAAGACCATTCTGCCAGATTGAATCCCATATGAAAGCTACTGATAGGCAGATGAAGGTAGAGTATTTGCTAATGTTTTCTCACTTTGCATCAGTCAGATCCTAGAACTCAGACTCTTGTTTTTCTCTTAAAACATGTGAAACACTGTTTTCACTGAAGTCTGGGACAATTATAACTGCTCATAAATGTGTGTAAAGGGGCTCTAATGAATCCTGTATCAGGGCTGAATTTAGATGTAGTGGCCACTTCTCACTGAGCTAACTGGAATTTATCTTGGTTTTAAAAGAGATTAGGGTGTGATTTGCTAAGGATTAGTGGGCATAGTCCCTGTGTTGACTACTAGGATTATTTAGAGCCATGATCAGATGTAGAGAAAAAAATCAGCTAAGTGGTTTGATAGACAAATTCTTCCAAGGAACTGAAATGGCCATTTAGTGTGTAATTTTTTGGGCTCATGTCAAAATCGGCTAATAACTTGGAAGTTTCAAGACAAAAATAAAAATTCTTCTATTGAAGAGTAGGAATATTGTTTAATGTTTTTTTTCTTTTCCTGCTCTTTTCCCTGTCAGCAAAGACCAGTTCTGGGCATGTGTCTGCATAGTACACAGAAATGCACATAGCTCTCTGTCTAGGGGTTATTCCAGTGATACTGTTTTACCTTGAGAGGAGAAATAAATCTGGGTTGAATAAGAAGAGCCAGATTGTTTCCTCTGGGAATCGTTTAAAGTTTCTTGCTAAATTCACAACAATGAATGTTTTCTCAGTAAAATAACAGATGACAAGGGCCAGACAAAGAGGAAAATAGCTGGATGAGTTAAGGCCCCAGGGTGCAGGGGAGCAGGAATTCAAGTCATGTGTATGTCTGGTGAATGCTGAGCACACTGACTTTGGGCCATTTTCCGGTTTAAGTGCTCCCTGTAGGGGGTTTTTTTGTGTCTTGGTTTTTGTCCATGGCAGCCTTGGAAACTTCATCTGACATGAAAAAGGAAAATGATCAGCATTTGAAAAATGTAAAAACCAGTTTCTAGCCATAGTCAGTAAAGTTTGCTTTCTGTTTAGTCACTTATGTTCTTGCTACACTGGTGACAGGCTCATATAAACAGGAAAGTCATCACTTGACAGAAGTCTTGGTTCTTAGGCTTCAATGAAAGAACTAAGAGCCTCTCCAAGAGCTGGGATGCAGAGCGCTGAGGAAGTTTGTACTTCTTTTTACAATAACAGCCACAATAATCATTCCACAAGCAGAATCAGAACAAGCCATCTCTGTACACTTGCATGCATCATCCTTCTTCATCACTTATCCATTCACTTCCTCTGAACTCTCCTCCTATCCTAGGCACTCCTCTTAGTCTCCCTCGTCTTCCCTCTGCATTGCCTTTGACTCAGGTCTTTGGCTGCATGGGGTTCCTGAACTCATCACATGGACATGCTGCACCATTTTCCTGCTTATTCAGGTCAACCGGTCTTAGATTCCCTCCTCTTGATCCCAAGCTTTACATTTGGAGGTACCAAGAGCAGGCATACAAATCACACTGCAGTTGCCAGGTGAGGTTACATTGGCAGGCCCAGACTCACTGCTGCTGTGATGGGCCTCAGATTTCTGTGAGATAATGAAAATAAATTGCAAAACCAAGAGGAGATTTGTTATAAGAATTGTTCTTTTCAACCCATGGGATTATTTATTGTGTATTAATGTAAGGAAGGTCTTTTCAATTTATTTGTCTATTTGCAATTTTCTTTTATAAGCTACAGGGAGGTAGTGTCGTTGAAGCTAAACTTGGTAAAACTTGGCCCATTCCTCAGGGTGAACTAGTCCTGTTGCTTTCCAGCAACTTAAAAACTAAGAAACTGTGGAAAACATTTTGAAATGGAATCACTTGAAGATAATCCTGAATATGTCGTGTTCTGGATTTTTCTTGCTAAAACAGATGACACAAGTGATGGTCTAGCTCAGATACAATGATTACTTGCCAGTAAATGTATGGTCAAAGCAGTGAATAATCATAGAATTTGGGTTAGATTTTGACTGGGTTATTTGGACTCCTTTCATAATTTATATTCACCCAAAGAGTGGGCCAAGGAAGTGGGTCAAAAAATCCTTCACTAATGCATCCTCCACATGCATCACAAGACCAGTGTTTATACTCTGATTATATATTAGAAACAACATTTAAAAAGAGTAATCTCAATACACTAAAATAAGACCATAAAAATACCCCTCCCTCTGCCAAGCTGCCTGAAATTCCTGTCTGTGACTTGACTTTACTCTTTTTTGCATTCCTAATATTCCTAATGTTCCTAATTTATCCATGATTGCAGCAATTTCTGTAAAGCATAGTTGCCAGTGGAAGAGTATCTTCATAATTTGAAGTATGAGGGGGGACATTCATTCATAACAAATTTTCAATTAGAAACAACTCTGAAACAGTGAAATGAAATTATAGTTTTCAAATGCAAGACCAGTTGGCTTAATCTAGTATCTTGAGGAAAAAACGGGAGCATGCATCTTAGCATGTGTTGACAGTCAGCCTTCAAGGAACATCCAATATGCTCACTCGTATTTAGAACAGGCTAGAGATGCAACCATGAATCCTATTTAGTTTATTTTAAAGGATTTAAAATAGATTATACCAATACACTTATATTACTCTCCTACCACCAATCATCCTTTCATTTTGCCCAACCTGAGAACTAGCATTGGATGAACAGTGCAGGACCTCTGTTTTAGCCCTTACTGCATGTAATTTCTTTGTCAGACAACTTATATTTCACTGTAAAGCTGAAGTAAAATAAGGGCAAAGAAGAACAGATTGAGGCTTTCAGTTATCTAAACCAGTCATCCTTTGGATGCCTGTTCAAATCCCTTCTTGCAGAGGAGTCCATGCCAATGCCAACAAAACCTAGATTCTTACCATCATTGTTCACATCTATCTTCTGAAATATCATGTTTGTGAACTCTTCAGCACTCATGTTGGTGTAGCCATTAATAGCCTGGATAGCCTGAGGGCAGAAACACAGGAAGTTCTTTCAGAGTTTTTCCCATCAAGTTGTGAAAATAATACATTGGCAGAAGCATTACTTAAAGTGCAACTCTCTAATTCACAAATCCTTTCAAAAATCACTAAATAAATAACTATTTCAAGTAAAACTTCAGTAATGAGGACTGGAAATTTAATTAACATAACAGTCTGGAGATTACAGACTAATTTGCATATCTCTGAAGAACCATGTGGCACCTCTGCTCTGTAACACACTTTAGATTCCACATCAGCATTTTCATCTGGCCCTAGAGAGTTCTGTGCCTTCAGAGTGCCCTTTGGTCTGTGTGATTTAAATGCAGTATTGTTTTTCCCAGCTGAAAGCACATGCAGAGAAAGCATAAGTAATTTTTTTATGAAGACATGTTTAATTTAGTAATCACAAATAAAGTCAACAGTCCTGTAAGTTGTCAGAGTTTACTTGTCCTTCAGAGAAGTAGGGAAGTTAAGAAAACCAGAAGAATCCCCTCTACTTTTTTTTTCTTTTTTTTCTTTCTTTCTTTTTTTTTTTTTTTTTTTTGTTGGCAAAAGGACTCAATATTTGGGGTAAAGGTATAAATGTATATTTTTGCAAAATTGTGTCCCATTGACTGAGAAAATATGTGCATGTATAAACATGCATATACATTATATAATGGGCACACTATAGAATTTGTTTCCCTGCACTTGAATTATCTTGAGGTGAACTGTGTTGTGTAAGATATATCACTGTATGTGACTTGTTTCTTTTGGTGTCTCTTTCCTAATGTTGCATTGGACTTCATTTTTTAAAACAATAAGTTAAACCTATTCAGCAGTGATATGGAATTCTTGACCAAATAAAGTCATTGAAATGCCCCCTCCAAATGCCCCAGATTCCTGTCTGCTTCAAAAAGCAGCAATAATTTTACAAAAATAGTTACATAAACTTGTTTCTATTAATAATTTATACTTTAGGTACTTTTGGTATTTTATGTCTGACCCTCCTACAGGTTTCAGTAGAAAGTTGCATCCCTTCCACAGTTAAACTTATTGCAGTGCCAAAAGTAAAGCAGTGGTTCCTGAAGTATTTGAGTAACTGACTACCACTGAAGCCCCTTAAATAGTAAAACACTGGGCATTGAAATGGTGCATGGTTATCTGGAAGGAGTTTTGGTGGTTGGTAGTGATATTGTGGTCCATAGTTTGCATAGCTGTAGAGAGAGATTTCATTTTAATAGCACTTCTGTGTTTCTAAATTAATGTCTCAGATACGACAAATCTTTTTGGACAAGCCCTTTTTTACTGATGCTTATGATAACCTGGGCACCGCTTAATGGCTGCCAGCCTGTTGGTTCTTTTTATCTTTTAGGGCCCACAATTTTTAATCTAGTCTAGGTCAATGAGACAGGCAGGTTTAAATTAAAGTTCTTATATTCCAAAAAAGATGAAAACACACAGAGGTCTAAACTGGTGTTTAGAAACCAGGTAAATTAAAAAAGAGGTATTCTTTACATTGAAAGGATTTTAATTTTAATTCTCACTTTGGAGAAAGCCCCAAACAAAACCCTGTTTACTCATCGGCTCTGGGTGAAAATTAATGGAGAATATTTGCAAAATAAAGATTTCATTAATCTCAAAGGAGAAATCTGGAAGATTCATCCTCTCTTTCTACCTTTAGAAGGCTGCACTTTAGGTGATTGGCTTTGTTTGACACGGTAGCTCCATCTGGCTGCAGTTCCTTTCAGTTTTAGTAGCAGCTGTTTAAAGTCTCTGACAGTGACTGGCTTGGCACCAGCAGTAATGCAGAATTCACTAGAAGTATGTTCCTTGTTTGTTATGACATTAAAACTGTGTTAAGGTTTGATGCACCCTGGAGCAAAACTTTGATCTGTAGTAAGTCCTGTACACTTAGAGAGCAGTATTGAGTCATATATATTTGTAAGGAGCCCTAACATACCTTTTGGAGGAAAGCAGCTAATGAAGAGCACAATTCATTAGTTATTTCATTAGAGCAAGTTGAAAATTATGAAGATAATTTTAAAGAAAGAATTGCACTTTGGTTTTATAGGTTTGAAGTGGACCCATTTTCTGCAAAATTTTGAGTGTTTTTATCCAAATATCACTGTGTGATTTAATAGTAAAATTATATTTCCATGATTTAGTTTTAAAATGGGGTTAGTGGAATTTGTAGTAAACAAATCTATGAGCCTTTCAAAAAATTAGAATATTGTAATATTTCGATGACATCTGCTTTTTTCTTGCTGCAAGATCAGTTTGAGAAGCCAGTTTTCCACAATAGACTGGCACATATACTTGAAACCCTCTGTTTTATTCATTATGCTGCTACAGTTTTACCCTGCCTTATAGAATCATTTATCAGGGTAATGTATCTACTGTTTCTACAGTATTTCACTTTCAGTAAGGTATTTTATCTGTAGAACGATGGTTTAAAGTAAAATACCACTTAGATGTGTTCAATAAGGAAGTAACTAATGTCAGGAGTATCACTACTAGCCACTGTTAATTTTGATTTTACAACCATAAAACATTAGATAAAGTACTGACAATCCATTTACAGCACATGATGAACCACAGTTGCAGGGGCAATGCACTATATCAAATGGTGTTGCTATTGGTCATAACTTGCTTACCCTGAATATACTTAATAGTTCTTTTTTGTCAATGCATCCGTTTCCATCAGCATCGTATAGCTTGAAATACCATTTCAATTTTTGGTCAATTTTCCCTCGTATAACCAAATTTATTGCAGCTATGAACTCCAAGAAGTCTATAAATCCATCCTAAGAGAGAGAGAGAGGGAGAGAAAAAAAACACAGCTATTTAACAACATTGGTTTTCTGTTCTTTCTGGCACTTCCACAGAAACAGGTCATCAAACTCCCTACAATACACATCGATTTATGAAGCACCTTAACATAGAAATTGTCCGCGTTTTAAAAAAGGATAAAAAGGTGTGCTCAACTGGAAGAGCTGTAGGAAGAGGTGTTAGGAAGGACAGTTTTGATCTCCCCTGAAATCTGGGGGTTGTGGAGGTGAGGGGCAAATCTGTTCTGAGAAATTGCTGTTGACAGTTTTTAAGAGGAAAAGAAACACTTTTGTGGCAGACTGCCACATGAAAAAGAGGAGTTTGGGATATCTGGTTTGGTACTAATGAGATATCTATGGTGGAGTTGATTACATCTATACTGGAGAACTATGTATGATTTCCAGTGCCACAGAGCTGTTCCAGGTGTTATTCATCTGAGAGATCATGTAATGAGTGTTTTAGAATTGTAACCAATACTCTGGCATGAACCCCAAGTACTGTGATTTATCCAAATAAAAATCAAGTCTCTTAATGAATATTTTGCATGGGATATAAAGCCTTCAAGGCATAAACCAGTCTCTAAATATTGAGGATTGGGGATATTCATAGGAAGAGAGAATTTCAGATTGATTTAATTCATTATTTTCTTACTGCTTTGCTCAAGCTACTGATAGAAGCCTGTCAAGGACAGGCCTCCATAGTCACGTTCTTCTGTTTCTGTGAAAATGTGGCTAGGATGGAAGCAACAGTTGCTGAATTTGGAGCATACTTGCTCCAACTGTTTCTCATATGCATACAAAAAGAATTAACAGCTGGTAAATTTAGTCTTGTGATCAGAATCCAATTGGTCAGAATCCAATTGCTCAGAAAACCTTGGAAAGACTTGTCAGTTTCAGATGGCCTTTTACTGAAAAGAGAATGTTGGATGAGTATCAAGTAGGTTTAGCATGTTACTTATATTTTATTGTCATATATCAACAGACATCTTGCCAGTTGAGGTTTACAATCAGCAGGCATTAATCAGTCCTCAGTATTGCACTACAGGAGAAGAAGACCTGTAACGATGCAGTGAGACTCATTGCCAAAATCAGAATCCTAGTCATTTAGGTTGGAAAACACCCATAAGGTCATCAGGTCCAACAGTTAACCCAGAACTGCCAACTCCATCTCTAAACTGTTTCCCTAACTGCCACACTTTACATGTCTTTTGAAGACCTCCAGGCACGATCAGTATATTTTTGTAACAAGGAACCAAACGTGAGCATGCAAAGAGTGACAACAAACAGGAATTTATAAGGGCTAGAATATATTGAAATTGAGAGCTCTGCTGACCAATCTTCCCTTGAAAACAAACCAAAATGCCTAAAACCATCCCCACACATCTACCTGCCTAAATTCAATCACGATAGATTGTAGAAGTGAATGTGGGTTCTCAAGGACTGGATATATTTTTTTAAATAGGAGTCCATCCTCTTTTTTTTTTTGCCTTTTCTTCATTCTCCTTTTAGATTCCTCGCAATTGTGCCCTCATGATGCTGATCTGGGTCAGAGCTCCTGGGGGCCCCTTAGAGAGCTTGTGCGAGGCTGATCAGCAGAGTGGCCCTTAAGAGATAAATCCAATGTATTCAAACACCGGCTTCAGCCTCCATGCAGAAATGGTGTGTGCATAAGTTGTGCAGACTGATCATTGCTTCACAGACCCTCTGCAGGTTCTCTGGTGGTTGCTTGTTTTGCTCTAATTGCAATCACAAGCAAATGTAGCAAAGACACCATTCAACCACTGTTTAAAATTAAATTAAATTTGACATACAATTTTCAAACAAAATTAGGCCCAGTATTAAAAGCAGATGCTTAACCAAAAATGATATATCACACGCTACAAACTTAATCTTCTTTTGGCACGCCGGCTTAAATTTCCATTTTGCAAGTATTGTTTCAAGAAGGATCTCATAAAGTATTTTACTGGAGGTCAAAATGTATTTTGCTGATTGTATTTCCATCATCTGATTTGATATATCTATTAAGAATATGGTTAAATGCATTTCACATTGCAGCTTTTTTACTGCATTTCATACTGCTTATTGCAACTACAGATTAATTTTAGGATTGCTGGATGTCCATGACCAGATTAATTTTCTTCTTTCTCCCTTACATTTCACTTGGGATTTTGGAAAATATTATTTTATTTGCTTTCTTTCTGCATCTTGGTGTCACTATTTTTGCTCTGACAAAACATCATAAGTTTGGACACCAGTCTAATGTGTTTGGGTACGTAATTCTGATCTGGTGGATTATATGGCTTGTCCCAAACAGGAAGGAACTGAAGGCCAGAGTCAAAAAATTCTCACTTCTGAAAAACACCTGGAGAAATTGTAGTTGTCAGGAAAGCCCTTGCCACTTTCTGCAGTAATGCAAAAATGACTGGTGACGTGGTAGCCAGCAGCCAGTTTCTATTTCTCGGGCACTGAAATGCTGAGAAGGTAGACATGTTTGTCTACTTGGTGTGGAACCAGAAGGATTTCATAAAAACATTGATGAGAAATGTAATGTTTTCCTTTCTACACCAAAAAACATACATTTTGGGTAAAAAAGAAAACACTTATGGGATGCAGAAGACTACAGTGATCTTGTTGCACATATACAGAACTTTGTGAGATAAAGAGAAATACTGCACATTTTACAGTAGCATCTCAAAACACTACATTAAACAGTGAAAAACATCATAACAGTAACCTGTGAAGATCATCCTGTGGTTCTGTGAGTACAAGAAATAATGCAATAAATGTGTTATGATGTTGTTAAAAGAATACTGCTGTGCTGATTTACCCATCTGCTGCTCTATAATCATTCTCAATACAAGTACCTAGGTGGTGTCTCTGGGCTCTGTAAAACACCTCTCTGCAGCATGCACATCAGTGTATCTGTTGCCTGTTAGGAAGTCATTAATTCACAAGCAAAAGGCTACTGTAAGAATAATAAAATTAATTTTTCAATAATGCCCAACAACATAATAAGCAGAGCTGATTACCAGTGGTGGAAGATATAAATTATTTACTTTTGGTATTTAACTCTGTCAAATATTTGTAATATTTTTATTAAATGGAGTTAATGCTAGTGAAACCTGTTTATTCATCAGCTTAGGACACAATACAAATTTGGGTGTGTGAAGGTTTCTTTTCCATGTCATAGGGTGCTGCCTCTGCCTTCCTTGTCTGCAGCATGTTGCCATGGGCACCTGCAGGGATGGTGAAGTCCTGCATCCTCCCCTGCCCAAATGAACAGAGGCACATGGAGTCAGTTCACAGGGCACCCTTCTGGATATGGTGTAAAATAGAGGGATAGAACTCTCCTAATGTAGTTCTGAGGAGTGGGCTGGAGACATACCAAAAAAATGTGTTCAGAACTTCTTTTACATGCCCCAAAGTCTTCTGTATTTCTATACATAGTATGCTTAATATAAATGTAGACCTATTTTTATTCTTTTAACAGCTGGACTGGATGAACTAGAAGTTTAAGGACAGTTTAGGGTCATGCTTGTGTTTGTGTCCTTTGATATTGTGCTTTTGTAACTTGTTTTGCTTTCACCGATGAGTGATTTTTTTAAGCCACTTGCAACAGATTGATTCCCACAACACAGACAAAAGGAGGCTCCAAAAATGGAAGAAGAGCTTGCTGATGGTATGAAATTGGTCCTCAGGGCACTACCATCCGTGACTGCCTAGGGTCCAAAGCCCATTTCAGTTTCTCATTAGCTACTGGATCTCCTGAGGGAAAGGGAATTTAATTTTGCCATTTCATGAGAGGTTTTTGCTTCAGGCTGTCAGTCTACGTACCTTTACTGGAGGCTGCTCACCATTATTTGGTGAGGGCAGAGATGTGTGTCCCCTGGGGCAAAGCTGGGCAGTGAGGGACTGCCACATTATACAACGGCCATTAATACCCCAGCCCTGGAGCTGTAGGAGGGCATTACCCTTTGGCTCCCAGAACAGCACCGCTAATCTTCATAGATCCTTAAAAAACTCTTAGGACTTCAAACTATAGAGATTAAAAATAATTGACTTGTCAGCTATAAATACACAGCTGATCTGAAACAGCACGGTTATCCAAGGTTGTGCCAGAGTGATCTGAACTTGGTGTTTTGGCTGCCTAGCTCTTCTCTGAGAGTGATTTCCTGGCAGTGACAGGAATCCTCTACAGGGGTAGTCAGCCATCTCACACCACATGCTGTGGCCACACATGTGGAAAGGGACAATTTCTGTCCCTGAAAACCCTATGATGAGTGAACTCATCATCTTATTTGGACCACTGTGGGTTCTACCAAGAGTCTGTACACAATAAGCAGCGCCTTGTTTCCAAAATTTGCTCCTGAAAAATCTCTAAACTCAATCTGACAGCAGGAGAATAGCTCAAATTGTTTATCAGGATTAGTAACTGTGCAAACATAGATGGTCCAGGTATTTCAAACCTAGGGCTTAGGTTATTAAGCCACCTTCTTTCCCAATCGCCTGTCTTTCAGAATAGTCCTTAAACCTCTTAAGGCAGAGGGAGGAGGTGTGGGTCAAACAGCTCAGAATAACTGTGACATTTATAGCTAATCTTATGTGCTTCTTTCTTTCTCTCTGGGTCCAGTTTCAAATACAGCACTGCTTTCTCTGCCCTCAGAAGCCTAGAGGAGGGTTCATTTCACTCCATTTCTTCTTCCCCTGTTTCATGGAATCAGAGAATGATAGAATCATGTAGGTCGGAAAAGGCCTCAAAGATCATTGAGTCCAACCATCCTTATTTTGCTTCCAAGTATTTTCATCTGGTCCTTGAAGGCTGCATATGCGATTATTGAAGAAATAAAGAGCTACTTGTAACTCTGTTACTTTGATACTTCCCCAAGATCTTATATTGGAGTTTGGGCTTGGCTAGACTCACAGCTTTTGTAAGTAAACAGAGATGGCATTTGTCATGGGGCAGGGGAGACCTCATCACACAAAGATTATTAAATAAGGATGAGGAACAAAGCAGGGAATTAGGACCTGCAGATCATTAAGCGGTTTTGTAATCTTTGCATTCTCACTGTTATGTAAAAGGATGAGGCTGTATTGACCAGACTGTTACACAAGGTTCTGCTTCGCCCAGATGAGGAGGACCTGTAAGGTTTGGGGACTTAGAAATTACCAGTACATTTGTGTTGGAGGACTTGGAAATGTACCGCCAACTTTGTGTCCTGGCTCTCAGACTTGTAGGCCACCCTGGTAAAACCTGGTGAAATCCAAAATGTTCAGATGGCAATTTTATTACTTTAAAATTAACAACTACCCCCTAACTCTCTGCTATCATTGATGATTTTCTCTCAAGGTTACTGGAGAAGACAGGGAAGTCAGCAGTCTGGGGCCTCTGCCCAGGAAGGCTGAACTGAAAAGAGCTATCCCTCTGCCATCCTCTCCTGGATGCTGGAGTTTAGCTTTCTGCACTCCTAATTTTGAGCCTTTGCATGTGCTTTTAGGAACATCTTTCCCAACTTAAAGCAGTAGGCAAGAGAGGAAAACCACTAAAAAAATGCAGCCATGGCAACACATTTTCCAGCAAATTCCTTGCTGGTAATCCTAGCAAATTCCTTGCTGGTAATCCTAGCAGATTTTTCTTGTTTGACAAATTCAAAAGCATAGTGAGACAAATCTCCAGGAAAAGTTGTCTTGTTTTAAAAGAAAGATGTTTGCCAAGGAAGGCAGGAAAAAATATTACCCCCTCCCTCTGTATTATTATAACTTTCAAATTAAGGGGCTTTCAGGCAGAGATATGGAAAAAGGAACATCAGTTCTTTACTAATATGTATAACAAGGCAAACAAAGAAACGACCACAGCATTAACAACAAACAAAAAACGAACACAACCACAGCCTTCTCCAGGCCATTGCGCACGTTTCCCTTCGGTGCAGTTCTGGTCACAGCCGCAGGGGCGCTGGTGGCTCCCGGCCCGGCAGGGCAGGTGTGATTATTCCCCCGTGGCTGCAGGGGGCGCTGTGGCGTGAGCTCTGTAATGGCTTCCTCACGTGACCTAAAACTTTTAGATCATAACTCAAAACTCGTAATGTTAAATCCTACAGTCAAGAGCTGCATTGTAGTTGCATTCATTGAGCAAGTGATGATTTTAATGATAATGTAGGCTTTTAGTTGGTAATGACAAATTATTACAGCATAAGTTTGTACTATCACAGCAGTGTTTGCTTCAGACCCTCTATAACTTCAATTCCAGAATCCCAGTGATCCCGAGTCTCCCCAGGCACCTTCTGCCAAAGGCTCCAGGACAGGCCATTGTTCCCGGCTGCAGAGTAGAGCACGTTCTTCACCTCTGATCCCGTCCTGACTGGGCCAAGGGCCACTACATGAGCAATCTCCTGCTTGATCTGGGCAAAGGCTTGCTGCTGTTCAGGGCCCCAGTGGAAAT
>WBMY01004701.1:375734-403628 GCA_013397315.1 Donacobius atricapilla | reverse complement strand
CCACAGTTCAGCTCTTGGGGTGTACCCTTTCTCTCTAGCTGCGGGACGTTGGGCTCTGACTCTGGGGCCTGTGACTCGCACTGGTGCCATAAGTGAACTGTTCCTCCTCACCTCTTCCCTCATCTCCTTCATCTCCTCTTGGAAGCTCTTAATTACAGCAGAGACATGAGCCAGCATTGGGCCACTGATCATACTCTTATAATTTTTAAGCATGTTATTGGCAGAACCCACTATCTCTCAGTTGTTATCAGCATTAATTGTTGCAATGAATGTGGTGTATTGAGATGGTCCCAGCTTTGCCAGGGTCCACAACATCTACCCTGTGCACCTGACCTTGTCAGGGTCATTATCATGCTGTCCATCCTTGAATCCCTCCACCATCATGCTGTCCATCCATGAATTCCTCCACCTTGGCCATTTTTTTTTGTCTCTCTGAGGTACCAGTTGCTAGTGTCTCTTAGCAACAGATGGGACAAATTTCCATGAGAGAAATAAAGAAAAGGAAAAGTCCTACACCCNCCTACCCCCCCCCCCCCAAGTACTTTGAAACGTACATATTTTCTAGTGGCAAAGATGTGCTATTTGGCAGATTTGGGCGCTTCTATATAAGGCTCTGTGAATCTCAAGGGATGTATGAAAGACAGCTCCTAAAAGTTATATGCATATACTATCATTGCCTAAACTACTTGTATTACTATAGTAGATCATCACTTTAATAACTGGTTTATTCTTAATTAATATATGGAAATACAAATATATAATTAGGAAAAAAAAGACAGTTACACCTTAAAAGAAATCTTAAAATTTCTTTAAATAAAAGAAGCACTTTCCTGAACTATTTCTTATTAAAATTACTATTCCCTTTATCTTCATAATAATTTAACAAGTAATTCTTAAAAATAATTATGATTAATTGTCCAAAGTTAATCTCCATTACCTATTCACATAATGTGACAAAATTACATTGTTTCCTGGTAATGGTAGGCTCCAAACTCTTCTTAAGCTCAGTGAAAGCTGCAGAATACATGCTAATTTGTTTGCACTTAAATGAACTTTTTGAAGAAACCCTAACCTAATCCAGACCAGCCACGTATCAAGGCTGTGTGATGCAGGGAAAATTCAACTGGTGTATTAATCTGCAACACTTATCTACTTGAATATTTTAAAATTAGGATTTTAAAGAGAAACATTTATTGGAAATTCAGATATGACTTTTGGAAATGCAAAAAACCACAACCAAACCAAACCAAACCCAAAATAAACCAAAACCAAAGCAGGCCGCTGAATTCTGCAATCCTGTAATAGAGATCTGAGACAGGCATTTCTTTTATGTCCCATCTAAAGAATTGGCCTTCTATGCTTGATGGTGCTGTATCACTACTAGGGAGTTACCTCTGGTCTAAAACTTTTACATCATAACTCAAATCTCATAACATTAAATCCTGCAGCCAAGAATTCAACTGTACTTGCATTAACGAAGTGATGATTTTAATGATAATGTAGGTTTTTATCTGGTAATGACATTACTATAGCATAAGCTTGTACTGTTACAGCAGTGTGTCCTGTGACAAACCACTAGAAAACAAAATTACAATTATGAAGTTGCACCAATAACTGTGTGAAGTACTTATAATATTACAGATTTTTTTTTTTTAACCAATATATAAAATTGAATGTAAAAAAATTTAGGAGGCAGTTTAGAAGGAGAAAAAAAGCATTCCTTAGTATCCTCTGTAAATAAATAGAGTAGTATTTGCAAACAGGTATTCATAGAACATAGAAATTTTTTTTATCAGAGCACTGCACCTTTCAAAGGCACTTAAGTGTACCGAAAAAGATTAGGTAACTATACTGCCTTGAACACAGCAAAGCATAATCTAACCTCCTCATTTACAGTAATCAGGCTAGTTACTTTACGTTTGATATAATTTTGTGCAACACTACTCCAGATTAAGGAGAAGCAAATGATTTGGCTTTGTTGTTTTTGTTGCTTTTGTTGGATTGTGCCTGAAACTAAGAGGAACATGATTTTTATGTCACCTTTGAAAAGTCCAAATATATCAGGAAGCTGTAGATTTTTGTTACTTCTGACAGAAGAACTCTTTCTAAGACATATCTAGAGCTTTATTTTCTTCCAGCCCTTGGTTTAGAAGCTGAGTAATTTTTTGACATACCGGCTTTTATTGCTGACTACATGGTGATAGCAATGACTGTCACAAAACAAAAATATGTTTTCTAGGCTTTTCTTGTTGTGGAGACATTTGTAAGAGTGACAAAATCTTCAAAATCAGAAAAAGGAAGATTTGGACTTCTCTGGGCAAAGTGGAAGTACTAGCCCAATACAAGAACCATGGAAAAGGAATAATGTAAAACATCCTGCCTAAATGCAATATCAGTTTATAGGGTTCTTGGCACCATAGTGTAATGCTGTCATTGCTGCTGCAGTCTTGTTGCCTTGGCTAAGCTGGTTGGTTAGAGTAGGCTAAGAAAAGTGTCCAAGGAGTCATTTCAGACTGAAGACATCCCTAAAGTTATGTGTGTTGCTGAACTTATGTTTGCTCAATTATTCAGAGACTTATGACACAAAACAGGAATGCAGTTCAGGAAAGTTTAGGAAAATATTTCCCTGATTATCATCCTGGTTTTCTATTAACTATTGTACCCAATTTTATTGTGTCCGCTTTGGTAATGCCTGCAGACATGTAAGGATGTAGCAAGGGGGTTAAGTGGCTTCTTAGGCAGCCTGACAGTTCATATCACAGCTGCTATTCCCAGTTCTGAGGATACAGCAAAGCAAGACAGTCTGTGAAAGGAAGCCCAACCGAAAATTATACTTTTCAAGAAAGGACAGTTAGCAAAGTTATCCTGAGCCATTATAGTTAATCCCACAAGAAGTGGAAATGCTTAAGATTTAGGTTCCAGGTAGTTTTTGAAGGATTGGTCTCTAGCACCCATTTTTTTTTTCATCCTTTAAGAGCTCTTCATACCTTCTGTGATCACGTGGAAGGCAGCTAACACATCGTGCTAGGTAACAATTGCTCAGTTGGGCCCTGCCGTCTTTAACAAAATAATATCTTCACTAGAATCTCTAGACTAGATGCTTCATAGAGATGAAAATAACATTCCTCTCTCTCTCACAATTCTTAAGGTGTAAAAAGTGGAAGAAAAAAAACAAATGAAAGTCAAGTGAAGAATAAATTAAAATAAGCAGCAAAAAAACTTCTGAAAAATATGACATATTTCTGTGGACATTTATATGTTTTTCATGGAATACGAAGTGCAACCACTGCTTTAATAGAGAATTGCATGGCCAAATGAGTCTCATTTCCTTCTACTACAATACCAAAGATGGTGTACTTGGCTAACCACATATTTATGTCCCTATAATCAAAAGAAGATAACATCTATTTATATCCAGAACATAAAATCAGATGCTCAAAAGTCTACATGAAAATTTGAATTATAAAGACACAGCAGGACAGTGGGGAAGGAGCCAGGATGAGAAAAAAAGAGAAGGTGATCTGGCTCCCAACACTTCTTAGCTTTGTTCAAAGTACAAGGAGTAAAGGGAAACAGTTATTCTTCAGGAAAAAAAAAAAAAAAAAGAGAAAAAAGGAGAAACAAAGATTTAACTTGAGATATAGTTTACATTGCTGTGTAGTCATCTCTACACACAACAAAGTTCTATTGAAGTAAGATATTTTTGCATTTCTTATTATCTGTTCTACATCAAACATCCTTTTAAAACTTTCTTCTTAATATTTAAAATGGATTCAATTTAAATTTTTTTTATCATTCTAATCTGCGTAATGATGTCAAATGAACTCTATCAGAGAACTACTTTACATTTTAACTGAAAAACACTAAGTAGAAAAATGATTAAAGAATGACATCAGCTGGTGGCTCCTTATCTAAAGATTTCTAAAACTGCTGTGGAGTGTCTGTTTTTGTGCATCTACCATCTTTATCTCTGCATAAGAAGTAGTAGAAAATAGTGTTCTCTGATGTGGTCTGTCCAATACTTTATGAATCTTAACAGAAAATCCTTGAACTTGTAATTTTCCTTCAGTGCCACACACCTATTAATTTTCTTTACTCTTCACAGTAAACCTACCTTTTAAAATCCAATTTTCCTATAAAGTATCAAGACACTTATTCCTGTAGCTAGTTTCAGTTAATGCTGGAAGAAGCACTAAGAGAACTACAACAGCAGTGTCCCATTTTCAATCCATTGCTTCACGCGTTAAATGGCTATGCAAAGTTTGGCCTTCAGAGGTCATAAGATGTATTGGTTTGGCATGAATGGTAAAAACCAGTTAGTGATCTGCTTTAAAACTGCCGGCCATGTTGGCCAATTAGATACAAGTGTACACCCCTGGGACACACAGCTTAAATACAGGTGGGACTGTGGGAAAGGCTCACTTTTGCTGCGGGCCTGCCATGAGGTAACATCGAGAAAGGGGGGCAGGAGTGGGTCCCGGCTTAGGCCCCGCTGCCCCCAGGGCTGGGCTGGGTCAGCTGTGCCGGGGTTGGCCCTGGCTGGAGCTGAGCCAGGCCCTGAGCCCAGCAGATGCTGGCAGAGCCACGGCTGCTGACATCCAGCCGATCCTGCAGCCTGCACCACACCGCCAGCTGAGCCAAAGGAGATGACCCCCCCCCAGGTCCCCGGAGAGCAGCACCAAGCCCAGGCTGGGCGAAACCCACCCCATAAGACCAAGGGGTGGAGGGGGAGAGAAGATCCGGGCCGCCGTTTCTGAGCTTTTCTACACCTTGAGGATTTGAGGCTTTCACAGATACCGCGGTAGAGATCACATGGCCGTCCACAGGCCTAGGCAGGAAATATTAACTCTTTCCTAATACTGACTGAGACGTTTTTAAAATTCTAACACTTCTCAAAGAGAGAGAAAAGGCTAAACTGGAGGTATGCAAAAGAATAATATGAAGATATCAAAGTCAGTAAAGGATGAGTGACTTCTTAAGTGGAAGAGATGACAAGTTGCCTTAGTTCTAGCCTGTAAAACTCCTTAATTTATGGTAACGGACTGTAATAATTCCTTTAAATTGTGGACTAAGAATGGGGAGATGATTTTGTGGATTCAAGCAGAGGTTTTTGATTTTACTGAGTGGATATTGAATAAGAAACTGTAATCTAGTGATCCTATGAGATGTTTGAAGCCTCGTCGCCAGTGAAGAATGGGAAATCCTTTGTTGTGGAGCTGTGCATCTTTAAAAGGTGAAACCCCATGTGTAAGCCCACAGCCCATATGTAGTCATAGGAAATGCTACATTTTGGGAAGCTCACAAATGCAGATTCTTGGGCAGGCTGCTTTTGTGGGAGCTGGAAGCCACAAACAGACTGTTTTTCTTGTGGAAAGTTACCAGAACAAATCAGGAGGGACTTACCTCTCTCAAAGACCGAATGAAAGACTATTTTATAAGTGGTACTAACCTAGAGTTCTGATTTTCTGTCTTTTTACATTGTTTTGTGGAAAAGTAAACTGTTGGTAGGGGGGAGAGAAGTGCTTTTAAAAAGGTTTCATGGGGTTTTTTTGTTCTCCCTTTAGTGTGTGTTAATAAATCTGTTCCTGTATTAAAGTTAAGCCTGTTTTGCCTTTCTTCTAATCTTATTCCATAGTAGAAAGACAGACCACTACACTACATTTAACAAAACAAATTCAGTGAATTTGAAGCCTCTACATAAGAACTCAATCAATCAATCAATCAGTCAATCACAGTGTTCAATTTTTATTTTTAATGGTGGCAAAAGCTATCTGGGGGCTAACAGGAAATGAATGATGGTGATCTGGGTTTCTGATTTAAAGAAAGAAGATATTTCAGAATAAGTATTACATAGTAGCAGTGCTGACTGTAGAATTTTTCCTTACTTCTGCCTAAGAGCAAATAACACTTCCAATGTATGATGGATACATCAGACATTATTTTCCTAGATATATTTTTTCCTTTAACATCGGTGAAACCTCATTTTGACAGATATAATAGCACTGAAATATGATACCTATTCTCACTGCAAACCAAATATACATCAGTATACTTGGCAGCTACTGAGATACTATAGGTGAACGTAACTTTCCTCTCTAAAATTCATAAACTAGGATGCATAAACTAGGACTGCCAGTTATATGTGGACTGAGACGCAGAAGAAGGAATAAAGGTAGGAAGAATTAAATGTGTATGTATGTGATTGCAAATTTATCGTTTTTGTATTACAATTAGGTTAAGGATGAAGAAGACTGAGATAATTTTTCCCTAAGAAGGTACTCTTCAAATCTAAGAAAGGGATTCCTTAAAAAAATTAATTTGGTTGCACTTGTATTTTAATAAACACATTATTTTTGAAACTTTTCATTGGAAAGCTGTGGCAAAAGATAAACCTACCACTTATTATCCTGCCAATGTCATTATATAAATAATGCTTACAATTATTAATGTATGAGTCATCAATAAAACGTCTACTGAAATGCTACTTCTGCACTCCTTTGGATAATCTGAAGGAATATGAACTTTGCAATTACAGTTCTGAATGTTCAGCACCTTTATTTTTCAATGCTAGTAAGAATGATGAAGAACAGCTTTCAAACTTCACTAGCATATTTATTTGTTTGCTTGTTTGTATGTTTAATTATTAACAAAGCATCCCACAAAGGGCTGAAGGAAGGGCTGAAAAACCTTCACATGATAGTCCCTGTTTTTAAGAAACTTTAAAAATTTAAAAATACATCTGTGTTCTTGGTTTATAAAGTCACTTAGGTTTGAGACCACTGGTGGTCCGCACAAGAGACACTCTAGGAAGGATTAGTGCTTATTCAGTATATTCCAGAGAAGAAAGGTTTTCAGACACAGCCTTTGTCGCTAACCTCGTACAGAAACAGGCCCTGCCTGGAAGTGGCCTTTGTGCATTGAACAGGTGCACTCTGTTGAGCCAGAGCCACGAATACCTGTACAGTGCTGATAGGTGAACCTGTACCTCATGGGTGGGCCTGTACCTCACAGGTGTAGCCGTACCTCACAGATGTTCCTGTACCTTACAGATGCTCCTGTACCTTACAGGTGTGCCTGTACCTTACAGGTGTGCCTCTACCTCACGGGTGTGCCTGTACCTCACAGGTGTGCCTGTACCTCATAAATGTACCTTCACCTCACAGATGTACCTGTATTTCACAGGTGTAACTGTACCTCACAGGTATACCTGTCCACACATTAGCACATGAGATAACTGAGCCCAAGAAGCCAAACAATCACAGCACCATTGCCTCTTTGGCACAAAATGACCTGCCTGCTGCTGAGACCAGAGGAGACATAGCATTTAATTGCTCCGTGAAATTGTCCACTTCCTGTCGATTATAGACTGGCCATTAATTTCCATGAGTGGGGAACTGAACTACTTTTTTTTTCTCCAACCTAGAGAAAGGCAGGGAAGGATAAGGTTTGGCTTGCAACTGAATTGCTGTTGGTATTTGTATGAATGACTTGAGTGAAATTAATTTTGACTGGGTTTTCAATTAATCACAAATTGTCAAAAATCTTACCATGCTGCTATTATTCTTTTTAAACTATTTTCAGTTTACTGGAAATTTAGGGTTTTTACTGGAAATCCTAAGAGGGTGAAGAGTGTCTGTAACAGGCTTCAGCTGGAAGCAGCAAAGCTGATGAAAAGGTGAAATTTACAATGGTAATTACATCCCACAATCCAGCTGGCAGCCTATGAGGTTAATATTCCACACCTTACATGGTAGAGGTTTTAAACTGGGCACACATGAAACACAGAGGAGAAAAATCTATGCACCTTTCAGGAGTGTTTTACCATCTTGTTCTATGTTATATACCTCCAAACATGTATGTCCTCAGATTAACTGAAGGCATTAGGCTGCTATAATTGGAATTGTAGATTAATCACAGGACTAACTCTTTAGCAGAGCTTTCTGAGCAGATTCCTATTTTGAGAAAACGGAAGCCTACATGTGAGAAATATATTTTGTGCGGAGAGGACCGTATTATATGACTCAAGTTTTCCATAATGGATTTCTCTAGATTTAGATCATCAGTAAACTTGTCCCTAAACTATATGGTTTTTATAAGCTTCAGCAATAGAAGTCATAACAATTTTTAACTATGAAAGTCCACTATAAAACCATGGTTAGCGCAGGAAAAAATCAGGTCATTTATCTATAAAGAGTCAGCTAGGGGAAGCATGGGAGAAGGTTCAAGTTTGCCAACCATCTAATTATAACAGCTCTTACGTATACAGGGCACTTTTAAGAGAAAGGAAATTTCTATCCAGAAGTTTTGTATATGCCACCAGTCACTGAGATAGTGACCCCTTGATTAGAAAGCAAAAACCAGAAAAGAATGCAGTAGAAAAGGAAACAAAATTTTCATCTTCATACCTCAGAAGCTGTAAAAGTACTGAAGGAACTGAATGCAAGCAAAAATGACCAAATTATTTCTGAATTTGTGCATTATACATTATCACATCAACTAACTTCTGTGGCTTGGAGATGATTCTCATCTGTTTAATACAGCACAGTGCCTAAATGTTCTACATAATGTCACAGACCACTTATTTGTATAATAATATCAGCAGTTTCAGACCCCACAGTGTGATACCCCCAGTCAGCCATCCACTGACCATTCTTCGTGCATCTGTACTTACCTAAAAAATTTTCAGGATCAAATCCTACATTTTTGCCAAAAATTCTGGGGCAGAGAAAAATCTGTAGAAAGGTTCTAGGACAAAAAAGCAAGTATATGGAATAAAGAGATCCTCTTATTTTAGTCACAAACAACATTACTTTCTTCCCACCCTAAGAAGCTGGCTGTTGCTACTTTATTCTCAGCTTAATGACATAAAAAACATCACAGCTGTGTATTTGAGAAGCATTTGATTGCTGCTTCTTGTTTCTGAAAGTATTCCTTGGATATAGTGGCCATTCATCTTGGTAATAAATAAAAAAATAAATTAAATTTATGAAAACAGAGCGCTTTTAACAATGCTAGAAAAAAGAAAAGGAATACAATCATTATACTGAATAGAGATTAAAATACAGCAAATCTATAAAGCTCTGTAAAAAATTGCCATGGGCACAGGATATAAATCTTGCATCCTGCATCTTAAATTGCTCCTTTCCATTTTTTCTAAATAAAAATATCTGTTGGTCTCGAATATGCCAGTTTTACTTTCGTTTGCCTGACAAC
This sequence comes from Donacobius atricapilla, assembly GCA_013397315.1. Taxonomy (NCBI): domain Eukaryota; kingdom Metazoa; phylum Chordata; class Aves; order Passeriformes; family Mimidae; genus Donacobius; species Donacobius atricapilla. Next base: position 394,415 of record WBMY01004701.1, on the reverse strand, counting down.
CTTCCCTAGCGAGGTTGATCCTCTCAATATCTAACATACCTTTACAAATGCTCACAGGCTATTGGTCAGCATAGATTTCTGAGCTTTGCTGCACTCTAGCTTGATTCCCAGCTGCTCTATTGTTTAATACCTATTTCTCTACTCTGTTTTCTGGGGGCTTATTTCCTCTTTTTTCTTTTAGCTTGAAAACTGATCCATGGGTTGGAATGTCCTTGCTGTAACCACAGTTCAACTCCATGTTACATGGAAAGCTGAATTTTTTAGTAAAACTAGTTATGAAACCCCTGAAAAAAAGGAATATCTGTAGGGCTTGGTAGAGGTGCTACACTAAGACACCATCTGGACACACATGACCTTTACTGGTGAAGGGACTCCATTCCAACCCACCCAGTTAGTTTAATCAAACGGGCCACCTCTCACCGGTCTTGTATCTGTGACCCCAAGAATTACAAAATACGGACAAGGGAGAAGACAGTAGGGGGAAACGCTTTCTCCTGTGCTTACTATACAGCCATACCCTGTAGTCCCCCAAGGATGTGCTCCTGAAAGTTGTGATGGTTTAACTACTTTGCATACAAGTGATGACAGCCTGCAGAGCAGAGCGACACAACTCTGTAACACCAGATAGAGTAGCAGCAATTAGCAGATGACTCCTATTTTGTTTTCAGTCTCTTTGACCACTACCACAGCAAAGGGTGAGCAAATGCTCTTTCTCTAATCTGCTTTGATTCCACTCTCCTCACTTTTACATTAATCCAGAATCTGAAGGTCTCAACAAATCTGAAGGTTTCACAGTACCGCAGAGCGTGTGCCCCAGGCCACCCAGCATCACAGTGAGTGGAGGGCTCAAGGTGGTCAGCTCCAGGACCTTACAAACATGAGGCAGTGCTCAAGACAGACCTAGAAAAGAATGCCACACAGAAGTACCAGATGACTGTGTCTTCAGCCTTGTCTATACTACTAAGGAAAATACATCTTGTCTGTCTGGGAGCCAGCTACATTACAGAGAGCTGATTGCAATCATGAGCGGTTATTGCAGTGTAAAGGAGGGTAAATTAGAAGTATAGCCTGTAGAAAATGCTTGACCTCTTCATTCAGTAGTATTTGGTCTTACAACTTGTGCACTGAGTGCAAGCTCCTCATCTGAGTTGTTTTCCATTCTGCCACACGTTCAATATAGTACTCTGAGAAAATCCATTTCAATCCATTTATATACACTGCACTTCAGTTAAGGGCAGACCATATTTCCCTTTTGTCTAACATTGTTATAAGAATTTACTAACTTTGAGCACTAATGTTTTCATATGCTTATATACAAGCACAGGATAAGCAATGAATAGAAGAATAAGCAGTGAACTGGAAATTACATCTCTTTTTAAGAATTGTTTCCTGATATTTTTATAAGTGTCCCCAGAAAGTACTAACAAAAGTCCTAATCCCAACCCTCAAAGCACCGTCTCACTTTTTCACCTCTAGTGTACCTTAATGGCACACCGGTCCACAAGAGCAGTTTTGCTCAAAGAAGAGTCTGCAGGCTGCAAGTTACAAACAAAGCAGTAGTATGAGATTAAGAAAAATAAAGAAAATAAGGTTTACCTGGTTCAGATCAAAGATATCAAACACTCGTTTAATGTATAGGTCTCCCTGTGGATCCAGCCCTTGAAGATCCAAGAGTTTCTTGAATTCATGCAGACTAAGCAGCCCAGATGGACATTCTCTCATAAATTTGCTGTAATAATGGTGCATCTGTGCAGGGGGATCTGGTAACGATTCTTGGGAGCCCATGTTGTTACACAGTAAGCGTCCCTTTTTGTCTGTTCACATTCCTATCTCCCGGGTTCAAAGTCTTGCTCATGACCACAACCCGGGTTAATATGGCTTTTAAATGGCTATGTTAAACATCTTACGGCATAAGTTTCTATTTTTATGTAGTGGCTATCTCTGCTCATGAGATTACCTTTAATGCCCAGGTCTAAAATAGATGGGATTTCAAATTGTGGCTAAAGAAGAAGCAAAGAGCATCATGGTCAAATTATAGTTCAGCACGCTGCCATTGACTAAAAACATACCTGTTATTTAAAAAATGAAGAGGATATTCTAAAAATGACTGATTTTGAATTATATACAAGCCATTAGCAACATACAGGAGTCTAATTCTCAAATAGCTGTCAGGAATAGCTATATTTTTTGCTGCAAATAAGGATGGAAAAGTTGAGAGTGCAAACAGCAATGCTTGTTACTACATCCTCTTTGCTGTAAGTGGATTAAGCCTTTCTAAAAATTGAGCCCTTTTGACTCTTCCTTGATGTACTTTTTATCATAAATATACTGTGTGGGATCTTGTATTTGTGTGCAAATCGCATCCTATTTCTTCCCTCTCAGCATGGGTTTCCAGATATAACACACAGTTTTGGTCACCAGCTTTGTCACAGAATTTGTGTGGAAGAGGAATCTTTTACCGTAACTTCCTTAACAGGAATCAACTTAGTCTGGTAAGTAAATTAAAACCAGGTTTGTTCTTGGTCGGTGCTGTAGTCCTGCTTTTTATTCTACAGCTTTCAGGAGCTGAATTCCTTCTTCCTTCATAAGCTCGGGGGAGGGGTTAGGTATCAGTAATACTTCTGTACTGATTAGCTTTTATACAAGGAGATGAGCGGCTCAGGAGTGTTACTATAGGACAAAGAAATGAGGAGCTACAAATACCAGTGTGAACATATAGGATGTTAGCGACGCAGAAACAAGACACTGCCACTCATCCTTTTCATTTATAATCACACAGTGTAGTTAAAGAGCACAGACCATGAAAAATGGCAACCATCCTCCAGCCTGGCTTCAGGCTGTGAGCAATATTATAGGATCAGGTCTGTTTTTGAGAAGGACCCCCATACTCCTAATAGTATGTACTTCAGCTCTCTCCATGAGGACAGCAACAAGTTTATTATCATATACTTCAAAATATGGCATTTGAGTAAGAAAGCTTGAACACTTCTCAGGTGCCCATGAACCTCTGAAGATCAAACAGAAAGATACAGACATTGCCATCAGTTTAGCCAAAACTGGTTCAGTAGGCAAAGAACATAGGGCAAAGTGGATAAGTTGGTGTGTTGCCTTTCCTCCAGAGACTGTGTCCCAGCCGTAGACCTGCTGTGTGATCCCAGTGACTGAGAGAGAATGGGAACACACTCTGTGCAGGCATTTCATCTGCAAGTGTGTGCTGGCTAGAACACTGAGGGTAAATGAAGGTGATGCAAGGACAAGGGAGGTGAAAGGAGAGCAGACAAACCTCTTGGGGATGCACAGTCTGACGACAATTCTGAATTTTCTTCTTCAGCCATCATGCTCTGCTCTTAAAGGAATGACCAGTGATTATGCCAAACAGCAAAGACAGGTATTGTGGTTTAATCCCAAGTGGCAACTGAGTATTGTAGACATCTGTGCTCTCACTCTCACCCCATCCTGCCCCTGGTGGGATGGAGAGTAGAATAGGAAAAAACTGGTAGAATTAGTGAGTTTAGATAAGAATAGTTTAATAATTGAAATAAAATAGATATAGTAACTAATAATAATGCAGGAGAGGAGTAAAACTCAAGAAAAAAAGTGTTGTACAATACAATTACTCACCACTCTCTGAGCTATGCCCAGCCTATTCCTGAGCAACAACTGGCCCCTCCCAACCAGCTCCCCTCTAGTTTATATATTGAGCATGACATTCTATGGCATGGAGTATCCCTTTGGCCAGTTTGTGTCAACTGTCCTGGCTGTGATCCCTCCCAGCTTCTTGTGCACCTCCTCAGTGGCAGAGCATGAGACACTGAAAAGCCCTTCACTTAGGATAAACACTACACAGCAGCAACCAAAGCATCAGTGTGTTATTAATATTGCTCCTACTAAGGCCAAAACACAGCATTGTACCAGAAACAAGGAAGAAAATGAACTCTATCCCAGCTGAAACCAAGACAATAGAGTATCAGGAACAAGACTTAAGCAGGCTGAAAATTTGACATGATATGGTTAGGTTAAGAGCTGTCCATCAATAATTCACCCAGGGCTAGTCATCCTTCCTCTTTTCTCTCTTTCACTTGGGCAATTAGGTTAAGAGCTGTCCATCAATAATTCACCCAGGGCTAGTCATCCTTCCTCTTTTCTCTCTTTCACTTGGGCAATAACAGCTCCCTCTCATCTCCTCACATGACCTTGTACAGACACTGGTCACTGGATTTCACTCTAGGCACAGGCAGCATGGGAGGTGCTTACATATTCTGATCCCTCTCTCCTCCCTCCTCTCTTCTCCCCCTTAAAAACCATACATTACTTCTGCTTGTTACTTCCAAATAGCAAGTCTTGGGGAATCGTGCTCACAGTGATTTAGGCACAGGAGAGACTGCTGCATTGCCTTAAAGAAGGGCCTTAGAAGACTGACTTTTTGTCAGATTTTGTACATTCTGGCAAAAGACTTATAAGAGAATGTTAAGTTAAAGTTGGAATGCTTTTAAAGTAATACCTGTTCTCAGAATCCCTTTAACTTTATAAGAATAACTAAAATACCTGTAAAGACAGCAAAAACGCCTGGGTAAAAAATTATCTGAATTATAGTTCAGTCTCACAGCATCCCTCACCCCTAGTAGGGGTGAATGGTACCCCTAGAATGGTATAATTTTATTTGGTTGAAATAACGCCTGACATAAAAAGAAAGGTAAGTTTTATGGGGCACGAAACCCCTAAAATTTATAACCCTCTGCATAGTCTGACAGCACTTAATGAGCTGCAGATAAAGCATGTGCTGAGGTAGTAGAAATTCTGTAGAGATCACCTGTTCCAGAAGCCAAATGCATTGGAGCATTTCTATTTATAAATAAAAATAGAAAAATTGATAGCAATGTGGAGCCAAACTGAATAAATTATTATAGCAAAAATAATTCAAAGAATGCTGAAACAATGGGTGTACAGACTATTTTGTCTATAGAAAACCCAGTGAAACAATTCCTAATAGGCTATCTGTACCAAACAAAGCTGATTCTAAAAGGTGAAGATAAAACTACAGTATCTATTGAGATGCCAAGAAGCTTTCTGGAATCTGTACAATATTCTGGGAATCAAAAAACCATACCAACAGGCAACAGTGGGACTATGCACTTTCACCAAAAAATATAGTCCCATAATAAAGACTGCTGGTTCAAGGACAATCAATGCAACAACATAGGCACACAGAAACTGCACATTGTAGGTAAAGCAAAACTGCCTCTGTACGGAGCCATGAGAAATAAAAAAAATCAGATTCCTTAGTTCTGCTCTGAAAATGGTATAAAAGCTCTTAATTTCAGAAGCGATAATGTAATTTAGATTTCTTTACAAGTTTTTTGAAAGAGGTTGAAAGTAGAGGTTGAGCCTTTTATAAAAAACCAAGATGTATCACAACTAAACAAAACTTCACAGCAGGGGGATCAGGAACTAAATTGAAATATATATAAAGCAGAAAACTAAAATAATAAAGATGACTTTCTCTTTCTCTTGGGTACTGTGAAAGCAGTGGTACCTTGGCAGTAGACAGCCCCTGCTACATCCCTGTGTTGTGAAACAAGGACACACATCTTTCCCTTCTGATAGATGTTACTAAATACTACCTCTTTGAAGTGTAATACAAAAATAAGAACTGCTATTGCATGAAGTGGCAGATGCCAAGTTTTACATGTATTTGAATAAAAAGCTTATCTACAGATTTTTTGTCTAAATTCATGTCATCTTTGCCAATTAACTTTTTGCATCTGCTCCAGATCAATCCAGCCCCACTTTCTGTTTCCTTCCTTGGCAATTTCAATGTGGTCTCTTCTTTGAAAAAAAGCCGCCTCTCTTGCTTGTGTGATCCAGCTCATGCTTCTATACTTTGCTCCATTTCTTTATCCACCCCTTTCTTTCTAGCACTCTGTTGCTATCAGATGCTGGATCCTACCAGTGCTGGGTGTGTATGAAGATCTGCCACTGCTCATTTCAGTGGCAGAGTGGAGCTGTGTGGGCAGGGCCAGAGGAAGCGCCACTGCAGGCATTCCCATGTCCCTGAGCATGGTTTCCTTCCCCCTGTCCTGCCATCTCCCTCTAGTACCTTCCAACTCCCCAAAGGCATGTTGCTACGCATCGTCTGTAGCCAGCTTCAGAGTCCATTTATGTCTCTTAAGGTAGATGCAACCTCTCTCTCAGGTCAAGCAGATCTGGGTGAGGTGTTTTCAGACAGACTACCTAAACAGCCCCAATGAAAGAGAATCATCTGGATAACACACAAAATTTTGGAAAGAGAAGGCTACCCTCCTAGAAGAGCTGGGAAAGCCTATCCTAGTCAGAAAATTTACCTGTGAAGGCTTTCAGTGTTAGGGGTCTTTGCTTTTTTGTTATTTGCTTTTTTTGATTTTTAAGGCCCAAATTATTAGGTTCAACCATCACTATCTTCTCCCTGTGGACCATTCTACAGTTTTCTAACTATTTGAATGAGTGTTTAGCTTCTCAGTTCTGCATTTCTTCTATGCATTATACAAGGAGGAAGACCAAGCTTGCCTTTCTCTCATCTCCATCAGAATGTAGCTTGCTTTTAAGGGCTGCACTTTATAAACCAGAAACATTTTGCTCCAGTGAGATGTATTTCTAGTAGGACCTAACCCCCTAATCTGAGGCAAGAGGACTCACAAATTCTTGCTAACTCAAGTGTGGGGATGGGGAAAGGAAAGGTCATTGCTGCTTTCTGTGGTGTTTAAACCCTGGCACCAATGTGAGACACATAATTGCTGAAGTACTCTCTCATTGAGAACACTGATCAAGCACTGGCTCACCTTTACTAGTTTACAGCCACATTCCTGGTGTGCTTGCTACTAGAATTGTACAAACAGTTAACTCCTTGAGTTTTTGTACAGCTTTAAAACTGAAAAAGACGGCAGTGACCATTAAAACAATAGATCTATAAGAGCCTATTATGTCTGATTTCTTTTTGTAGTACTGCTTCATTATTCCTGACATGGAGATTATGAGTATAGCTCAATGATATACATCTTGGTGATGAGAAAGTCAACTGTGCCTATCTTAGGTGTGCAGAGCCCAGTCTAGGAGGGTTTTTTTGTCATTAAACCAGTTACAGACGTAATTTTGTGTGTGTTGTTAGCCACGCATGCTACAGTGTGCCTGTATCTATAAATAACCAGCAAACCATGCATAATGAAATAACAGGCCTTATCCTTCTCACAGATCCATTTGTGGTGCTGTTCCTTCAGTTTTAATGATTATGGGAAGTGCTCTGAGATACCAATATTACATTTTCCATTTGGAGTTCATGACTTACAACGAGTACTCACTGCTGAAGCTGTTATTTTCATCAAGATTTCTAGTTGCCAAAGAGGTGGATCCTCCTTTGTGAAGGAGGGTAAGTCAGGAATACTTTCTTTCAGTAGCTGTTGTGAATTCACTGATATTCCTAAACTCACAGTGGGCAAGATCCTGGGCTGCACCTTGTCTGGTGGGCATCAGGGAACCGCAAGTGGAACTAACAATCCCTGCTACTGCTAACCTGCTACTTTTCAGTAGTCTTATTAGAAATGAAGGGAAAGAGTCCTCTCATCCAGGGAAAATCTGAGAGGCCAACTAAATGTCCTGGCTCCAACTAGGAGAACTAAGAAGAAAAAAAATGATTGAACTTTTTCTTGCTGATGAACTAGATGGGAGGATCCCCAGAAATCTTCATGTTAGTGGTAATAGATCTAAATTATCATTCACCCCAATAATGTTTTGATGCCACAGGCTGTTTTCATTAAGCATTTCAGCTTAGACAAATTGGATTTTTTCAGTTGATAATGCTACATATAGATCCTTAAACAGCTTTAAATCCTAGCTTCCTGTTTCCCTGCCTACACAGCATAGTTATTTGGAAGAAATTTGAACTAATTTTTTTTTTTTTTTCCTATTAGCAATGGAATCCCCTGAGTTAAGCACTTTGGAAAAAGGAAAGCCAAACCAACACAGTCATCAGCAAACATTTAATTAAAATACGAGGCTGTCTTCCCTAATCAAGTGCTGTTGTTTTGATTGGAGACGTTTTCCTTCCGGGTGCATGAATTCTTTTCCAAGGCGAGCAGACACTGAGCCACTGGCATCTCCTAGTGGCCTGGACTCGCAAGACAAGGGCTTGTGTTCTTGCTAAGTAGCACGGTGGTAGGTGGTATTTCTGTCCAGCAATCCCTGTTCCAGTGCTTTTCTGGGACACTGGAGAGGCTTTGTGGAGAGACACCTCCAGGGGTTGGATCTTGTGGCTGCCACTGCCATTCCCCTTTCTCACTGCAGTGAGCAAACAACCACATTTACTCCCATGTGTGGTTTCTGTCCAACTATCAACTCTGTTTCTGATGGAGAATGAATCTCTTTTTAAGATTTTAACTCTCTTTTCAACAGTTTTTCTCCATAGCTGGCATTTCAGTTCCACGAGAGTTTCATTTAATGTACAAAGAGGCACTATTTCTTCTTCCCACTGCTTGAACATTTATTCCCATCTCTTTATACTTGTGCCTTGATTTTGTAAATTTTGCTTTTTGTTTTACATTTCACTTGTTTTTTCCCACTCCTCAAAAGCTGTTATCTACTTATTCCTGTCTATTCCTGGTTTCTTGACTGCACTTTTTCCACTCCAAAATCCTTTCCATTTATCTTCTCGAAGTAACAAAATCTTCTTTCCAAGCTATGCAAAAAATTGAAGACTGCCTTCCTTCCACTACCTAGCTTTAAAAGTTGTTTTTTTTATAGGAGGTTAATAGAGATGTAAAACAGCTGTATAACTCTTTTACAAGCTTTCCAAATAAGAATAAAAAATGCCAATGATAAAATAAAGAAGAAAACCAGAAAAGATTTATTGTAACTGTGTGAAAATGCAGCTCTGAACAGAATTTACTTTAGAAATGGTGGGGAAAGTAATTTTTAAACAGGACACTGAAGACAAAAATATTCATATAACCTACCAGTAGGGAAAGGGGAAAACTTGAGTGGTTTAAGGCTCTCATGCAGCCCCTCCTACAAGGAAACAAACTAATTTGGGAGATTTATGAAGAGCTTGTCAATAGCTAGGTCCTTCTCTTTGTCTCAAGGTCATCTCAAGGTCACTATTTGGAGTGACCTTGGCATGTTCTCAGGTGCTTCTACAGTGACTCCCTGGAAGCCAAAACATGACATTTATGCTCATGTTGTATAAGAGTTTGTGTCAGGTTTGCAGCCTTGGTACTCTTGCTAAACTTCAAATAGACCATACAGCATCATTAGCATTGGGAAAAAAGAATGTTCAGATCTCACAGTAATCTCTCACAGAAAATATCAGATTATTTGAATACAAACACGGGTGAAATTCACATGACAGCATCTGAAGAAAGAGTATAAATCAGAACTAGTGAAATTTGGGAAGGGGACTTCTTATGAAAACAGACTCTCCAATTAAAAGAATGTACTTTGATTAAACATGCCATCCAAACCAAGCATGGTATAAGTACTTTTCCTAATATAATCCTAAGGCTAAAAAGAACTAGCAATATGTCTTTATGTATATAATTCTAAAACAGCAAGAGCATGGGGAGCCCCTAAAAAGTAATCATTTTACTTCATTTGCATAATCCACTTAACACACATGTTCTGTTCACAGGCTCAGTGATGGGTTTTCAGATAATAAAGCAATAGAAATTTGAATATTTAAAGCATAGCACTTTTGTTATCATAGAAACTGGAAGCTGACAGAGTCATCTTCAGTAGTTTCAGGTTCGGGGAGAAGCTTGCAGACACCCAAGTTTGTTGTTTGCTTGGAATCTCACTTCCTAAGATCTAAACACATGCCTGTGAAATAAAGAAATTTCATCTTGAATTCTTTTATTCATCCACTAATGTCATAGATCTGGCAATGATTTTTACCACTATTGCAGCAGAGAAAATCTGATCCTCAATCAGAGAAAATTAACATGCAGAATATGGGGCGGAGTGTGTTTGGAGGGGACAGGGTGACGAAAACAAAAGAAAACTAATGCTGCAATTTTCTACGTCAAAAAAAGAAAGGCATTATGGCTTTTTGCATCTGTACATGTTATGCCACTTCAGAACCTTGATTTATGCGTAGGATTTTTTCATAAACTGATTAAAAAAAAAGTCTTCTGCTAAGAAAGAGTTAGTGTCCACTGACTCAGGTAAGTTGTTTTATCCTTGATGTGTAAGGCAGGGCAGAATGAAGTGGTTCATCTAACTTGGAAAGAGCTGAGTCATCTTGAAGTGAGATCCTTTGTCTCTGCTAAGCACGGAAAGGAGTCTTGAGCTGGATTTCTTCATTAAGACCAGAATCCAGAATACAAATGCTTTTCCATTGTACTCTGCCTGAGCCATGCTCCTGTTAGAAGTGTTGATGCAGTCCCAATGACCAAGAATACTATGAGGATACTGTTATTGAGAAAGCCATGCCAAGCCATAAAACTCCCAAATGCATTTCTCTTGGCAAGCTGGTATGGCCACAGTTCATTCTGCCTGTTACGTAAATCAGTCCCCTAAGCCAGCCTGAAGCCCCACAGAATGACTTCAGAGGAAACATAAATTACAACAGATAAATATACACATCATGTCTAACTAAACAGATGCAGTGTGAATGCCAAAGAGGAAACTTTGAAATCCTGGCATGTTGTTTGAGAGGTCCTGGTTCTCGTTTGCCACAGGGTTTTCAATGAGGCTTTAGCAAGACTTCATTCAAGGCAAGAGGAGAATAAAACTGAGCTACAGCTTATCTAGACGTTATGTGTTGTATCTGAATAATGTAGCTATACTGTTGCCATTTAAGTAGAAATAGATTTTTTTTTTAATTGGTATTTAAAGGGAAAAAGTAAAACATTCAGATAAAATATTCTGGTTCACTTTATTCATTTCCCTAAGTGTTTAAGCCTTTCCAACTACAAAATTATAGAAATAGATTGGGCAGGGATTAAAACTTGCCAGTTGTTTTTCTGGGAATGGAAGCCCCATTCTTCATCTTCTTTTCATCTCCAAATGGATATAGACTACACAATCTTATGTAATTGACAATTCTAAATGTGCCATTCCTGTTCTGCCTTCTAAATAACTTTGCCTGTTCCTATTGCTGCAGCCAAGCAACAGCTCAATTAAGAAAGCACACAATAAAATCTGTGCCTCAGATTAGTTGTAGGTGGTGGAGGATTGTTACAGCATCTTGCAGAACAGGAAATGAATATCAGATATTTAGTGGGAGCACATTATTAAATAATGAGATTTTAAGCCTAGCGTGAACAGTTTTAGAGTGGATTTTATGAAGCCCTGAAGGCCAAATCATTGTTAAATTTCATTAAAATGGGGGGAAGACTTCCAAACTGATAAAAAAATGAAGCATCTTTTTTTCTGTCTAACATGGAACATTAATTAAACAAGCCCTCCTGGGAAAAGTAAAACAAAAGCCTAGAGCCATACAAACTATGTCTTTTGTCCCCTAAAACCCCAAACACTGGTACCCCACCTCCATCCTGTATTTTCTCTAAGCAAAAGGAAACAAGTGCCTGATCATTTTGTCAGCCAACTGTTGCCTTAAACAATGAGTAAAAGCTTAATTCTGCATGAATGGGACATTCATTCTGGGTGTGTCCCTGCTACCCAGCTGCCAAATTTTATGAAAAAATTAGAAATCGATTAACTGAAATGCCTACTCTTTGAAAATTTGTGGAAATATACAAATTGATTACTAAGTTCTAGGGATATCAGAGAAGGAGATGAAAGACTGATTGGTGGTAAGAGTCAAACTGATATATAATGTATATTACCTGACAATTTTAAGGCATACATGTTAATCCTCAAATAACTTGAGCAAACTACTCCATGGGTAAAAAGCTACTTGTAGTCGGAGAAAGGCAATTAGGAACTTTTAAAATACCAACAAACCCAAAGATGTTCTCCCATAAAACAAAAAGCCAAAATCCCCAACATCCAAAGCTTCCCCATACTTTTCAAGAGCACTAAAGTGTCAAGGGACTTTGCAGTACACATTAACACTAAACTGGAAAAGCTCTTGGGTGAGCTCAGACACTGTCTGTGCGTGCTGTGCAGGAAGGTTAGAATTCAAAAAGCTTTTCTGGGGAACTTAAGGCATCAGAGTTTTACTTGAAAAGAACATGGCAAATTAGCAGTTTCTGCCAGTCAGGTTTCATGTTTGTAGACTGGAAGTTTGCTCGTCATCTGTAATTAACACATTTATTGAGTTAGGTGATACTACTTAATCAAATTTCAGTATGTTTAACCATCTGGTAATTGGCCGTGGGAAGAGAAGAGCATGCAAGGAGCCTGATTTTATAGGAAGAGTCTTTGAGGATTATGGAAGAAAGAATTACATAATTCCAAAAAGCAAGCAGAACTGGGAGTGGAGATGTATATGGAAACACAAGCAAACAGTCTAACAGAGGTATTGTTGCATGTAAAAACACACAAGGTACCTTATTCTCAGCATTTTCTGAAACAAGTAAAATTAATTCCATAATGAAGAACAGAAAGGCAATTTCTTGAACAGGAAAATGTCTGGAGCAGTTATGGCTACTATTTGGAACAGTTTTAACCTGCTGTTAAAGTAATTTGTGTAATGTAATAATAATTTTTTTACACATCTCTGAACTCCTTGAGATAAACAATGTGGGTAGAGAACACCAATGCTTCGTTGTTTTTTTTAAATACTTTTTTATACCAAGATGGGCCCATCTGTTCTATTAGCCGAAAACTGAGTTTGTACTATTGACCATTCAGCCTAAGCCTAATTTCTGTGTCTTTTTTTAGGGATTACAGGTGACTCTTTTGTCACATTTGGTAGAAAGTGTTACCTTGGCTTAAGGGGAAAATAATTCTGGATGAGTCTCGTGGCTAGAAGGAACCTGTATAAGAACTGTATTGGAATAACATAAGACAGCAATGCATCTAACAGCCGCTGGACGTATCTGTAGGAGGACCTAGGATGTTAAGGAGTAAAATTGGGACGATAGATCAAAACCCAACAGATGTATCTTTGGGAAAGGGGGATTGACTGATACTGAATTAGGCCACAGAAGGTGTTCAGAATGAGTCCCGTGACAGAAGGAATCTTATTGTGCCTATGTTGCATAATCTGAAAGCATTAATACCTATGGATCCAGCTGAACAGTCACTGCCTTAGAAAGATTTTTCAAGCAGCTATATAAAATCAATGATTTTATTTTTATCTATTCAGTCATTTATGCACACTGAAAATAATAATAAAAATCTGGTTTTCAAAGATGAGAATACATCAGCATGTATTAGAGTGACTGTATGAAACTTTCAAATTGGCAAAATATACTGGAAACAGAACATCAACATTGTTTGCCAGCCACTCTTGTTTAACTGCTCAGAGTTTTCTGTTGAATTACATCCATTACCTCTGAGTAGGGAGCTTGCAGCTCATCAAATGATACAGCCATAAGAAAGTCTGGAAGTCAAGAATGAATTCTTACCTTATTCATGTCAAATGTGTGAAATACTTGTTCAACATAGTTGTTAGCTTCAGGAGTAAGTCCATGTAGATCCAGGACATGTTTAAATTCATGCAGGCAAAGCTGTCCGGATGGGCACTCCTTCATAAACTTTGTGTACCAGTGGTGAATTTCCATAGCATTAATGTCATCTGCTGATCCAGCAGCACCCATTGCATCAAACATACCAGGTAACTTTTTTCAGTATTTATTCATCCAAATGCTGATTCTTGCTTCCCAACAGTGATCATTCAAACACCAACTCTGCCTTTGAGAGCTACTTTAAACCTCTTACAGATCGCAACCAAGATAGACTAAGTAAATATAGCACCCTAGCAAGATTACTGGCACCCAGTTTTAGTACCCCATGGTTTTAGCAGCTAATTACAGTCTTTGTGCACAGTCAGTCTGCAGAGCCTCAGATGAACTGATTATACCAGTTCTCATCTTGCACTTGCATCTGTGGTACTAAAGGTATTTAAGCTAGATGAATATTGAAAAAGCAACATTCAGGGATTTTGAGGGTAGTTTCTAAACCTTCATTTTAATAATTTATAAAGTTTTAACTAAAAGTTAGAACCATTTTAATACTTGGCTACATTTTGTGCAGATGCCTTGGAGTAAGTGACTTTTCATTTTTATTATTTCTGTATATATGGTGATCCAAATGTAACCCTACAGGTCAAGACTGCAACACAATTTGACTGAAAGCAGCCATACACTAAGCACAAAACCCTTGTCTTTAGACAACAGTTCTACGAGCATCTGAGTCTGCTGTAGGCCATTGTGGTCCCAAAAATTGCTTCCCCACTGCCATTGCTCTTTCCCTTCCTTTAGGCCAGCAGAAGTGTTTGTGGTTGCACTTGGGAACAAGTGTTAGAACAGATCCAGGCAAAAGCTTGCAATAAGATTGAATACCAATAAATACAGTCAGCTTTAGAAAACATTGCTTCCATTTTTGCATTGCCTGGTGTCACAATACTGGGTTCTACACGAGAACAGGTGAAGTGAGGGTGGAAAAGGGTGGCCAGCAGTATGGGAGGTGCAGGACTTCTGCTTCTGCTGCTTCAAATTGTTTGTGGGAACTTCTAGTGCCATAATGTCTGTGCTGTATTGCAGTACGTAGCTGTGTATAGGTTTACAGCATGTCAGCCCTACAGCAGATACTATGGCATGCAGTAGTTACAGACTAAACTGGTAAAATGTAAAAATACAGCTGTTACACCTAAGGCTACTGCAAAGCTGGTGTCCCACCAGAAGCACTGCAGCGATGTCCCACCAGAGGAAGGTGAGCACCACTCGAGCAGCTTTGCTCTGCAGAGCAGGGTGCAGTCCCGTTGTCCTTGAGTGCTGTGCAGCTGCATGAGATGAGTTTTCCTCTGGGCCAAGGCTCCAGCTTGCTCAGTTGCAAAAGCAGTGTCAACAGTCAGGAGAGACAAAATTGGTCTCAAGATGGCACAGAAACTGAACACTACTGTTGGACATGTCACGAGACCTGGTTTTCAGGTGCCAGGAGCGATGAGCATTGTGGTGGTGCATCCATGGGGTGTGCACTGGTGGCAGAACCAGCTGGGAAACTGCCCCTGATACGTAAGGTTTAGGGCCATGGCATGCAGACTCACATTGCTCTCCAGTATTTTTTGGCAAATAAAGAGCTGTGATGTGCTAATCATCAGAACTGGAAGACATTTTTCAGAAACGAGTACAAGCCTTCACTGTAAAAGGGCTGGGCTGTTGCTGGAACAGACTTTCAGCACATATTTGCACCTAAGTTGCATAAACCAGAGTCTGCAGCCAGTCAGAGCAAGGCTGCTGGGAAAGAGAGAAGGGGAAAAAAGTGCATGTGGATGCCTGGAGGACTTCAACAGAGACATATACTGCACTTATCATTAGAAGGTGATTTTCTCCTAATCTCTACTCATTCCTTACATCACTTCTAACAGTCTCCCCAGAGCAAAAATGGCTGCCCACTAACATCCTCAGTTATAAGATCAAGACCTTCAATACTGAGAAGCAGCAAGAGTTTTCTTTATTAAATACTGAACAAAACCAGAATCTGAAACGTGTGAAGCGGTATTTGGAAATATGTCACTTCAAAATATCCCTAGCAGGCAAAGAATGCCATAGTTTTAGTAACAAAGAGCAGCAAGCAAAAGAAAGGCAGCTTAAAATGGCAATCTTCAGTCTTCTATTTTTTTCATCTAAAGTTTCAATAGTTAGGCATTTGAAATACCAGCACAGAATTTCCCAAGTATGTATCTACCTAATTTCTTGTTCAATGAAAAGAGGAAGTTTCAAAGAACTCAAACATCACTCATAATTCCTCCCCCCACGCCCCACCCTCCTGAAATAACAGCAGTGTTCAAAGGAAAAAAATCAAAGATTCAAACCACAGGTTTCAGAAACTGTAGACAATTTTTTTTAGTAAATAAAGTGGCCTGCAATTGGTTATTTACATTTTCATTTTCAAATCTTCTTCTGAAAAAAGCAACAGCGTGAATGGGAATATTAAAAAATAAGCCATCTCAGTCCTTGAAAATGTGCATATTTCTTTCCTAGGCATGGAAGGCTCTCTGAAGTCTGTTGTTATTGTCCTTCTGCAAGAAAAGGTTAAAATGTCAGAAAAATCTACATTTTATTTAAATAACTCTTCAAGATAATCATCAAGCTATTCAAAATTATCTATTTGATGAATCTGAAAACAACCCATCAAATTTTGAGGTGGGGCATTTGAAAAAATAAGCATATGAACAATCATGACATGCTTATCAGCAAAGGTCATTATTTAAAAAGAATTAAGAGAAAACATAACAAGACTTGAAGAAGCAATGCAATAAACCAGACTAAAATGGAAACATGGAAGCTAGAATTAGGTGCAAGCAGGAGAAGAAGCTGCTTTTCAAGGAGTTCTTGGCCATGTTCCTCCTAGAATAGCTTTACTGAGGGATTACAGTGATGAAGTGCACACAGATTAGAAGGGCTAGGCTGGCAACACCGTTCTTTTTAGCCATTTAATATCCTCACTTTCACTCTGAGGAAAAGTTGCTTCTCTAATTTAAGCACAATTTTCTCAGACTTCTTGCATGTCCACATCCATGTTAGCTGGAGAGGACATTTTTTCATGTGTATTACACTCCAGCAAAGTCCAAAAGTAGAAGAAGGGAGAATGCAGAAGCAGAGAACTCTCATTGTAAATCTGCAAGCAACGTCATACAAAAGGGAGGAAAGGCAGATGGAAGAGAAAAGCAGCACCTATCAGAGGGACTGACAGGACTTTGAGAATGCAAGGCGCTTCAAGAAAGGATGAAAACATTATATATTACATTCATAAATGTGAGGCCTGAAAAGAAAAAACTGAATTTATGCATTACAGTTAAGACAAAATTTAGTTCCAATGACTTAAATCCAGCATCAAGGGTTACGCACACAGAAACCTATTGCCTGAGCAGTGTCTCTATCAAAGAGGCATGTGCTTATTTGCCTGTGGATATGATTACAAAGAACCACCCAGGTCACCTGGAACCTCCCAGCCCTCTTCCAGATGGGTCTTAGACCTTCATATGTGATGGTGGGGACTCAAGGCTACTAACATAAGTTATGAAATAAAAACCCTTAAGGATGTGATAGGCTGTATCTAGGAAATTTCAAGTTTTCTGTGGATGATGCTATAAAATATAGGGGAAAGTTTAATGAAGCATTTGAAGCTTAAGAATTGCAGACAAAGAGGACAACAATATCAGGACAGAGAAATCCACATCTATTATATGGAGAAGCTTCAAGAGACTAAACTCTGACCCCAGCTTTTCCCCAAAGCAAAATTCATACTAAGTCTCTCTCCTTGTTATATATTAGCACCATCAGTCTCTGCAAGCCACCGGAATAAAACATTTGGACTTAAAGATGTAGGAAGACAACACCATTTAAAAGTTTTATCTGATCCCCTTACTCCAGTGACAGGCAATGATCTTATATATAGACATAAAAAACACAAAAATGGTGAAATGAAAAGTCTTATTTTCCTTTAACCTCAAGGCAGCCTTTCTTTGAAACATTCCTGCAAAATAATTTGAGAAAGAATTTGATTTCTTAAAAAAAAAAAGAAAAATGTTTGTGCAGTTATAGTGTGGAATTGATTAGCACAAGGTGGTATGGAGGCTAAAAGTAAATATGAATTTAAATAAACCAGATCATTTTGGGGAGAAAAAGCCCATTTAACCCATTTGTTGAACTCTTCTTTGAATCAGTGGCCATAGGCTGCTGGAAGCAGAGAGGGTGACTGGGGTCCTGTTCCCTAGGCATATGCTCCTGGCTTTTGCCAGAGACAGGAGAGCAGAGACAGGAGAGTGGACCTGAGTATCTTAGACCTGTCTAGTGAAGGGTTGCTATTTTTATACCAGACATGACCCAGAGAGAGTTTAACTGGCTTACCTTTATCCAGCTGGTGGTCAGACTGACTGGCTGAAGATCAATCATTTCAGAAAAATCAGGGTGTTCTGAAGGTCCTGTCTCAGATGGATGTTGGGTACAATACAGTCAAAATTGGTTTATTTGTAAATTGCATATTTATCAAAAAAGCTTTCATGTAAATTATATTTTCTCTACAGTTTCTATTTGCATCTTCCTATAATTTTTTCACACAGGTTTAATGCTTCTTTATTAGGACATCTTCTGATTTAATTTGCTTGTAAGCTTCTCAGTGTGCTTGTTTGTGAAAATAAACAACTCTGAATACCCAATAATAAACCTGTAAATTAGTGCCTTGTTATTGCTTTAGGTCCTGTATCTGTTTTTTTACATGACAAAACTACTTATGTAGAAATCTGTCTGCTACCAAAGTCATGAAGCATAAAGGGTCAACAAGGTTCTACTGATATCAACTAATAAGAGAACAAATTGTTGTGATAGCCTGCACTGAGGAGATGACTAGATGGCAATTAAACTTTAATTCTTCCTGTTCTCCTTTTATAATGAATAATGCTTTCTTGTGGCTCTCAAACTTCATTAGATGCCTTTTAAAATTAGTTTTGTAAGTGGGTTCTGAATTGTTGTTAAGGTTACTTAAGTAATATGCTAATGCTACTAAAGCCCTTTATAAAGTATTAAGGTGACACCATAATCTTTCTGAGACTCTTACACAACACACACTACTCTGTATTAAAAAAAA
>WBMY01004701.1:313425-375715 GCA_013397315.1 Donacobius atricapilla | reverse complement strand
AAAAAAAAAAAAAAAGGCAACCATCCCCTTTCCTCTACCTAAGTAGAAAAAAGAGGATAAATAAAACTTATTTCTTCTTCTGAAGGATAGCAAATATCATAAAATCCAGCAAAAGGAACTAATGAAACAATTTAATAAATAATGTTTGGTAAATGAATATATAAACTCAACTTGAAGAACATATATAACATGCTTACACCACCTTGAAAAGAATTCTGACATTTAACAATTTGATTTGATAGCAGTAATTGCATGTAATCTGTCAGTCCTTCCCTGGAATAGAGTCTGGGATTATCTAAGTGGCAAGATTAGTGCAATGTGAACAGGCAGAGGAATTCAGGGCACACAAAGCATCAGATTCTCTCACGAACCAGAGGAGCTCAGTGGGAAACACAAGCATGTTCAAGTCCTATGCAGCAGGGAATGGCTCCCTATGAAGAAATCCAAAGATGGATATTTGTGCTATCTGCGTGCATCTGTGCTTAAAGCTGAAAATGCTAACTCTGGAAGCCCAGAACCAGCCACATTTCACTTCTTTTCTTAAATAACAAGAAAAACTTGAAAATTAAATTGAATTTAATGTAATATACCCTGTGTAGGGACTTCAGTAATTCTGCCATCTTTCTCCTCAGACTACTAAGTTTTCCTTGAAAAGATGTTTGCAGTTCACAGCTTTGCTGCAGTTTGCAAGCATAGACTGCTATGTCAATATGGTGGTGGATAGAATTTTTTCTCTTTCATTTTTAAACAGAGACCTTTTAAATCTAAACAGACCGTTTCATTTTATATCCTGAATATAGGCAACCTGAAAGTCCCTTTAAAATATATTTCTAATGAGAGCTTTCGAGAACTCCTATAAATATTCATCAGCGTGTAGAGAATTACAAGCTAATTACTCACCATGGTTAATAATTCCTAACAGAGGACATGCAAAGAGTGGCCTGTATGGTCCAGCCATGGTTCATGGCACTTTGTACCATATCTAAAACCTTTAGCCAGCCCCAATGCAAATTTGTTGTTAGAGAGTTCAGACTGAAAAACCTGGTAACTTTTGTTACTCCTGTATTTTTTTGTCAGAAGGACCCTGAAGAGCTGAGACAAAGGTATAATAATGGGATAGGACAAAGAAAGCAAAAAGGAAAACAATATCTATTTATCTTACTTTCAGCATTGATATTACATCCTGAGAGGCAATGCACAAAAATAAAACCAGCATGGAATTTAATTTAAAAGAAAGATGCATGAAGGTCTTTCAACCTTTTATAACTTATATTCCTCAAGAGGAATTTCATCACCACTGTGCTATGCAGCTCTGGCTGTGCTCTAAAGTTGTCTCATACTGCCACAGCAATCTGAAGGTAGTTCCTAGCTGCCGTAATTCTTGACAAACTTTAAGATATGAAAAAATACCAGCAGGCACAACATTTATTCGAGTAGGTTTTTTTAACTGAGTATTGACAAAGAGTATTGCTTTGTGTTTTAGTCTGAAAAACTGATAAAAATGCACATTAGAGAACTTACACTGAGAAGCGGGTCTCTATGAGAAAGGCACAACTCCAGTGTAGTTAGATGAGGAATGCACGTGCTTAATCAGCACATGCAATTAAAATAAAGGCAAGGAAATCTGTTAGAGTTTAGAATACAAAGATCATTGTTTCCAGACATTTTTCGCTGATCTATTGCAGACTTATTTTTTGCATTTTTAAAGTGTTTTCCTCATCATGGAACACGTCACAATATCAGCATTCACTATTAAGAGTAATCACTTGAACTCTAAACTCTGAAAAATTCGACTCAGACTTGAAATCGTGATTTGAAAAAAAAACTAAGGGGAAAAGATCAAATTGGGGTTCCAAAGATGTCTAAAAGTTTAATTTCATGAAAAGAAATGTGCTCTTTAGCTTAAAAGTGGGAGTTTCATATTCTGTTTGTGAAACCAGGTAGGTTCCCCTTACCTGTTAGTCTAGGACCCTTTAATAGACTAGTTTTTCTTCTATCACAGTTCTTAAAATCACCATGTTGGTATGATTTGTCTAAAACATAAGATATATCTCTTAGAGCAATTCTTCTCAGTCTGAAGAGTTACTCAAAATCAATCCATGCTTTTGCATTAATGAGTTTAAGACCAATTTTCCAGGCTGTGAGCAAAGAAATTAATGTATGTGCCCCCCAACCAACCCCCTCCCAAAAAATCACAAAAACAAGTTAAATTAAATAAATTCTGTTTTCATTAATCTTTTGCTAGTTTTGACAGCCAAAATATTTTGCAATAGTAACTGAAAGCTAAAGCTGTGCTCAGGTTTTCTGAATTGGCTTGACCTGTTTGTCAACTTCACGTAATTTAAGAAACCTCTTTGAAGAATTAAACATACTTTTGGTAATAAGTTCAAGATTATAAATAAAATTATTCTCTTTTTCTTGGAAAGAGCAGCCACAAAACATTGTAACATCTGTTCAATAGCACATCTTTTAAGAAATTTTTTTACCAGGACACAGGATGATTTCAATTGTTTAGGAGGAATCTTATTTAGAAAGAAAATTAATTAGTATTTACATTCACAAGGTATTGTGGGTGTGTATAAAGGAAGTAAAAAAAACTTGTAAAGAAGCAACAGGTGAACAAAAGCTAATAGAGAAAGGAGAGAACAGTAACTAAATTCAGGAGGGTGTAGAAGTCCTAGCTGAGCAAATTAAGTCTTTATCATCAGCAGGTGAATAAAGACAGTTGATTTGTCTTAAAGGTGACATTGGAGTATTTGAAAATAGTAAGTCTGAAAAACTGGAGTAAAAGGACAGGACAATGGATAAATATGCCCTCTAGTACTAGTACAAGTTTCAAGTTCTTTGATCTAAAAGGAAACTTGAAGAAGGGTAAAAGGCTGTTTAATGTTGTAGAGCAGTTCCTGGAAAAGTTTAAAAGCCTGAAGTTTTTTTCTGTGAAAAACCTCTAAGAATGTGAATGTGCACTTTGGAAAAGCAGCTGCTGGCATCTCCCAGTAACATAAGCTCCCAGTAAGCACACACAGTAGTAAATATTCCTTTAAGTCAGCATAGGACAAAACATGAAAAGGTCTCTGGAAAAAATTCCTGGGTCCTTGGTGGGGAAGCAATTCAAACTTTGCATGCAAAAGTCTGATTTTTACATTTCACCTTAAAGGTATCTGAAAGCTTTTAATTCTAAATCAAATTAGAAGTTTACAGAAGCTGCAGGAAAGCAACTTATTAATGAGAACAGAATGAGCTACGGCTTCTCAGAATGCTGCTGCAGTGCTGTCTTCTGAGTTCATTGTACATCTGCACAGTTGCAGAAACAATTGGGTGACAATTTGTCCACAGAGGCAAAACATAGCAACTAAGCACATGTAACTTAGAGTGATAAAAATAATCAAGCTGAGTAGCTGTATTTACCCAGAGTGAATCCTCAAGTGTAACAATTTCTGTTGTGAATGTGGTGGGTTGTCCTTGGCCAGCTGCCAGGTGCTCACCCAACTGCTCTCATTCCACCTCCTCAGCAGGACAGGGTAGAAAAGAAGATGAGAAAGCTCAAGGGGCAAGTTAAAGGGAGGGAGTTTGCTTACCAATTACTCTCATGAGGCAAAGACTCAACTTGGAGAAAATTAATTTTGTTTATTCTCTATTAAAATAGAATACCAACCAGAGAAAGAAAGACAAAACAAAACCTTCCCCAAAGTCCCTCTTTTTGACATGCTCAACTTCACTTTCATTCCTGACTCCTCTACTCCCTCCTTCCAAGCAGTGCAGGGAATGGGGCTGTGGTAATTCCATAACTGCTCTTCTTTACTTCTCCTTCCTCTGCATTCTCTTCTCCTGCAGGGGGGCTCCTTCCCATGAGCTACAGCTCTTCAGGATCAGCCTGCTCCAGCATGGGTTCTCTATGGACCGTGGCTCCTTCAGGGCACGTCCACCTGCCAAAGTGTGGTCCTTCCCATGGGCTGCAGGGTGGATGCCTGCTCCAGTGTGATCTCCTGCAGGGAGAATCTCTGCTTGGACACCTGGGACATCTTCTGCTTTGACTTCAGTGTCTGCAGGGCTGTTTTTCGCTACCTCCCCTCACTCCTCCCTGACTGTGCAGCATTTTGCCCTTTCTCACATGGACTTTTCCTGAGGCACTGTCAGTGTGGCTGGAGGGTTCAGCTGTGCCTTGTGGTCAGTCTGGTGGAATGAACTGAACTGGCTGTGCTCAGCATGGGGCAGTCCCCACCACTCCTCACCAAGGCCACTCTGCAGCCCCCCACCAGCACCCTGTACATTGCTTCAACCACAATGTCAGTGCAGCTGAGGATGGGGACAAAAGTCAGCCCTGTTTGCACGGGAAAACAGGAAAAGCCAATCACTTCCAGTACAAAACTCACTGGAAAAATTGTGACAATGCCAGTCAGGGTTGCCGTGGTTTTCCATGGAACAGGAGCTCTGCATTCTGAGTGAATACCAGCTGTTGGTTCCCAGACTGTAAGCATAGATGTAAGATCTCCTCCAGGTGTGCAGGCAAACCATTCTCCTCATACCCTAAGTTTGGAAAAAACCAACAGCAGATCTCTGAGAAGTTCAATGACAATAAAAGCAAATATACATCAGTGATGAAGATTTCCAAAGCAGCAAGGCCAGGAAAGCCATGTCTTGGTCACTCAGTCATGGCATCCTACTAAGAACCTTATAATGCAGCTATCCCCTCATTCAGTGGAGGGAAAAAACTGTGTGCAAGAAATGAAATAAATGTTTTTAAATGCCACAAGGCTTTAACTTCTTGTAACTTGGTCAGGGAGAAAGATTAAAATCATACAAAGTGTGATTACAAGACTTCAGTGCACACCATTCCAACTGGAAGGCGTAGCAGAAAATGTCCTTAATGAGCAGTTTTTAATTTAGTACACTTTTAAGTAGCTGAAAACGTCTCAATTTTATGATAATTAATTCTGTTTTTTTTCAACCAACCATATAAAGTGAAACCAAACCATCTGGCCACCATAGTGTATAATTTTCTGTGTTTAAAATTCAAGAACTGGACTTCAGGCCAACTCTTTTTGCTATCCCATGTGTCTTCACACTGTATCTGTACTATCTGACACCGTCAATGTGTCTTCCACACAGTGCCACTAGTTGTACAGAAAGCGTTTTTATTTTAATTTTACTTCAATGATGGAAAGAGTCCGTGTTTTAAAAAACAATTCCTTTATTTCAGATAAGAAGCTGAAGCACAGAAAGAAGTTCGTCTTAGAGCTGCAGTAAAACCATGCTGGTGCCAGAGAGTGTGCAGATCTGACACCTGACTTAGTCACTTGGCATCTTGGGGATGACTCTGTCTCCATCTGTGGAAGGGGTGATGAGGAGCTGCCTTCTGCTGTGGGGCTGCAGCAGCTCCCATTGGACATATTAGGGTGTATTTACTGAAGGCTTTGCTTGCACAGTGGTTGTGAGTTCAGCAAGGAGAGTAGCAGAGAAAAGGGGTGAAGGAGGAATTTCTTTCAGATAGAATGTTCATGTTGCCTAATCTGCATTGCTTAATAACTCTGCTTGAATTACTGAATGTCTTAAGATGGATACAAAGCAATCAAGGTTGTCATTTCAATAAATGAAGTGCAGCCAAAATCCCAAATAGAGTTAAACACACGTAGAAACTGTACTGCAAGCTTTTGCGAGACCTTGCCTTACACACCGCACTCAGAGAGTAAGGGAAGTCAGCTTTGTGCAAGCTTAGTGTTACCTGCAACAAGTCTGACACTGGTAGCACTTCAGATGCCGGTGCTTCTGGCCTTAAGGTTGTTGTCTTTTCTCAGAGAGCTGTGTTGAAAGGCTGGGTTTAGTGCATTTCTCCCTATTGGCAGAAAAGTCACCTTAGGGAATCACTGCTATTTCTGGCAATTTTACTGGACATCTGCTCAGTTTCAGGCACATAATAATGATAAGGCTGCTATATCATGTTTATAACACACATTTGAAGAGGCTGCTTAATGCATGAACTTAAATCTGACAGTTCAATTGCAGCGTGCTCTTGCTTTTCTACAAACTGCATTTACTGAAAAAAAGAATAACAAAACAAAACACAGCAGTTTTTCCTCTGTCAAAATTACTAAAATGTTTTTGAGTGACTTCAACATTTTTTCTAATTAAGAAACTGTTTTTCTCTCTCAGCAAATAACTCAGAGTCATTATATTAACCATATTAATTGGCCACAGCATCTGTATTCACTGGAACAGAAATGTCACCATTTTGCTAATAATTACCTTTAAAACTTCTTTGTATCTCCACTTTTTTATTTCACAAATTGATAATCCTTAAATAAGAAGCCTGGTTAAGTTTTGACATTTTAATCTTAGTATATTTTTTTTCTTTCTTGAAGAAAAATCTACTAAACTCTACTTTATCCAGTGGCTCAATGTAAAAGACTCCTGGAGAGCAGAAACCTACTGTGAGATCAGATGTTCTTTAGACCTGACTTACAGCTTCTTAGTTTTAATGGTCAATGTTAACAGGAGTGTAGAATTTGCCCCTAATTCTGTCATTTGGTTAGTATACCACTCCTTTTTTTTTCAGGGGGTAAATGGGCTGAATACATCTAAAACGCTTACTGTTTCTGTCTTCAGAACCTGACTTAACACTTTGCTTTTTACTATAGACCAGATAGTCTTATGAGACAAATCTGCCAAGTGAGTAAATTTGGTATTTTATCCCTTTGTAAAACATGTAGTGCATCACAAGCCAAATTAAAAATGCAGTAAAAAGTGAAAGAGAGTTACAAAGACAATTTAGATAGCGCTGCTGACACAATGCATCCATTTTAAATTCTAAGTGCAATGTTTCAAAGCTATACGGTCAAATCCTCGTTCCTCCTCCAAATCTGGTAAAAACACAACATCTGCCGAAAATGTACATATTTATCTTATACAATTTCCTGAGCGCTGAGTTCAGCACTAAACCAAGATTTCCTCCCTCATCCAAGGACAAACTACTTGCAGCTTAGTCAACTCACTGTCCAGAAAAAGGAACAGTCTTTTGGCCCCTAAACACCAGTCCTGAACACCCACAGGAGGCATGACTATTAGTGGCTTCAGAGACAGTCATAAGAGGTAGTAAGAGACGAAAATCCTCACTTCACCCTGCTAAATCCACCATTACACTATGGTGATGTGACAGGAAAAGAGCCAAATACCCTCCACTTTCATCCTGCTGAAGTGCTGAAACAGGGATTAGAGTTACATAATGTTGTAAAATAGGAATTCAGCGTGCAAAGGGAGGAATCTCTCAGTTCCCTTCCTTATTAAAATCACTGCTCACACGGATGAGCAGCATTGCCCTTACAGAAACAAACAACAGCCAAGCCCTCAAAACTTTCACTTAAGCATAGTGTTACAAAATCACATTCCAGAGTGATCACTGGGTGCCTGAGGATTTCTGCTTAGTATAAAACTGTAGGGCACATGTCCTAGACTGGTGGAAACTTGGTCAGAGGTTTATTATGTTCTGGGTATTTTTCACAGTGCTCAAATTTTGTTTTTATTTCATAAGGCTCTGAAACAGATTGAAAAAATGATTGAAAACAATCTGTACACAAGGTGAGCACAGCAAGATTTTAAAAACATTTGCATAGGAAAGCTTGTCTTGGATGAGAGGCTGTTGTTTCCAGTGTTGTCCTACACACGCACAAGAAAGACCTCAAGATCCCGTGAATGCTGTCACTGCACCAGCTTCCGTGTGATGGTACAGACTTCTTCAATGCACTAAATAAGCAGAGAGCAGAAGAAGAACTTAAAGAAAGTCAGAGGTCCTCTTGCCCAGCAGTACTTATGGCTTCTTAGCTGTTCACATGCTAAAGCTACCGCAGTTGCCGTCAAACTAAAATTTGCAGTCGGGAAGACCATGCTGTCCTTATTTTTGAGTCAGGGCTCTGGAATCAGGTGAAACCTCCACTGCAATGAGAATTCTGTTCCCAGGGCTCTGGACTGGGGAACTCTGGTTTTCTCCAACGTGCAGCACAAGCCTAAATCCCACTTGGTCCAGAAAACAAGGGAGCAAGGGATTATCAGCAAGGACTATAACAGCCACTTCGGCCAGGAAGAATAAAATTAGTCATAACAGCAAAGTGAAAGCAAAGAGCTGGCAGAAAACTTGCTGAGTTCAAGTAGGTTTGAGCACTTCCAAATGATGGTGGTGCTAATACTTCTCTGGAAGAGAAATGGTTGGAAGAGTTTGGAAGTGGAGTGAAAACAGCTCAGGTGTTAAATGTCTGCTTTTGCTTTGGGAACAAGAATATATGTTTCTTGGAAAAGCATGGAATCCTTGACAGCCTGGCTGTGCAGGGTAGAGTGTAATACACACTGTGCAAGCTGGATAAATGTTGATTAAATCGTTTGTTTTGCCCACTGGAGTTCAATAATATCAGTCAGGGATGAACAAAAGTCACCCTTCAACATATTCTTTCATCCAGCGGAAGACAGGTGCTTTTGTAGCAGGGAGACAAGTGAATTAGAGTTGTAAATTTTATTAAAGAGCAAAAAAAAGTGGTTGGTAGAGTGAAACCTTAGAAATGAATTAACTTAAACATGCAAAATCAAACAATTAACAGATGAATAGGCACTTTTGCACAAAAATAAACAGACTAAAGCTTTTAAGAAAAAACTAGTGTTCACTATTTTTTGATTTTGAAAAAAGTATTGGATATTTTGCACTACTATATCTAGTATTTCAATACTGTGCCAATATTCTGTTTCTGTCTTCAGAAATATTACATTATTTGAGAAAAATGCTAAAACAAAATCTTAATTTGGGGGGGCTTCCTTTCACTGACCTTTAAGAAAAGCACATCAAAAAATTCAAAGCAACTGTTCCCATTTTTGATATGTGCTGTAAAGTGCAGAAATTGATGCTGCACACAGCAGCAGTTCAAGATACCACATAAAGATAAATGATTGAGGTACTGCAGGAAAATTATTTGTTCAGATACTACCTCATTTTGATATAATATTATTTTAGTACCTGCATTAGTGTTACTGAAGTGCCTTTTCCATTTATCTTACCTCTGCACAGGCACAGTCTACATCTTTACACTCATTCATCCAAAAAAGAACAAGATAGTTGGCTGAATGCTACATTGCATTTAACCACCCTGACAAGAGTAGGGTCAGACATCCAACACTCCAGCCTAGGGAGTCTTATTATGGCAAATTTATGAGAGCAGATGTTGCTCCAAGGCTTGCAAGACTACATGTTGCGTTTGGCACACACACTACATTTTCTTGCAGCTGCATCAAGTAGCAATTATACTGTTCTAACTACATGCTAAAAATATACCACTGAAACTAAGCTAGCATGATTAAGGGATCTGAAGCCTTGGACAAACCCTAGACTTTAATACACTGGGTGAATAGCAGGGTCTTAGAAACCCCCCCCCCCCTTTTTTTTTTTTTGGCAGTTAAAGAAAAGGTGTTTAATCACTGCTTTTAAAGTCTTCTTGCTGAAAATAGTTGAGGCTGTTTTCCATCAACAATGTCAGATTTATTGTCTTAACCCAATATTTATAAAATAAATTACCAGTAAATTAAGAAGAAGAATAAGAATAAACAAGAATTCTATAGATATAATTTACATCGAGGCATTTATTTACAGAAAAATGTGACCTGTAAAATTATTATTAGGTTTTTAAAATTGACTGCACTTGTGATTTAAGTCTTTAAAAGAGTAAAATAATCATTAAAAAAAAAGATTATTTTCAGAAAAAAAAAAGTGGGTATGGAAGGCAAAATCCCATACATAAGACTCAATTAAGATCACACTCAAATCTAGGAAAAGCCTCATTCCGAAGTAAGTCTTCAAACTCCTCTTGAAGCAAAGTTGATAAAATGCCATGTACAATAAATTCAGGTTTTGTATGTGTTAACCTACCTTACTTTTGATTAAAAACAAGGCTGTAGCTAACAAGAGTCAGATGCTACTGGTTCATCAGGTGCAACTGCATCCTACTACTCCTCTGCTTCTATTTTTGTCAGAAGCAAGTCGACTGATGTTAATGGGGTTAAAATGGTGGAGCTGAGCTATAAATATTTTTCCTCTTAGTTATTTCCCATTTCAATCCAATACAGTTTCAAACACCAGCTCATCATTTTTATAAAACAGATAAGGACATTGTCTTTATCTTGAACCAAAGATTTTTCTCACTTTTTCTCTTCCTGTTCTCTCCCCCGGCTCCTGAGGGATAGAGGTGCTGAGGATGTGAGAGAATGGCTGGTGGGTACCCAGTTGCTGGCCGCAATATAGAACAAAGATATATATATATATAGATAGATAGATAGATATGTGTGTAAGTACACACAAAACATTTTACTAAATCAGGGGAAAAAGATTAAATTTTTTGCAAGTGCTTTGACTGACTTAGATATCTTAAATATGTCTGTCTGTTGATGGTTACTAAATGACATCATATAGCTATAGAGACCTCTAAGAGAAGTGGTTGAACTAATGAGGGTGTTCAAAGCTGCTGTGAAAATCTGACAGAAGCAGCTTCAACCTCCCAGGGCGGTGCCAGGTCAGTCTCTTTGCTCATTCTACCCTTGGACATGAGAAGTCCAAAAAGAGGAAGCAGAAACAAGACTAGTTTTGCAGGGAAAGCACTCAGTGGCATGTAGGCTGTCTATTGGAGACAGAAACTGAAACCACTGTTTGATCAGATGTACAGATTCCTACTGGCCTACAATTTCCCATCATTTATGTATAGCACAGAACTGCTTCAACTGCCCTGTTTAATTGCCTACTGAAAAGAGAGTTGGTAATTTCACACTTGCTCTTGGATATTAGGTTTATTATACAAAATAATAATTCTCTTTGTCTTAGAGAACGGTTATTTATTTCAGAGGAGAATGGATTTGTAACAGAGCTAGTAGCAGGCCTTTATTATAGAGGCGATAGTAGTTACTATCTGAGATTAGCAGATCCTTTTTCACAGTGTAATTTGCATTGATTATCTTCTGTCCATGTGCACTATTGCTTATCAGTAGAGGTGCCCCAGAAAGATGGTTTTATGTAGTGTCTTTGTACAGTACTGAAACTTTGCCATAAGAGAAAGTTGATTATCAACCACAATAAAATCAGATCAGCTACAAAAGTTAATCGTGGAACTAGATGTTGGGTGTACAAGTCAAGGAAAGTCAAGAATTATTAGTTCACAAAACAAGACAGACAAACTTCTAACTTAAAGTAAAAAAAACCCAAAAAACTCAGCCAAAACCCACCCTCCTCCCCCCTGCTCCCCAATCCCCCAAACACAACAGAAAACCAAACACAACACCAAAACTCACCTCAAATCCCGCAGAATTAAAGAAAAGGAAACAAAGAGCCCCTGACGAGCAGGGCGCTGTCAGGGGATGAAAAGGGCTCAGCATGAGGAAAGAGCAGTTAGTGCTTGTTTCTCTCTTGTGGCCACAGTGAGTTTTCAATCCAGTTTTGACAAGGCTTAGCTATGCTATTTCCCCAAGTATGTTGATGCAGCTATTGCCAACAAGGCCCAACAGATGATTAAAGGGATGAGGAAAGGAAGCAATGTCATGCTTTCCAAGGAAGGAAAGGATCAGGACAGATGTAACTTACTCCAGTTCTTAACAACACGTTCCTACAAATAGAAGGCAATACTGAAGCTATTACTGTCACCACTCAGGCATGATGAGAGGTGTTAAAAGTAATGAACTACCTATCTGAACACATAAAAATGAGGTAAAAGCATGGTATAATGATTATCAGACATTTCAGCTAGTTCTGAAACAGGGATAATACATGTTCTGCAAACTATCCATCAAAGCTATCCTACATTATTCCATGTGACAGATTAAATGGCTGATCTCAGTGCATATGAAATTGCCAGATATCCAGGAACTTAAGAAAACCCAGGCCAGTTTTCCCAAATAGCCTGGGCCTAGCAGTAGTAAAAGTTACTACCTTCCCTTATTCTGCCAAAATGTCAGAGTTTGCGTGGCTTAAAACATAAAAATGAGAGAAAGACTGTGCAGAGAGCCATGCAAGGAAAGGCAAATCACAGGATAAGAAGTGTAACAAACTGAGACAGTGATAAAGGGCTAAAAGAAAATCCGATGGAATCACAAAACATCAGCATTGTGGGGCTGGCGTACTTGGAGAGAATTATGAAGTAATTTTGAAAAGTTAATGTTTAAAGTATGACCATTTGGGGTGAATTTATAGCTATCCACCATTTATAGAACAACCATAATAGGATCTGATCAGGAATTAAAGACAGGTTGGGATTGAATGATGCAGGCTGGGTAAAACTTGCGTTATGGTGAATTCTCGCTCAATTAAAAAAATAATAAGAAAAAAAATTAATGTAACACAAGAAAGTGTCATCAGGATGTCTTGGTGTTGTCCACAGCTCCAAGTACGTTTGTTTACATATCAGGAGAACAGGCCATCTATTACAGAAAGGATACATCTGATGGGAAATTTCATTTGTAACATTTCACAGGATCTTCAAAAATCAAGCCAGATGATACTATTATATCCTGCAATTCTAGCATGCATGCTGCCTCTTAAAAATAAGTTTATTTGCATACAGGCAGGTATTCAGTTGAAGGAAAAACACAGAACAAAACATAAACAAAAGTTACACAACAATGGTTCACCTTGACAAAAAGGACTGCAACCTAAACAGCTTCTTGTGATATCACCCCAAAATGGATGAAATCCAAGGTCTGATAGGAGATGTAACACACCCTTGGAGCCTTGCTCAGTGCCAAACTTTGTATCCCTTATGAGAAACAGTTGTGTGCTATAAAAAATTTTACTGACGTTTACCTTAACAGAATTATTTTGCTTTCAATCAACTCAGGAATGTTCTGCTCTTAAATTAACTGCTTATTTCTAATGCAAACCTACTATCCATACATACTGCTATTACTCCTTGATTTGAAAGTCTTTCTCCACCAAAGGTGCCAGAAATTGGTGCAGATTTCTTTTGTTCAATTAAAAAATGACCTTAGGATTTTTTAAATGCTCATTGTGCTCTAAAACTCCCATTCTGTACTGCAGTGAAATGCTTCAACAAATCAATGAAAATAACCTGCTAATACTGTCCAAGCTTTGCCTGATTTAACTTCTTATGCTTTGCCCTCTTGATTCTGGAGCATTCAATTCTAAGTATTTTCAATAAATTACTTTTGCAGGATTTCTTAATAATTTTGGAAATTGGCCTCTGGCTATCAAATTTCCATTTCTGAAAGTTAATACGTATTAGATGTCTTACCCCTCATATACTGTATCTAAAGCTTTTAACTTTTTTTTTCTCTCCTTTTTTTTTTTTGAAAGTAGGGTAAAGAGAAATAGGAAAAGATAAATGTGCTATTTAGAGGGTATGATGTTTTTCTATGTTTTTTATATTTGTGTAAGTAGCTGTAAGAAAATATTAATTGAAGTTATATACTCGATTTGTCAGTTGACTTTCACTGCATCACCAACCTTATGTTTTCAAGAACAAGTCAGCACTTTAAGACAGATGATCCACAGGTAGTTAAGGCAAATGATATCCCAAGCCAGAGATTTAGAGTGCTCAGTCACTGTATTAAGAGTATTACTGGCTTTAAGACACTGAAAGTCCATCCATCTTACTTTTCCTTCCACAGCACAGCCTTTTTCATGGTTTACAAGAACCAATGTAAATTCATATTTTTGCACAAATGTTTTCAATTTGCACTGTAATACACCAGTTTAAAAGATGTTTCTTTAAGCAGCAGGAGGTTTAGCATCACCCCTGTGTTCAATTTTGATACAATTTGTTACCATAGAACAGCTCGGCATTTTAAAGAAATTCTTCACACAGGTAATTTCTGGACTACTGTCTTTCACATCAATTTTAGCAGCATCCGCGGGTCACAAAACAGGTGATTTCTTTGAGATTGGGAAGCAGTACCTGCAAAATTACATAGGACCTAAGCTAGGCTGGAGGTATTTTTACCTTAAAAACATGCATGTTGAATGCCTTCAGAATCTGAAATCAATCTCTGGGATGTCTCCTTCTCTGTGTCACATAGAAGAGTATTTTCCCTTTTGAAAAAAGTCTTGAGATTGTTAGAGGACATTCCAGATGTGACTTGCACTTCTGTGCCTGAGGTGCATGGAGGAGATCTTAAATCACATTTCTGGGTAATGAATGAACATACCTCCATGCTAAAAAGTGGCAGTTCACAGTTCTGATTTAAGTGACAAGCTTTCAGGAGAGAAACATCTCTTTAAAGCACCATTTTCTTGTGCAAAATCCTGCTTGCAGTTTTTGTAGAAAAATGTGAGTGAAACTGGTTGCTTTTACCTTTCACTGATTGACTGCTGTAGGAAAAAAAAAGTTTTCAATTAACAGCTTATTGGCTGGCAAGCCTTTATCTTCTTCCAAGCACTTAGGTTAATGACAGGTTAATCTTCCTTAAACAGATCTAACACACCTCTTTTTCAGGAAATTAGAAAACCAATGAAAGCCTAATCAGCTCACATGTGGCTACTTAATGCCTCTCTACTACTTGCTGCTAAAATGACCTGGCATTATTTTATCAGGTTAAACCAATATTTCATGTAATCTTCAGCTGTAGTCAACAATAGGGAAAAGCAAACAAACCAGAATGCAAACATTCTCATACCCAATAAAGTTGCAGTGAAAGGAGGAAGAATGGGCTGTGAGGGGATAAATTTTTCCCCAACCTTTTTGAGTGATCAATGTGAATCCTAAAGCATGGAGAATGACAGCACCAATAAGTTTTTATCCCAGCCAGTTTAACTAAAAGCATTACTCATGCCATGCCTTATAATTTAGACTTATATTAACATACAGATTTATTTACTACTCTGACATTCTATTTGTTCTAGCACAACACAGAAACATGGGGCAAGGTGAGTTGTAGGAGCTATAGCATCGTATTATTTTCCAATTGTATATACATTAACATTCTGATCCCTTTCTTTCAGGAATGAAATCTGTAGTGGGAGAGGCCTGGTCTCTATCGAAGGCAAAGACATTTGCTTAGTTCACACATACATCCTTCCTCTGTCTTTAATCTTTCAAGATGTGTGTGTGGGTGGAGTTTTCAGACATCTGAAATAAAAGTGGTTCTATCATTTTGATACTTGAGGGAATGTGAGAACAATCTAATTGAAGAAAAGTTAATTTTTTGTTCTGAATAAAAAAAGGCAGCGAAGTACAATGAGCTGTCTCTAAAATGCTCTGGGATCTATTCTAATGGAAAAACATAAATATAATCAAACCTTCACAGAGGCAATACAATTAGTCCTCTTGTCAAAAACCAAATCTAAGAAGCGTTAATCCTGAGTTGAGCCAATCACCATAATAAAATTACCATTGCAGAAGATGAGCTTCATCATCATTTGTGAGCTAAAAGATGAGTGGAAATATTTGTGGTTCAGCAAATGAATGCCCTTTTCCAAAGCACTTGCTAACTATACAGTGTATACCAAAGATGTGCTCCTGAATTTGATAATTCACACAGCCTCTGTCAACGGCAGTAAAAAAATCCACGTCTTCCTCTGAACTACCAACTGGTTTCAAAATGAAGATGTTAAAACATATAGCCAGTATTTATAATTACAAGAAAATTTTTCACTTAGAAATGAGATATGGTAAAATTTAATCACCATGTTTACAATTTTAAGATCAATGTGCCAGTTAGAGGTCCTAGTAGAGAAATTTTTTAATAGACACCGAATTCTGTAAGCTTCAGGGAAAAATATTAATAGTTCCCTGAACGACCACTATAATAAAAGCAGCTAGAGCTAGCTTTACATTTGTGTTTTGATGTGCAGCAAATGTGAGTGAAACAATAAAGAGTTACATGAAAATAAATGTGTAACAACAGCAAAAGGAGCACACACCTATTTCTGGGGGGACTTAGAGATTGTTCCAGGGAAGTCAGTATCCATTGAGGTGCTAAGGAATGTCATAATTTATGCATTAAAACCTAACCAAACCAGCTCAACATTAAATGTGTTAATTCTTCCTATAAAATGAAATACCACTTACAGAGTACAGAAGTTCCTGCAACTGCGCCGTAGGCTGCCCTTTGTTTGATCTGATCTTTTGGTCTTCCCTATGTGGTATTTAACAGAACAGATATTTTATTTTATTTTATGTTATTTAATTTCATTTCATTTCATTTTATGTTATTTTATTTTACTGTGTTTCTTCTTCCATGTGACTCTGTCTGTCAAATGACAAAAGGAAAAAACTTGTGTTTCAGTGACACTCTGCCCTATGCACAGAAATGATCCCCTGGGAAAAATTAGGGACCATAGCTGACATGGGTTTTTTAATTATATTAAAACAACCTCAGAATTTGAAATGAGGTTTCTCACGTTCTTGGAAAAAAAAGCACAAAAGCATTTACTATACACACTTCAACAGCATTTTCAGCCCAGGGTTGGTTTTGTTTGTGCAAGAACCCTTTTAAAAATACTGATAACAATTCCTCCTTCAAGAAACACTCTTCAATGAGTCTGAAACAAGCAAGATCCTGCCTTGCATCAGCCCCTGCTTTGTGACAAATGCCTTTTGGAGGTTTTCTCTTGCCTTAATCTTTGGTGTTTAGTGCACAGAGCTTTAGTGAAGCAAGTGACTACCACCATGGTGGCCCAGCACAAGGGCTGCACAAACCCAGCTCTGCAGCAGCCCAGGGGACAGCCATGGTGTGGCTCTCACCTGCCCGCCTCTCCCACTAGAATTGTGTCAGCCATCAAGCAGGGCTCACAATGAAAGCATAAATATTTTACTTTGAATTAGGTCTGGCAAATCGCTTTTGACAGCATTTGCACAATCTTCATTGTTTCTGAATGCACATTTGTGCCTGCTTGGTTACAAAAAGAAAACTTTGCAGAGTTAAAGGTAAGGTGTAGAATGAGAGTCTGCAGTACTGTGTCTCAGGAGCATGGGGATGATCCTCGTGGTTCCAGAAGAAAAGACAATATGCTTATCATCCAGGTGATCTAGTTTTCTTTGGAGATGGAAAGTCTTTATCCCGAGTACAGTATTTTTAGAGTCTACTTTTGCATGTGGCCCTTTCCCCCCTACAGTTCTCTGGGCAGAGAAATGACAGAACTGATCCCTCAAGTAAAATTAGTTTCAGTGCTTGCTTTTGTGAGCATTCATGTACTCCTCAGAGAAAGGAAGAAGGCTGAGACCTGCACCACTTCTGCTTGGTTAGTCAAGTATCAAGAATTATCCATGTTTGATTTTACAGAGTAACTCATGAATAAGTGTAAAGTTTGACCTTTTCTAGTTCCCTGCTAACACTAAATGGGTTTCCAATGAGATAGACTATCCCTGTGAGACACAGCATGACTTTTCTGGGGACCAGTTTCTATTTTGCACAGTGTAAAGCCGATAGCTGACTGTGTGCATGGGGCATTTTAATTTTTATTCTAGCACTGTTTCATAAGTATTTTTCAGAAAGCATGAAATCAAACAAAGAAATACATTTGTTCCTGGGGCTCTGCTGCCTCCAGAACGAAGACCTAGCTGTTTGTGGTCCTAATGAAAAGCCCTCTAGGAAAAAGGTGCATGAAATTTTGGCACTTATTTATATATGCCTGTCATTAAATGGTAAATACTCACTGAATGACTGTTCAAAAGGTTAGCTACTGACATTTTAAGTTAATGCTCAGATTGAGCATGCCCCCTGATGTAGCAGCACAAAGAAACAACTACAGAAATAAGGTGCAACCCCCCTTTCCAAATGTGTAACTGCCCTTACAAACAGGTGGGAAAAAAGGTCACTTCAGCCGAGCTCACCACCTTTCTCAGAGATCATTCGTCCTGGGCAAGTTCTGGTGATCTTAAACCACCTCTCCCTACTCCCATGCAGGGCAAACACAAAAACTGCAGGATACAATTTCCTGGGCATTACCACCAAGCTCCGTATTTTCTGTTTTTGGGAAACAGGAAATGAGAATATGAAATGCCCCTTCATTTTTCTTTTCAAAGGTCTTGAGGTTGGGTGTTAACTAGACTCTCCAGAAGACTGGAGGATGAGCAGAATGCAAATTTATCAAATAAAAACTACTTACCAGAAATGGGATTAGAAATATGTTTTAATATGAGCAGTTTGCATGGTAAATTTTCATAGAACACATTAGTTCAACACTAAATTATAACTCACCTTGGGATTCTTTAAAAGCTATTTTGCATACATTTTCAGTGCATTGAAAACATGTTATATGCAGAATTTTTTTCCATAATGTTCTTTGCACAAAGAATACTGGCTTTTTAAGAGTGGTCACCCAGCATAAAAATATATTTGGAGATTCTTGATGGAATAAATGCATATATCAATTTCAAATGTGAGGCCAAAACACTACAGGTAGATTTGTCATCTGGTTCAGCCCAAGCGCCCTTCTCACCACCTAGTCTGTTCTAGAAATGCTATAAAAAAGTTCTAAAGGGAGAAAAGGAACAAGGCAAACCAATACTGCTGTAACAGCTTTCAGTTACTTTCAGCTGAAATTTTTTACATTAAATTTCTTCATTTTTTAGAAAATATTTAAAGTATATTTATACATGAAAACAAACACAAATTCTCAAAAATATGAATGCATTTATACTTTCTTTCTGGGAAAAAAATTAGTACCCCTTAAACCATATGTAACCATGCCTATTTTCTCTTCTTTTTTTCTTTTTCTTTCCTAAGAATAAATGTTTTCATTGCATTTTGAAAAGTATATATTATGCATCACTTTTCTGCATTGTGCTATCGCTACATTTTAGGAATTCATTTACTATTCTTTGATAAGTGACTTAATTTCAAGAAGTGTATAATAAAGAGCTTAACCCCTCTTCACTTGGAAATCCTCAAAAGATTTTGTAGTTTGAGAGAGAATTTAGAAAAAAGGGACTCTAGTAAAAGCAATGGTGCTTTACTTGAAAAGAGGTATAGTATAAAGAGGTAGTATAAAGCCACCATGATAAAATACACACATTTGTCAAAATTCTTTTGGATCCACACAACTGAAGTGTTATTCCTTATTCATTTGTACAGTGGAAAAAACATTATCTTAACTGCAAGGGTCCTTTGAAGGTATTACCACTAAGATAAAGGCAAATTCAGAGGATGGAGTTATATTTAGATTTTTCAAGAGCAACTGGCAAGGGATTTCAGTCAAAAAAGGTGCAATAGAATATGGAATAAAAAATCTGTCTAAAGGAAAAGAAGAACACCTTTATAGCAGGAAGCTTTCAGTTCAGCAGAGGTGGCTCCAATGCCTGCACCCTTTCTACTCTTTGGAGCAGCCATTCTAGGAGTGAGAGACTGCCCTCAGACTGAAAAGCCAATATTTTATATAATTAAGATAAATGTGAGATGATCTAAGGAAAAAAAATAGTATGTCAGTAACAAAAGTGCATCAAATTAAATTTTAAAGTAAAGTTTCAGCATTTCTGTGATAGCTGGTGCATGGTGACTCATGAAACCTTTATTTGTCTCATTTATGGACCATCAGTGCATTCCTATATTCTACATGCTCTAAACTCTTAAATTTACTAGATCCTTGTCTCATAGTTCTTTTGGGAGAGCTAACAACTTGGCATAAATAAAGCAGGATTAAGTAAGAACTGATAACATTGGGCTAAATAGAACATATATAATGCTACATATATAACATAAAACATATAGAACATATATCATGAGATAATGCTACCAGTTAAATACCAAGATATAGAATATATGCACAAAAAATTAAAGATAACCAATGCTGGACTAGACAAGCTTCAGGAAAAGAAAAAAAACCAACAAACAACTAGATGAAGACAAGAGTAATCAAATTGGTTAACTTGGTGAGAAACAACATTCCCAAAAGAAATTTTAGGGAAATAATACTAAGAAGATGTGTGCATTTGTTAAATTGAAGGAGAAATTCTGAAATACAAAGGATTTTGTGTGTAACTTAATTTATTGGTAATTTCTGGTCAATGTATCAATTATAGAGGGAGATGTAATTTGTTCTAGAGAAGAAAGAAATATAAAAATATAAAAATAAGAACTTTGATGTTTGATAATGAGGAACTTGTTTGTAAATCCCTTAAGAAGAGCAGAATGATCAAATATACAGATGAGCTGAAGGTATAAAAGATAAGAATATTACGAGCCTTGCAAAGAACATCGTGAGAGGTGGAGTCAATGTGCTCTCCTGTAGCTGGAGTGATTTCAGTTTTTCTATTAAAAACAGGTTCAGATAATCCACAGAACTACTGACCATCCTTATGCGAGCATGTATCTGGCTGGCAATTTTTGCAAGACTTGAGATCTGTCCAAGCATCTGATTCTTACATAAACTGGTCAGAAATCCTCAATCAACCAGATATTGCCCAGAGTGCAGTGGTGAAACCCTAAACAGAACTAACTTCCCTGAAATAAGGTGACTTGAATGGAAAATCTGATGAAGCAACGGGTAGATGTCACTATGGAGATAAAAAACACATGGGCTATGAGATTGAGGACAGGCAAAAAGGGATAATTTGAAAAATCAGGATAGCCAAAGACGCAGTCAACAGTGAGTCAGAGAGAATGCTCCATGCTGTAGAAGGAAAGCTTGATCTTCTGAAGTGATACATAATAGGGTGAATGAAGATGGGAAAGAAAATGAGTGTGAGAAGTCATCGAACCATATCCTGCAGAACACCTGCAAGCATTGAGGAATCACAGAATGATGCACTCTTTAATTCCCACTTAACCAAAAAGTTGGAAAGAAAGCAAACATTTAAGAAACGATGTACAAAACCCACCTTCTTCAACTACCACACATGTTCAAGGAGACAAAGCACAAAGGAGTCGCAGCAATGGAATAGGGCTCCTGAAAAGAGAGGGTTTACCACTCTGGAAACCCTAGGGTGGAGAAGTCCCACTTACTGAAGGAAGCTCCAGTAGCTGTCCCTCTGTCACAGAGCAGGCTGCAGTGCTGAGACCCAGGCTCTGGGGCTGCTCCCTGTGCAGCTGGAGAGCAGGCAATGCTACGGCACAAACACTGCCATTCCAGCTCCAGCTGCTGCAGGGGGCAGAAGGGTTTGTGTGACACTGCACAGCCTCTGGGCAGACAGCACAATCGACACAGGAGAAGGGATTTCATAGGACTTAACAAAATCAGCTTAATATACACTTGTGGGGCTATAATGACAAATAAAATGTGAAGCAATTTCCTCTCCTTTTATTGCTACCTAGCAAAGGGCAGAAATTACCTGAGGTGCTGTGCCTTCATCTCTGATTATTAATAACAACTCTGTCAGTCCTCTTCTTGGAAAATGGTGGAATAGTTTGAAAAAGAGCATAATGTGATTGAAAGATGGAATGAGGTAGTCTAAAAATGAACATGCCAAGTAATTTTTAGAACTATGCAACCACTGCATATCTAGTCGATAAGGAAAAATTTCAACTGTTAAGACAGCAATTAGACAGTAAATATATTTAAGGAAACTCTTATGATCTCTTTTTCTCTCAGAAGACAGATTCAGAAATCAGGATTAAAAGAATGGTATTATATATCACAAAATGGTAATTTGACCAAACAGCAATTTTCTGTTCCCTAAATATGGCAGAAACAAGCAG
Source organism: Donacobius atricapilla (assembly GCA_013397315.1). Classification (NCBI taxonomy): domain Eukaryota; kingdom Metazoa; phylum Chordata; class Aves; order Passeriformes; family Mimidae; genus Donacobius; species Donacobius atricapilla. The sequence goes on along the minus strand of WBMY01004701.1, from coordinate 354,115 downwards.
ATGTCCTAGTTCACACTATTAGAAGTTTGTTTCTGAGAACAAGAACTTTGTCATCTGAAGAAGCACTAAACTATACAGTTTTGTGATGCAAATTCCTGTTAACAGCAAATGTTTGCCCCTTGATCTAATGCAACAGTTTTCAATGCAAGATTTCTCCTTGGAAACCATATCCTGGACTTAGGCTCCAGATCCTGAAAGACATACTTGCATTTGAACTACTTTTGACCACTTCTTCCATGGACTAATGAAAACAATTCCTTAACAGCATTTAGGAAACAACTTGGCTGTAAACTACTAACATATCCTCTTCCTTACAACCTAAGTTCCCTAAACATATTACTACTTTAGAGCAAACACTGATTTCTATATTTCAGGTTTAGGAAGAAGAAGGTCTACATCCTTCAAACTTGTTAACATCTGTTTCATTCCCAGCAAACTTGGTGTTTGGCAATAGTGTATCATTATTTCAGATGTTATTGGCATCTGCACTGCATTTGGATAAGAGGTTGCAGCAGCTGATTGCAGATTCCTAATGCCCATGTGAAAACCCCCGAGTTAAGGTAAACTTAAAAAACCATTCATACATTAAATGCAGTATCATTGTTTTAATGTTTGTACAGTCAGAATATTTTTTGTGGAAAACAGATGGATTTAGAGATTTTTTGTAAGGTTTTTTTTTTTCTTTTTTTTTTCTTCTTTTTTTTTACAAAAAGTGTGTTCAAACAGATTATCTTTAAGTACGCAATAGTACCCCATAGCTGTCATGGGACAAGTACCTGTGGCCCACACTCCCTTTAACCACATTGCTTTTCTGTCTTTTCTTCCCAGGAGATAGAGAGGGAAGGGAGACCAGAAAACAAACAAAAAATATCCACTGCTCAGTTCTCAAATTCAGACTGAGTTCAGCAGAACTTTTCAAAGACAAACCATAAATGAGTCAAAAGCTGGATAATCTTCAAGTAACAGCTCACCTGAGATGGCAGATTTTCCAGTTACTTTTGATGTTTCTCAATTGATTCTCTTAAGATGAATTTTTTTTTTTCATTTGACAGATGTAGTTTCTTCAAAGTGCTCAGAGGAATAGAGGGTAAGCACCCTGGTCTATCACACCTACAGGATAGAGCCAATCAATGCATGAGAAAGAATCAGCAAGAGAAGAATATTATGTGCTGTCATTATCTTGCATTTCTTGGCAAGAAGTTATCTTTAATGATTTAAAGCACAGCACTGTTCTCACACAGTGTTTTTCTCCAGAGTAACTGGAAGAAAAGCTTTGTTTTATACAATAGATCCTTCTCTGAATGTACTCCGCAACATTCCTGTTAACATCAAATAATGAAATAGGCATTTTTAATTTTAGCTGTCAGCTCCAGGAAGCATACATTTCTCAGACACAGGCACTGCATGCACACTACCACTGCTTACTAGATCTTCAAGAAAGGCTAGTTGTTAATTGCATTGAAGGCATGTAAAAGCCACTTTTTTCTAAAGATGGTGTTACAATTATACAGCCAGAATAGAGCACTGATGTGAAGAGACTGGCTGAACATCACAGGGACATCAGCTTTTCCTTGTCACTTAGTTTCTTTTAGTAGAGCAGCCAGATGCAAGGTTTCATTTGAAATTTTGTTTGCAAAGTTAATTTTCAGACTAGAACTACACCATGCATGCAGGTCTCCAACATGACTTTGTACCCTCTCCCCAAAGAAAAGGGTCCCAAAGTCTCTCCATGGGATGTGTGTCTCCTCCACTTCCCACACAGAACAGTTTTTTGATAAGATCCCATGAAGCTGCCTGGTTTTCAGTCACATATCCATTTACCCTCACCAGATAAGGCACTGGAAACTGAAACTATGAACATGAGAGAAAGAGTTGGGTGACTCAAATGTTTAAGTTCACTGTTAGGCTGGGTCCAACAGGAGCCATCAATATTTGATGTATGTTTGCAGAGATGGAACAAACCCACGCCCAATCATTAGGTCATGAGAGTGAACTTATGATAAAATCTTGCATGTGGCCAGAATGGAATAAGCTATGCGAAGATTTATCAAGTCTGAGGGTTGGCCTGCAACTTCTCAGAGTGGCTTAATAATAGTGAGACAACTTCTCTGGACATGCTTTGTAAAATAAAAGGTTTTAATTTTGACAAAAATATTAAGCATCATAGGAAAAAGAAATATAAGATTAACACAGTGTAGAGAAGACTCTTGTGCTGGCTATGGCAGAGCAAAAAAGCAACTGATCTCCTTTGTGCAGTCCCTTTAGTACTCGATGGTCCCGGTGGGCCACCTGGCACTCTTCCCGATGAAATTGGCAACAGGCTTTGAGGTACACTTCCAAAGCCCAATCAGTGCTCCTGTGCTGGCAGTGGGCCAGTTACAATGAGAAAGCTATGGAAAATTCCAGTTTAACTTCTTTACATGTTCGAAGGTAAACCAAAACTTTTTTCCTTATATAGAAGCACCTGCTCGGGTGTGGGGGTGCCTTCCTACAAACTTATCTGAGACAATTTGCTGTCAGCTGTGCCTTGTCGAAAGATGCTATGCATTTTATTCCCTATAGCCCCATTTAGGCATGTATAGGAATATATTTATGCAGTAACAGAGCAAATCATAAACACAAAATGTCATTCAACGTTTAGTTTCTCCACCTACTTTTACTGGGTGTGATTTATTACTGTAGCAACACTGAAGGTAGCTAATGGAGGAGTAACAACATCAAAAGGACTCAAGATATGAATGGAAAGATTAGTTTCTTCCAAAGCCCTGGGGGTTTTTGCACAACTCATTAGAACCTCTACCTTCTACACCAGAGGAGTATGTTTGAACTCTCCATGTAAGACACAAATCGGGGGACAATCATAGAGAGCAAACCAAAGCAGTTACCAAATCATTGTAAATGTGGGACCTAATGTCTAATCCTGTGCCTCATTTTTTCATTTCTTCTGAATAATATGCTTAACTGCATCCTTCATGACCAATCATTTCTTGAACCTTGTATTAATTTAATGTATCAAGACGAATGCAAGCAAACAGCTGTTGTTAAAAACTATAGCAAACCTCTAGAGTACCCCATCACGAAGGAGACTGCTTTGCATTTTCCTTGACCTACTGCCACATCCCAGAATGGGTAACACTCAGGGTAGATGAAGTGCCATGACTTGAAGTGTGAGAGATGATGGCCTATCCAGGAGTAGGAATGACTGAAACCTGCTGTCAACTTTCTCATTAAAAAGTTGGGAACTGGGACCATAAATCCTTCAAGGAGAGAAAATATGGTACCATAGAAATATGACATAGCTGAAGTAGTTCAAAAATGTTTCCAAGAGTGATGTCCCTATCAGGAATCACATTACTAATGAAGACAACATATATAATTTGATAGCTGCTGCAGTGTAGCCCTGGTGCCCAGTACATAGTGTATTGCCATCCTAGCAGCAGTATTGAATTTGAAAGGCCCCAGCAGCTTTTCGAGTTTATTTTGTCTAAGCTTCTCTTCAACTGCCAGCAATTTTCCCAGCTTAACTATAATAGAAATTTTTCTAATGACCGTGTGGTTATGCTTAATTTGCTTTATTTTTGCTTATCTTTGTATGGTACAATAGTTTTATCCAGATATTCTCTGTAAAAGACATGTCATGATAGCACCTTGGAAAGTGGGGACACAGGAGATGGTGCAGGCATGGGATGGTAAGAGATGGGTCAGTCTCACACAGGAGCCCCAGCTTATCCACAACTCACTAATGGTCAGCTGAAGAAATGCAGACTGGGAGCTGAGCAATGCATCATGCAGAGGTACAAAGAGAAAGGAGAGCAAACATGCAGCTTGTGTGAAATAGATCATGGACAGGAAATTCAACTGCACCATGAACTAATCCATAAAGAGGAAGCAAGATGCATGACACATTAGCAAACACAGAAGTATTATTCAAGAGGCTCCCAACATGAGAGAGGAGAAATCAAAAAGATCATATTCTTCATGGCTAAAGATTTGAGCTGCATGATCACCTCTTATTTCTGAAATATTCAATGCCCAAGGGGCATTGGAAGGCTAAGCATAATATCAGGAGAAGTAGCAGATACTAGGAAACATGACTATTACAGCTCTATAGTATTATATTTTTTCTTTTAAAGTATTTATTTTTTTCATGATGACTTTAGTGGGATAATAAACATTATTTAATTAGACAGTTAATCTTCCATTTGGACTTAAAATAAATTCTGGGCATTACACATAATATGCTTCTTCTTTTGCTCTTAATAAAAATGTGAGGGTAATGATATGTAGGTATGATTTTGCTTACAGAGCCAATTCTATGCCAGGATTTTGCATAATTAGTATGTGTTATTCAAAATAAGAATAATTTCCTTCCTTCACCCATCCAAATTTAAAAACCAAAACTGCTCAACCATGTGATTTGTTTTTCCTGGTAGAATTTTTCTAAGTTCATTGATATCTAGCAGTAGTTTAAATGCTTACACTATTTTGGTTTCTACTTGGTCAAAACTGAGTTAATCTGTTGTTGTATACAGTCTTTTTGTGTGACTTAAATAGAAATAAAGGGAGCAGAATATTTTCTAAATGTTGCTTCCTATGTGAGAGAAATCAATATTTTTCTAATTATCAGTCCAACATCTTAAAGATACTTGAGAAATGACTAATCAGTAAATCTGCTGTCAGAATGTCATATTGAAATTCACACTACTGGCTTTCGTTTTCACTCCACTGAATTCCAACACTCTGTGTCACAGGAGTCACAGAAATGCAGAAAGGATTGTGGTACTGTTGTTGAAGTAGCAGCTTGCCAGCTTCACCCCTGGCTTACTTCCTGTTCTACTGGTTTTGCTCCAGAAGGTGATCAATTACATTTGAATTCAAGTGTCCTGGGAAAACCAGACAGCTATTAAATTTTAGGACTCGTAATTTATTATTCAAGTCCGTGTGTCTTTCTGAATCTGAAAATGAGTACCTTGCATGCTGCTTTGAGGTTGAGCAGCGTGAGGTTCTGATGATGTAAGGCAAATTTTGGTGACTCCTGTTCATTTGATGTTTATCACTAGTTTTTCTGTGTCACAGCAGAGACTTTTCTGCCATTGATACAGGCTGAGCATTAAGTGCAAGTCAAATATTCAGTTTTTCTGCAACAATTTTACAATCTTTGGTGTATGAAATTATATGTTTCTATTGGACAAAAAAAATAACTTTATATTTTTGACTCTACACTGAAGCAGAGGAACAGATACAAGATAGAGACATTTAAAATTTCATACACCATCTGTGTCTTTTTCCCTTTTAGCTGTAGGGGCAATTTAAATGTCATGCTCTTCACTCTTACTGTTATTACAGTAGTTTCCTTCATGAAAACAGACAACCTGAACAAGAGAATACTGTATTTCAGAGACACTGAGGGGGAAAAATACCCACCCTCTTATAGGAGATTTTCCTTGAAGACAACTCCGATTAAACTTTTGACTTGGAACATCTGTCTCCTCAGTTCTTCAGAATGATTTGTGCTGCACTTGTTTAACCATATTATGATAAACTGAGACATAGGAATAGTTTCCTATTATAAAGTCAGTAGGTCAAGCTGACCATCTGTAAAATAAACATTTCCATGGGATGACTGGAAGCTGTGAGAAAAGAAGGTTGAAAGTTAAATCTGAACTAAACTGGCAAGGCCTCTGCTCACAGTGTGTTGCTGGTTTGAAGAGTCCAGCCTTGCATGCCCCTGGTACGCAAGGAAGAGTGAGACAACTTTACAGGGAGCACACGTCTGTAAGATAATACTTGTAGAAAGAGTTTAGAATAATGGTTAATGTTATATTTAGATGATTATACTTAGATTATAATTTTTGCCTCCATTCTTCTTTTCTTGAAGTGATGAGTCCTGGTATACAGCGATGCTCTGAACTGCTGCAGTCTCTTGTGTGTCTTCAGAAGTGACCAAACAAAAACTGACAAAAATGAAATCAGCAAGTCAGCCTTCATGAAATGTTGACACAATTTTTAGGAAGAGATGAAAAATGAAGAAAGAGGGCATTGAGAAATAAGACATATGTGGAAAGAATCAAATAAGAGAGTGGCAGTGTATTCTTGAGGTGCTAGAAAGAGCAGAAGAAAGGTGTTTTATTTTTATGGCTTTTTAGGGGTACTACCTTGTTAAATTCTATCTCTGTTTCACTTTATAAAGTTCCAATTACATTGGCTCACCATACTGAGTGCCAATAGGGACTTCTGCTGCCTGGCCTCATTAATATTGAGTTGTCCCTGAGGCTTTCACAGATGAATTGTCATTTACAAACTAAACATGTTCCAGAATGAAGCTACCCTTTTTGTGTTTAAAACCCACCCAAACAAACCAAACCCCAAACACAGCCAGTTATCCTGTGCATGAGCAACGTTTAAGCGATTTTCAGAGATTATGGTTGAAGAATGTACATCTGGGAAGCAAATTTTATCCACATCAAGAAGCACATCTGGACAAGGGTCTAACTGAAGCAGGTAGCTGCTGGAACACAGGCCTGTGTGACATTATGCTGCCCTTCAAGGGCTTTCTTCCAGAGGCCACAGAAGCATCAGGGTTGTCTTTTTTTTTTCCAATTAACTACCTACCTGACATAAGGGTTGCAGCAAGATTGATTATCTCATTTCTGCTAAGTCCTCTGAAAATCCTTAGACATACAGGAAGCACCTCTTCATCATTAAACTCCAGAAGGTAAGTTGTGAACTCCTGCGTACCAATAATTTGAAGACATGCTTTAAGTGCCTAGTGTGAAATAGAAGTGGAAATATATGGATAGTAGAACACTCTCCAGAGACCATTATTATTTCTTTTCAAAATGAAAGCCATTCCCACCTGCCCAAACCCCAAGACACAGATGTAAGCAAAAGGAGATCCTTTAGCATCAATTTGTAAAATACATTCCCTAAAAAATCTCCAGTGCCATGGGAGCTTTCAAGCTATGTTTTAACTAAATGATTTTTCTTGAAGCTAAATATATTCCAGTCTCCTATGATGAAAAACAATGGCAGACCAGGTTTCTGAATGCAGATGCATTTAAGTTCTGGAAAACTTTACTGAAGCAGTCAAAACAAAATTTTGAGGAGTTCTTATCAATTTAATAGGCATGTTGTATCAAAGCAATTAATAATAACAGAGTAAACTTCCAGAAAATATTTGTCATCCTCTCATTGTGTGCAACAGAATGTGTCTCAGAAGAATGAGACAATTTTGTTTTGGTGAAGCATGTGGAGCACACAGTACAGGAAGTGTTCATAAGAGTACATGGCATACATGGGTAAAACTTGTTTTCTTACTCTAGGTTTGAAGCTCATTGAGAACTGCCAAAAATTCTGCCCTAGTCCCGGGTGAATGGACTTGTCTGCCCAGTTATGTGGGTGTCCAGACAGTTCTATCAGTTTGTGTTCTGCACAAAAAGTCCACAGTTTGCTGCGCAGCATAATGGGGTGAAGACAGGCAGGAAAAGTTAATGACAGCACACCCTGTGTGACTGTTTCCCCTGCAATTACCACCCTTGTTCCTTGTGACAGCAGAACTAGTAGTTCATTGCCTCAGTCCAGCCCCTCTCCTCTTAAAACATCCTTGGGTGCTGCACATCTGACCAGCTTATCTATGGGCCTCTGTGCATCTTTTGAAGCAGGGTCTTTTGCCTAATTTTATGCTTTACCAAAGCCAATTTGCTTTTCAGGTGATCCATAAGACTCAGCAACTATCACTATTTTTCTAAATCTCATAAGCAACAAGCAAACAAGCCATAATGCTGCATCCAGAGGTACTGGTAGCATAAAAAGATGAACAGCACCTTCTCCACTCCACTTTACTGTCCCTGAAATCCCAGCGTGTGCTCAGCACAGGTTTCTGGGCTTTCAGACACAGATCTGTGGAGAAGTCACCAGAAGTGGGTTCTGATGCACTGGGATGAAGTAAGCAGGTACCCCAATTCAGCTTTTATAATTTATACACTGGAGCACTGGAAGTGTTTCATTCCTTTACCTTTTTTTTTCCCTGCTACTGTTGAGGCCATGGCATGTTTTTTTTTCCCTCCAGAGTCAAACTAACAGATGAAAGAGGACGAGAAGAAAAAGGTACTCAGCCAGAGAAACAGGCTGGGGCTGTGTTTAGTGGGTGGAATCAGAAATAGGGAGACTTAAGCCTGTCAATATATTTTTAGAGACCTGTGTAATAATAGCAGTTGAGAGCTTTTGTAGCTACACAAATCTGTGAAACAACCACTTTGGTGATATTTCAGGAGGGAACTGGGCAAAAAGCTCAGTTTTTACAGAGGTTTTGGGGAGATCTGTCACACCTGATCTATTAGATACTGCTTTTAAGTATTGCAACAGCACCTCTGTGCCCAGGGTGGAAGAGGGAGGTCTATAAGGGAAGCCTAAGCAGAAATGGAAAAGACAGCAACTCTTCTGAGGCAGCCAAAAGCTGCTCCTCAGAAGAACATTCTTGATGGTAGTGAAGGATGAAGAAACTAGACTTGGCAAGAAAGAGAGATGGGTGATGCAAGAGGCCCAAACTATGAATACCCCTCGTTATCTGAAACAGAAAAAAGTTTATTTTTAAAAGTAACAAATTCATGCTTGAAAAAAATTTACAACCTTAAAAACAGAACCTGATTATTCCAGTCATCAGCATACAGCTGAGGACTTAAGACCCTAAACAAAACATAGTAGCATGTTTTATTTATTAGAAAGCCATACTAAGATTGTTCATTACTTTCACTTCTGAGTTGTTATGAGAAAGCTCAGGTTTTATTCATTCTGCATAAATTTGTAATACCCACAGGAATTAAGAAATACTACAAAAACCAGATTACTATCTTTAAAACATTGCATTTACTTGGACACACCAAGGGTTTCAGCTAATTTGCATGCATATGTAGGCAGATATTATTTAAAATTTACATCTTTCTCTATTTGCCTTTCCTTTTTTCTTTCCTTGCTGTTGGAACAGAAATGGTTTGATTTCACTGATACCAAAGTGATATGGGCAGGGAAGGTGTTCTTTCTCCCATTCTTGTCTCCACCTTTCTCCTCTCTTGACTGAGGGTACAAATGGGCTGCCCTTTAGGGTGACTCAGCTTTAACATCACCCAGCAGCCAGCTGCCCATTTAGATTTGTACTTGCTTATCCCAGTCCTTCTGCTTCTTAAATTAAACATTGCTTAGGTCAAAAATAAACTGGCTGACCAGACAATGACCTTCCTTAGATCCCAGTTTAACTTTTGAATTGCTAATATCCTTCTACACGAAATATGCCCCTTAAGAGATGTCAGGGATTTTACTGGTCTTTGTTCCTACCTGTATTCCCAGACAAGGTGACAGCTGCACGGCAAGTACATCAGTTATCTGTTTACCATTTATGCTCAGCATGCAAAAATTATCCAAAAATTGCCATGGGTACCATTTTTGACTTATGCCCTCTCCCTGTGCTTCCCTTCTACTTTATCAAGTATATTTAATAGATTAGCAATGACATCCATAGAGAAATAAAACAAACACGAGAAACAAGGACCTAAGAAATCCTGCTCATCTGGGCCAAGTGGTCAGACTTGTTTATGGCTGTGCCCTCTTAGTAATCCTCCTGCATACATTGCGAGGATGACTCTGAGGGCCTTCACTCCCAGTAAAAGTCTGTGTATCAAGAGTTGCTCACAGTACATCCAAAGGCACACCCACCATAACTATTACAGGAGCTCCAAACCCAAAGAATACCGGCTGGAACCTAAAGCACTTGGAGCAGTGAATAAAGCAAAACCATGAAAATGTATAGCAGATGAGAGAAAGGAAGAGCCTTCGGAGCCTGAGGCAGTAACAAACACATTGCCTCCGCTTTTATCTTGCCCTGACAAAATCCCTAACTTGAAACAGCAGAATTGGGAGTAACTACTTTGTAGGCAGGATGACTTGGTAGAAATCAAGAACCAGTTAGTTCTTTTTTAGTTCTCCTACAATAGATTTTATCCTGGCATAATTTTAGATATCCCAAATTTCAATTATTACAAACGTTGGTAAATGTCTTGTCACTAACTAAAAATTGCTGTTTCCTGGGAAAGCACATCTAAGTTTTTAAGCAAGGTCTTATGATTAAAAAACTCCCAAATATAAACCTTGCTAAGGTTGTGGTTTATCTTTGGGTTGCAATTTTCAGGCATTGTGGTCCCACAGATGTTGTTACAATTTAAATATCCGCCCTAAATGCTGTTTTCTAGATTTATTACAAATATTTGATAGCACTTCTTTGACTTACAGAATTTCCTAGATAGTGAAAAATGAACAGGCTGTTACTTTTTAATTTTTTAAAAATGCTTTACGCATTTCCTGCTTAATGGTAATTGCCAAGCTGTTTGGGAAGAATTTGTTCATTGACATTGAATAGCTGTTAATGTGTGAGTGAAAATAAAAGCAAATGCAAGAAAGATATTACTAATCTACCCTTTCTGATAGCAAGGAAAGTCAGAGGCTTCTGAATGCTGGTAACTGATACAAAGAATAGGCTCCACCAAAGAATTCCTACTGCAATCTTGATGAAAAATCAAAGCACTTGACTGAAAGGGAAGATAACAGATAACTGAGATAGATTTAGATTTCAGTTGTTCCAGAGAACACAAAGTCACAGCTCTGCTGAGGAGGAGATAAAAAGGCTCAGCGTACCTACAGAATACGACTGTCCTCACATGGTATTCCCAAGGATATCCAAGATCTACTCTGAAGATGATCTGGCCAAGGAAGACAATCCGGGCTCTCTATTTCCTTCATGTTTTCCAAAAGAATGCACTAAATGAATAAAAATATTCCTGACATCAGGGGTTATCGGCCAAGATCATAATCATAAAAATATATATTTTTTTAAACAGGGAGTTGTAGAGAAGCAAGTACAGGCTGCACTTAGAAACCAGTACAGGAATATACCAGCTGGAATCTAACAGCAGAATATTCCTCTCCCAGCTTTATAAACTACCAGCAGCCTTTCCTGTTGCATACTTGATGTCCTGAGTGGCTTAGCTGCACTTGGGTGCTCCAGGACCCACTTTGATATAGTTTTAAATTAATCTCCCAGCCACAGAGGAAAAATTTCTCTCACACTTCTAACAAAGGGAACCAGAATGTTAGACATTGCTTTCTTTATGCATTACAATTATCCCAGGGCATTTTTTCTCTGCCCCTTAGATGGAGGAACCAGTTGTTTAATATTTTGCATTGTCCTAGTTTCTCTTCAAGTTCCTAACACATTCTTTCCATGTTTTCCTGTACAGATACTAGTACAGCTGAGCAGATTACTTTTTCAGGGGAAGAAGGAGGAAAATAAATCTAGTTTTGCATCAAGTGAAACAGAGCAAGTTACATCCTCCTGTAAAAGAGAATACAATCTAGATCTCATGGTGGTTGCAAAGCTACCCCTTATTCTGAAAGCTGACTTGGTGCTTCTTCTTAATGTTTGTGTGCTGGAATCTGAATCAAAATAAGTTTAAAAGGCGGCCAAGCCTTTTCTCCCACCTTTCAGTAGAAGAGATGGAGCTGAAAGCAACAGCAGGATACACTGACGTTGGCCTCTTGAAGGCATTTTCTCTCCACAAAGAAAAAAAGAAAAAGCAAAAAACAGTCCTGTGAGCTGAGAAGATGAGAAAAAAAAAAGAAAAAAATAAACCTAATGGCTTTCATGAGCAGATATGAAATAAAACGAATAGCTTTTACAAGTAAATATAAAATAAACTGCCAAATACAGGTAGAAATGGCAGACTCCTTCCAAATATTGAAAAGTGTGAATACTGTGAAAAAATAATTTAGAAAGTAATTTAGTTCAATGGTTAGCAATTGTTTACCTATCCGCATCTACCTCTGGTTCTCCTTTTCCATGTTTCTATTAATTCAGCAAAGTTGTATATGTTTGCAGAGGAAAAAAGCCTTGCTGTCATCATCCCTCAAGAAACTGCAGAGAGAATTCTAGTCTGTGTACATACAACGACAGGAGACTGTAGAAACAAGTAAAGGGGAAAAACCATTTATTTGTTATATCCCACAAAACAATTGATTTAAACAAAAGGAAGTATAAAAAAATCAGTACATGTAAACTTTCGGAATTATAATCAGCCCAATTGCTTAAGATCTTGTCTTGAAAGATTGACAGAATTTCATCCCAAAGCTACTAAATACTTCCAGCTTGGAAACAGTAAATATGTAATTAACAGCAAACTGTACTGTTGATCTTCTTTATCATTTAAGTCTGCCAGACGGATAATGTTAAGAACCTTTCCTTGGTATGGTTTGGAACAATTAGATTAAAAATAAACAGACTGTTTTTCCAAAAGCCTGCCACTGTTGATTTTCCACAGGAATGTCCTGGGTCCTATAAGCCAGGGGTTGCTTCAGGGAATTAGAAATGAAAGGTAGCAATTCAGTATATGTATAAGAGATTATGTACGCTACAGTGCCTCACTGGGTTCGTGCAAAAAAGCTGCTTCTCAAAGCTTAAATTGGCACTTAGCTTCTTTCACAGCCTGTTCGCCCAGACAGCCTGCACCACGTAGTCTGTCAAGGTGTAGCTACGAGTATTATAAAGTGCATCTTTACAGGAAATAGGAACATTCATTTGATAATTGGCATGAAAACTTGGCCATATTAAATTTAAAAGTCATTAGTTTCGCATCTGTGAGATGCTGAGTGCTTTTTCACCTGTGGGCATGCACAGGCACCAGGAGCTGCGGCTGAACTGCCTGGAGCTGCCAGGTGCTGAGTGTGGCTACAGCCACTGTGGATGGCAGAGGGGCACCGCCGCCCCGCACCCCAGCCATATGCACAACCCCAACAACAATCAGCCAGAGGTTTCTGGGTGGTGCATCCCCCCACTCACCTTTCAGGATATCTCACAATAACCCCAGTCTGAGCCAGAAAGTGTAGTTCGGTTGCAGACCTAGAGATGCAGGAAGAGTAGCAAATAATGCAACCTGCAACAACCAGAAAACACTTGTTCAGCAAACCCAAAATGTTCCTTAGGAGCGTGCTGACTGCTGAATATTTTTTACAAAAGCAAGAAGAGAAGTGCAGGGGTGTGGGATGGCAGACTTGGGTATGTACACATGAAAAATATCTGCCTCCCGGAGACGGGATTTAATGGCTTCCAGATGGTGGGGGATTAACTACAATGTGTTTTGGTTCCTTGAGAATTATTGCTTTCCAATTCTTTCTTCTAAGAAACTTGTAATTCAACTCTTTACTATAATTATGAAGTAATAACATGTTTGTTATTTGTAATTCATACACATGTGCATGTATATTGATATAAATATATATACAGATATACACATTTCAAGGAAAGGTACATTTGGGTTTGGTTATGGTTTTGGTTAGTTGGGGTTTTTGGTTTGGGTTTTTTTTGAAGGATGAGAAAGGTGATGGGGAAAGAGAAAAGAAAATAAATGTGGTTCCACAGAAAAAGCAGTTGTGCATTGCTGCTATTAAAATTCAAGTCCATCGCTGTGGAGAAATCAGTTGATTAAAGTGAAAAGTTTGCTTTTGTTTTTTTAACTGGAAATATACAGAAGAACTCTATACATTAACAAACTGATATTTTTGTAAATTTTCATTTAAAGTTTATACTTGACATTGGATTATTCTCCCCTCCATTTGCACTGACCAGTTCCAAGAGCAATCCCTACAGTCTTGCTTGATTAAGCAAGATTTTCTCTAAAATAAGGTATCCCTAAATAGCAATCACTTATCACTGTTGATGCTGTTTTTAAACGTTCTGGAAGTATAGAGGTCAATGAGCAAAGTGAAGATTCACAAGCAAATGTTACTGAGTTTTAATGTCAGTTAAGCTAAGCTCACCTTTGTAAACCACAAACACATTCTAAACAGCAATGTAAGAGTGCACACAATGCAACAAAACAGTGTCAGCAGGTTGATGCTGCATATCAATCTTCAGCTAGGTTTCTGCCTTTTAACTTCATTCACTGCAGCCTTTTTTATTGATGACTGAGGTGAAGGGATACATGTTACTAAGGAGTACAGCAAATCTTTATAACCTTTTCTTCAAAGGGTGGATTTTACAAACCCCTCAAGACAGTTGCAAACACATACAATGTTGCTTAATACATTAAGGCCTTTGTAATGGATTACCAGTTTTGACTAATTTACCTTCTGACAAAACAATAACATATGGCTCTACAATGCACTGTACCTGCTAGCTACAATGTTAAACAAGTTCCTCAAAATGCGGTCTGTCGCCCAACTCCTATGTAGGATCCACAAGGTTTTTTTTTCATCTCTGCAGTACTATTTTCACAGGGATTTTCAGAATTATTTGCATATGACAAATTGCATAGGACTGTGGCAAAGGAATCGTAATTTCAGCATCCAAACTATCTAGCACATGTACCTAATAAATATCATAAACAAATACACCAGGACTGCAAGCTGCTCTGTGATTCATACAAATGGATTTGCTAACTCAACCTGACAAGTCAGCTGATTAGACAAATAAAGTGTCTTGGATAACACCAGTGTCGATAATTACATTTTCCAAATGGGACAGCTATATTTCAAGCTGAAAATGATTGTACAATTGCTGCTAGAGATCATGAAAAAGCTTGTACAAGAGCTAACAAGAAAAATCAGGTATTTTATGAAATACTGGCTCTTTTCTAGTCCTTGTTTATATTAGAGGTTTCTAGGGGATGCACACCTTAATCAAGAGATATGTCAATGTACAAGCTGCTGAGCTCTGTTGGGCATATGAACCCCAGAGCTGGCAACACAGGCTGGCCAAGAGAGACACTAAATCTGCAAATGAATTCTCCTTTCTCCATCCCTGTGACCCACCCCCTTAACATCGTCCCACCCCTGGGAAGCGCAGTGTGCGCAAGAGACAGGACAAGGATGAAGGGCCAAGGCTGGAGACTCGCTGCAGCCGCCTCACTGTGCATCGAGGGATGGGGGACTGCATGGGAGGGGCAGTGAGCAGCAGAAAAACTCATGGACCTTAGAAACTCCTAGACAAATAAAATGTACAGAAAAATGGTAGGAATTGCTGTGTTATATGGTGCACTGAGAAAAGACGCGAACAGCCAGCCCCCATCAGAGAAGCTCTTGGAACTCAAAGGAGGGAAGCCAAAGTCTGTAATGTTTCTGATGCCTGCTTGAAATATTGAACTGCAACCAAAGAGAACTAGAAAGCACTCAAACTGCTCAAGGGAAAATACTAAGATGAAAGGAGATACCATTAAGATAATTTTGCATACAGGAGATCTGTATGTAATGCAGAAGACAGCTCTTCCTCTAAAAGGAAATAGCAATTTTGTGATCTTTAAAATTAATTTAGATATTCTCATTGCTTTTGCAGAAAGCTTCCCAGATAAAATTGAAATGGAAAAGGTTTTTTAGAATTAAGAATGATTTGAGATGATGTGACAATGTTCAAATGATGCTGTAACATTTGAAGAGTGAATTAGTCTCATTACCAGGCTCTTCTTTTTTCACTAGCACTGAATTTTTAAGAGCAATTTTGCAAAAATTATCAGAAATGTCCATTTATACAATAGTATCTTGTTATTTAAAGAGCTTTCATTGGCAATATAAAGAGTAAACTGCTTGAGAACCTGAAAACTAACAATTGTCAGTGGATTTGATATGATTCTAAAATTGCAAGAAAATTATTGAGATGATTTAATGAATTTTCAATTGTTCCAAAGAGTCTGTTGCAAACCAGCGACTGGAAAAATTAGCAAAATGTACTGTGCTAGAGATTACTTTTCCCCAAAACCCAAAATACTAAAATTGAGCCTAGACATGTTTTGTGTTCTTTTGAACAGTAGAAAATCGCCATTGATGAGCTGACCACATCTTAGAAATAGAGACTGATTGCTTTTCCCAACTAGCAGAATGAGCGCAGAACTTGACTTTCCTTTTTATGTGCATTATCACTATGATGCAAAATGCCAACTTGTATAAAAGGGATAAATATGTGCAGTGCTGGGAAGCAGAAGCTGCGCTCATCAGTGCACCAACCATGGCACATCTTGGCAGAGGGAAAATCTGAACAGCTCCACCTACTGAAGCAAGAAGAAATGATTGGAAGGGGTGTAATTAGTCAGTGTAATGAACTGGAGCAACCGAGGGTCTTTGTAGACCCTGGAACAGATTTGTCACAGATGTCTGTCTGATCAGCACTCGTACTCCAAGGACCATGAGGTGCTCAAGATCAGGTAGTATCAGATACAGTAAGCCATACTAAAGTCATGCAAGTCAATCAACTCGACCTGTTCAAAGCAGCAGCTTGTTTTTGAAACTCCCAGGAATTTTGAAGTATTTTCTTACAGTGGTTTTCTTATAGTGATTTAAAGACACTTTTCTTATGGTGATTGACTAGCACAAAAGTCAAGGTTTGTCACTTCAGAAGGATGCTGCTACTCTGGTGTTTTTGATGAAGCAACTGATACTCTGTTTATTCAAGGACCATGAGGTGAACAAGCATTTGCTCACCCTTTTGGTGTACCTTTTTGTGTATGATAAAAACTAAAGAAAAGATTGGCCAATGTAAAGTTCACTTTGAGCTGGGGGAATACAAGGGAGGTTAAAAAAAAATTAACTTCTCAAAGAAATATAATCACGTAGCTATACTTTTAGCAAAGATTAATCTCTTTAATTTGAGGACAGTAAGCATGAGTCAAATATGCTATTTCAATGAATGCTGATTTTAGATATCTATTATCTATCTGTCATCTATCTATCTATCTATCTATCTAATCTATCTATGGCCTTGTGGGTTTACAGAGCCAGAAATTCTGGTTATTGCAGAAACTTTTAAGACAACAGGAGTTCAGACAAGTATTTCCTACACCTTGAGACCACACTTAAAGGGGAGAGAAATAAGTAAATGATGTTGCAGCAAAAGTTCTTAATCAAAAACTAGAGTTAAGCACTTACTAAGAAAAACACAAAGGAATGTGGCAGCACAGCACAACAAGAGTATAAATGTTTCATGCTACCTGAAAGATTCTTATAGTTAGTCAGAATGACTCTCTCTGAGTCTGAAAGCAGGCAGATCTAAATATTGGACCTGAAGCAATGCAGTGTTCAAGAACATGTCAGATATAAAATGTGAATGATGAGGCATTTATTTGGTCCAGAGAGTTCCCAGAGTCTAAACACCCACAGAGCACTGGCAACAGCACAGCTAAAAATATGCAGAACCTGGAATGTCAAAACAAAATGATATTTTTTTTAAAAAAGAACCTTTGTGGCACATAAACCAAACAAGAAATGACACTGATAATAACTGGAAATTAAACATATGTCTAATGTTTTCATGCTGTAGTTAAACAACTTAAGTCATGCTAAAAAGAAAACATTTACATCAGTGGGTAGGGAATGTGGAGTCAGACTCCTTGAAAGGTAGACACAGTTGTGAGCATCTTGATCTTGCATATAGTGTTTTGCTTGCCACTTGTCTGTGTGAAGGAATTTTCTTAACAAACATAGTCTGAAGTTCAGATTTGGATCCGAAGCCAGCAGGAATGTCAGGCATGTGAGGAACGTAGCTCAAATGAAACCAGTTCTGAAAGGGCCAAGAAAGGGTGAAGATGGCAATTGCTATGGACACAGAGAAACTAGACCTAAAAGTTGGATATAGCTTGAGCCATGCCTTTCCCATCTTTGATTCTTATGGACTCAGTGAATGAAGAAAAAGAGCTATAAAAGCCAGGAACTCAAACCTCAGTGTTTGGGTTGATGAACAATAAAGACAGCATTCATCACAGACTCTTCTGAATTGACGTGTCTTATGGAGGAGCTGAAGAATGTGGAGAGCAGACTGGATTTAGCTGACATGAACAACAAACATGACTCTTTGTGACATTTCCACTACTGAGCAAGTTGCAAAAACAATTTATGGATTAAAGGCAATCAAGAATCAGTTGGATTGATACTTTTTTGCTTTACAGCTGCCTCTTCCAACTAAGTAATAATATTTTGAAATAGCATACATTGATGGAGGAAAAAAAGGAGCAGATAAAGATCAACTGAACAAAGCTCCAAACTCTTGGGTGAGGGACGTAATATATGGAGTTGATTAGACCTAATTTCATTCTAATATCACTTTCTCAATTTGTAACAAATGTAAGAATGTAGCAGCACATTATAAGATCTGAAGAGATTCTGATTTCATAGTAAAATGAAGTAAAAAACGGGAAAATCAAATATGATACATAAAAAAAGAGAACTGGCAATAGGTACTTAAAATAGAACAAATCACAGAAAAGTCCATTAAATATGACTGAGAACCAAGATAATGGGCTTAATATTTTAAAAGTGATTGAACAAAGAAGGAACATGCAAATGAAATGACTATTACCCTAAAAACTGATATGACTCCAAAAATTATGGGAAAAGTGAATATTGTCATTATTCCACATATTTAGAACAGAACAATAGTCAGTTTATTTTCAGCAGGAATGATTTTTTTGGTCCCTCAAAAAGTATTTATTATTTACCTATCATCTGCCGTGGGGGTGGCTCTGGGTGATTATTGTTCCAGGAGACTCAGATCAGAAAGTGGCGAGAGCTGCGGTGGCATTGCAGCGGGGGCTCCAGCCTGCTGAAGAATTACAAGTGACTCTCAGAGGTCATCTGAAAGACATCAGTTAACTTGCTTTATGCTGAAGAAACTGAAAGGCTTAGGTTGTTGCAATCCTTTGTGATCTGGAGTGCTTTCCAATTCAAAGCAGGAAACCTGCAGCAACTCATTTTTGACACTACTTAACAGGCAGCCACCTTGAGACTTCAAGCAATAAAAAACGACTCCTTAGGGCAGGAGCTAAAGATTTCACTATGTTAATACCACAACTCTTGAACATTCACTTTCTTCAAGCCAGCAGTCTTTAATGTACCTCTTTATCCCAATAAGTTTGTGCTCAGCATTTTCCAAAATGTCACCCAGACTTTGATATTGCTCCCCCAACCAAGTATACCTTTCAAGTTTCATGAATGCTGCTTTCTACTGGGCTCAGCAGTTGGCTTTAGATATCTATTTTCAGCTTAAATGTTTACAAAATTCACACAGATATTTGGATAAGTTTTGAATGTACCCCCAAAATGGCAGCAACTCTAAAAGTTTTTTTACAATTCTGATTGGAAAACTTTGCCTAGCAGGAAAAATTACTTTATTATTCTTAAGCAGTTATTATAAATACACAGTTATCACAATTAGAAAAAGAAGTAGGAGAAATGCTAACACTGCTAGATAGAAAGTCATTGTCATGAACCGAAATATTAAAATTTATATATCTTAAGCAAAAGAATTCCTTAAAAGAGCCCTTAGTCAAGCTCAGCAGGATACAAAAATAAAGCCACAGAGCAAGAATTACTTGTGACAGTAAATCCACTGGGAAAACATGAGACAAGAAAGAGGAAAGCCACGAGTTTGTGATCCAGTTTCAGAAGTTTGAGCTGGAAAGGCAGGTTTTGTGGCTGAAATCTAGGTTTAAGGACAGGCAAGGTCATAATCTAAAAAACCCCCTCAGAGCCTTGGTCTTTTCCGATTTATATTGTTGAACTTATTTGGCTTGCTGAGTTTATAGAACACCTACTACAAGGACTTTTATGAAAAGTGCACTTGTTTGAAAATAGGTGTGAATCATTTATGAAATCCAGCTGTGTATATGACAGGTACAATCTGCACCTCACCCCGCAGCAAGCAGGCAGATTACAAGGAGCGGGCAGGGAAAGAGCACTGGCCAAACACCATTAACTTGAAAAGACAGAAATAAGGTCAAGGTTAAACACTGAAAAATTTACTCCTGGACTCCACAGCTACAAAGGATGCAAGAAAATATGCATCTAAACAGCAGTAAACTTAATCTTGATAAAACCCAACAACCAGATCAAAATAAAAATCAAGTCTGTTCATACATCACACAGGGAACAGCACGCCAACACTTGTAATTTATCACAAACAAAGAGGGCTGGAAGCAATTCTTCCTAAAAACTAACTCAAAGCTCTTGCAGAACCTATGCCACCAGCATTTACATGTGTTAGACCTGAATGTATCTGACATAGGCTGAACACCCAGAAACCCAGGACCACACTGTGCCATTTGTCTGGGTTTTGAAATTCCAATATCTTCTTTTGTCTGAGCTGCATTTCACACAATGGAAGTATTAGCAGAAGCTTTAGCAGAGCCCTTTTACTCAGACCACCTTGACAAGACTCAGTAACATTTTACATATGTACCTGTGGTACAGACTGATAGGGCCAATGATTTACAAGAAGGACCTGTATTAACAACTTAGCTGCTAAATAATGGATTGCTTTAGCTTGTACCCTTAGTCAGAGTCTCTATGCTGATATCTGAGAGACCTGGATTGGGTCCCAGCAGGAGTGGGAATCTGTCCACTAATTAGGTAAAGAAAGATTGACTTCAGGAGCAATTCAGTGTAAATGATGTATTAAAGGATGAAGGATCCCTTGTAAAAGATCTGCATAAGTGACCTATACTCTTAAGTGACAACTTTTATACAGTTTGGAGACAAGGGCAAAAAAAGGGCTATATTAAGGTGATATTTTGTACCATGTTTGTTGCCTTAAGTTGCAGTGACTGCCAAGTTTTGGGTTTTGTTTGTCACAGATGGTTATGCTCAAACAGACTTGCCTGCCAATGTGATTTGAACTTTACTTAAATTATAAGTCACCCCACCATCTAAGTCAATTCCCACCATGACAAAAAAGGTTATTTAAGCTTTCAAGTGCTTTGGTTTGCAAATTAAAATATCCAAGAGTGCAACAATAATGCAAATCTGCTCACTTGAATCTAGAGAACAAAACAAGAATGCAAGTGATTTGCTACTGTCTTCTCAGCTTGAAGAAGTGTTCTCATCTGTGGGTCAAAACACAATAATAGCTACCTAGTCTTCCAGTGGTTGTCATTCTGGAAGGCTGAAATATTTAGCATGTAAATAAGTTTATTTACAGATCACAATGTGAAAACTCCATTATATTATGAATATGATGTGCATAATAAGCAAAGAGGACACAATCATCACAGAGCTATTAGACTGAAACGTCCTAGGTGACCTCCAAAAGCTTTGTGTAAATTTAGAGGATTTTGTAAGTTTTCCTCACAGTAAGTTTCTCAAATTCTTGCAAGGAAGCTTCAGTTGAGCATTTTCACTGGAGTTGAAACTAACAGGAATAAACACTCACTATGCCTGGCTGGAAACAAGATCTATAATGGAACATTGGGGCTATGCTGCATGAAAATTTACCAGTTGGAGTGATTCAATGATAGATGGGCAGGTCCAAGACATGACTGTCCTGCAGAATTACTAAATCAGCAGGAACTGCTGTCAGTGTGAAAAGAGTTGTAGTGAAAAGCAAGTTGGAAACAAGCATGGGTTGCTGGGAGAAACAGAGGCAGACTTACTTCTCTGCCCTGCTTGTGATGCTTTGTTAGCCATTTCCTGATCACAGTTCTCGGCCAAATGCTTTGGGAGACTCACCACACAGAACAAGGTTGTGCTTCCTCCTCACTGAGTGCAGCTTCAGGGAGCTCTTCACCCATCTTCAGGGAACTTTGCTCCAGGACCAGAGAAAGATTCAGCCCCCCTTTTCTCCCTGTCTGTGTGCTCAACTGTTGCTCCCTGCTGAAACCTGCAACAAAGCATAGGAGATTAGCATGGAGACTGCACACAGGGAACGCCAGCAGCTCCCACAGCTTTTCCACAGATTTGTCATTCACAACCTCGATTCTTATTTTTTCACAGCTTCCCTTGGTCACAAGGTAGAGCCTTTCTATTTAATCTATTTCTTCTCCCTCTAGGCTCAAGATTTCTAAGAAATTCCTTCTAAGAATTGAGAATCAGGATTTACTGTCGTATCTGAACTGCTCTCTAAAGAAAACAAATCCCAGCAATTTTGAACTTTCCTCTAAAAGCATCACCGGATAATGACACTTTAAAAAACTATCTGAAACTACGCTTATAGGTTGGAAGAACCAAAAGTACCACCAAAACAAATGCAAAGATTTATCACTAAATAAAGCATTCCCTGTATCCATGGTGGCTTCCTCCTTTCTAAGAGCTGAACTTGCCTTTTTTTATCCTCTAGGTAGTTCTTGTCAAAAAAATCCTAGCTAACAAAGGCAGTAGAATTATTTATTTATCTTTAACATTTTCTCTAGTGTTCATCCAATCTCACTGAAAAATGCCATATTTTCCACAACAAAGCCTGTTACTGTCTCCATACTTAATTTAATTTTCACAACCAAACCTCCATATTCCTTTTTATTAAAAAAGTTGCACCATTTCCATGTTATTTTTCACCTCCAGAGGTGTTATTAGCTTGCTGTAATAACAGACCATGCTCCTGCTGTGTCTGCTGAAGAAATGATCCCAGTAGCCCAATGAAGCCATGCCACCTGCCCAGTAGTTCAGCATTCAAAGTGTTTCTCTATATAACTGGGCTCTCCATTGCCCCAAATGCTAAGAAATAGAAAAAAATTAAAGGTCCTAGAGAAAAATATTAATTTTTCAAACACACACAAATAAGGCTATTCTTCTCTAAGGTCTGCTTCAGTTCAGACAAAACTGTGGAAGTGAAGCTCAGTTTTAGGTCCCAGTCCTGCTAGAAAAGCCACTAGTGATGTAAATTAAATACATGTTTACTGCTGCAGAAGTTGATGGGGAGGACGCACTCTGGTCTCTCTTCTCAAATCTTGCTTCTTTTAGATGCCTGGAACACCATAATTAGGTTAACACCCGGTGCTGATTCAGGCCAAGGCAATGAGAGAAGAAATTGGGAGAAATCATGGAGAACTTAAAAGTGTTTGTGAAAACAGAACTGTAAAGGTGAGGGAAAAATCCAAGAATTTCTGTCACATGTGGAAGGCACAAACTAAAAACAAATGTTCTTGCACCCTATGTAAAGACATTAAAAAGGACACAGCCCCAAAGGCAAGTGAATGACAAAAAACCCCCCTAAATGTCCACATAACACCTACATGAATTCTTCTCAAAATGTAGTTGGTCTGACTTCTCTTGTAGCCTGGGTCACTTAGCACAGCTTTTGCTCAAAGTATTTAACCATGATAAACCTGGCCAAAGAGAAAACAAAGGAACTGAACACTGTAAAAAGCAAGGACTAAATGGCATCATAAATGATACTTTGTTGTTACTCCACATTAAAATATCTGCACATAAATTATATTTTTACATCATTATAAAGCTATCATCATTAAAACGGGAGCTTTATGTACTTACTCTTTACACCACAGAAGACACCAAACCATTGCATCAATTCAACCTCAGTATTTAAAAGGTTATTTAAAAGGGAGTTGCATCTCCACAACATGAAGAAACATCTGTGATTGGTTCTTTGGAACTTGGTCACACTAAAAGCATTAGGACAACTATCAGAAATAATTAAAAGTATACTCCATGCACTGGTTTTTCAAGAATAGAAAAGAAACATTCTTACTCTTGGACTTTTCATTTCTTTGAGAAATCACAAATGGAAGAATTATTCTCAAGATATTTAACCTCACAAAAGAAAGGATGAGAAGATTGGCATTTGTAATGAATTTTTGTTCAGGAAAATAAAAACATAGAGAAATCTGCTAATAGTTTTCATTTCATTTTCAAGATATGTGATTAATAGTTCTGAATTATATGTTGCTGACTACTGGTTCTGTGGAGATCTTTTCAAGGGCTACCCCTGAAAAAGGTACTAAAATTGGCTGACCACCCAGATACCAACCTATGGATATCAGCTACAAATCCACAGCGGAATGCCTGAAGTACATTGTTGCTGTTGCCTTGCACCCCAAAGAACTGAGTTCAGATCTGTTCTCTACCATGCATTCATTGAATAACTGCAAATAAGAAATCAAGTTCATGACTAGCCATCAGCTGACAGCACTGTCCTTCTCACAGGGGTGCTGCCATGGAAGGTTCTTCTAAAATTTTTGATATATTCTAACTGCTATTTGGCCTTCACTGCCAAATTCCTACAATCTGTAAAACATGAACTAAGATAAGGATATCTAGAATGTTTGAAGCAGCTGCACTACTTCATTACCTCAAGAAGAAATGACTAAACAGCTGAGAGATACAATTTATTTTCCAAGAAAAGAAAATTTTTGCTCTTACAAAAAAAAAAAAAACAAAAGCCCAAACCAAACCAAAACTGAAACAACAAAAACAAAAAAGGCAAAAGAAAAAACAAAAAAAAAACCCCAAAACCAAAACCCAAAGCCAAAACAAAACCCAAAAACAAAAACCAAAACCAAAACCAAGCAAGACAACTACGGCATGCTTCCAGGAAAAGATCAACCCCAAATGTAACTCTTAAAACATTCCTTATCTTTTTTTGGCTCTCAGTACTCTCATCATGAACTGTTAATATGAATATTAATAAAACGAAATTTTATGGAACACCCCAGATCACACTTGATGCTATCCACAGTCCTTTCTCATAAGAGTGATTCAACACTCTTGTTACTGAGTTTTATATTTGGAGTTGGAAACTTACCAAAGGCAACTTTGGTAACTTTACAAAACACGTAAAATCACATCTGAAATTTAGATCCATGCTTTGGTGTATTGCAACATGTGACATGAAGCAGGGCAGAAAAAGAACATCTAAAAAGAAATTGTTCTTTTGTAGTCACAGTTTTCTACCCTTGGCAACCATTTTACAGAAGTATGATGTCTATTTTGGAGTTTCTGGCTTATCATTTTTCCCCAGCACACCTGAAATATTTTTGAGGGTTTTATTTTTTTTATGACATGAAGATGTTTGCCCTTTTTTTATTGTTGTGCTGGTATCACATTTCTTCTCAGCAGATGCAAATCAGCATTTACAGATGGGGAGCACATGCTGAAAATTTCTTGGGTTTCTTACTTGAGGACTTGACTGTATGAGAAAATATCCAACAGCTGTTGTTGGTGGCCACTGCTTATTCACAGGCATTTAAACACAACAGCATATGAATTGTGAGGATGTTGAGTCTCATCTATGGAGAGATTGAATTATTTTTCAGACTTCTGCTCCTCAGAAGTTTTCACAGGGACATAGACCCACTCTCTCATCTTTGCCAGAAACATAAAGAAATTTTTGTGAAAGTATGACTTTGTACTACTGTATCTCTACTACCTTTCTCTCTCTTTTCTTGAGCACAAAGGCCAGACAGAGCCTGTTATATCCATTTGTTTTTCCCTCCTTAAACAGCAGACAGTGAGCCAGCCTTTGAGCAAGAGGGGTTATAAGTGAGAGCATTTTTCAAAACAGTATAAACTGTTGATTTAGAAACATCACTCACTTAATTACCCATGAGTTTCAAGTTTGATCAGATTGAAGAGATAGTTAACTGAAAGCTTTACCCAAACTGCTTATATGGCAAATAAGGAAAATCGATTTGCCTCATTAAGATCTGCTTTTTGAGAAAACAGTTAAGGGTAGTATTTATGTCATTGTCTCTTCTTTTTCAGAGAATAATAGTCACATGAAATAAAATTAAGAAAGGGCTGATTACTCTCAAAAGCTTGTTATCAATATACTATTCTATTTAAAAAATGTGGAAATACATCTGATGTACTTTAATATGTCGAGGTTAAATTTGCAGTACTAATGCTGTTATGTTCCTTATAACTCAAGTATAACCAAAATTTCTGAAGAAGGGAACAACCATTTCAATCCCAGGCTGCCCTGCAGAATTTGTGTACTAAGGAAGTTTTCTGGTTTTCCTACCTAGATCAGTTAGAAATTCCATGCATACAAAGCGAGAATATAAGTAACAGCTGACATAATTCTTCTGAACACCTGTAAGACAATGGGGAGTAGGATGATTAGAAAAAATACATTTCTGAAAGATTCTTTAGAGATAACCAGAAAAAAATTACTCCAGAGCTTCATCTGCATTATTAGCCACAACCGTAATCTAAACACTGAGTTAGATAACTCATTAGTTTATGACCACTCACAGTACTATTCTTGGTTCTGCCTGATTTTTGGAACTTGTTACTAAATGAACAAGTTTTTAAGATCAGAGACAATTGTAGCTAATAATCTTGCAGCCTCAAGTCCATTTAAAAAGCTTTCCAGGATAAATGAAACAATTTGCTTTGTCTGAAAGGCAAACAGGCTTTTCATTTACTGAGTTGTGCCTATGAGGCATTAATCAGGTAATACCTCAAATTTTATTTGCAATACAGGATTTCAAAAACTTAAAGTAATTTTCTTAGTGCTGTTATCATTCACAATACTTCAAAACAAAGCAGTTACCAGAATGCATGTGTACAATATTATCTGTTCAGCTTGGTGGGAATCTAACACATTTTCCTCCCGCTTGGCAAACACAGTACAGCCAACAGGTGCACCCTTCCACCTGTCCTAAGTCACCAACAGAAGCCATAGAAGAATTTCAGAGACAAGAGACCAAATTCCGATGGCTGGATCCACTCTCTAATTACAGAAAACCATAAATATTATATTAATAATATAATAGATAAAATATTTAATTACAAGTTAGCCAATATTTGCATTGCATTTGCCACAATGCTCTGGATACTTCAGGAGCATGAGTACATTGGTCTTCCATATTCAGAAGAGGTAAGGGCAGCATTCCCATTTCTAGCATAAGGAGAAACACTGTTAACAGCATCTAATCCTTGAGGTGAGAGAGTTGAGTGGCCTCACAGAGACCAGCCTGATTTGCTGTCCTGTGGCAAGGGCAATACGAACCTGCAGATTCAGGAGCTCTGGGAGGTACTGGTATCTGCTGAAGCTTACAAAGAGCTCTGCTTCTTAGGAAAATCCGCATACTTGATATCTTTTAAAAGCTTAAATACAAAGAGCTGTCTTGCAAGAATACATAGAAACACCACATTAGCAAAAGCTTATTTGTGGCCTGTGTCAGATTTAAAGATACCAGGAGACAGATTTTGCATTATTTACTTGACAGTGGTACATAACAACAGAGATATCAAATAACAAAGACACTTTTTTGATTACAACACTATTTGGCTACTAGAAAAAGGGAAAATGTTGTCTTAAAAAGAGACCTATAAATAACGACACAACAGGAGAAAGCCAGAAAACACTTTTAAGACAGCTAAGGACTCCCCGCTACAACCGCGTGTAGCTTTTTCCCCAGAGAGGAGCGACATGTGAATGAGAGCACTGTCATACCAGAGCCCTTTAATGACATTCACATGTGAGCTTGCAAAATACTATGGCATTTTTACCACAGAGCCTCCAAACCAATGAAAGCTACCACCACTACAGCTTTGTAAAAAAGAACTTTAGGAAACTGTGGGACCATATAGAAAATTATAATCTGCAAGGATGCAAGTTTGTGTTGACTCTTTTTTCACAAAGAGATGATGTTGATGCCAGTATCAACATAAGTAAAAGTATTTTACTTTTAAATAAAAGTATTTTTTAAAAAAAGTGAAGTAATTTTAAATAAAAATGTTTTAAAGTACTTTTTATAGTATTTGAATTTAGATCATATATAGCTTTGTCCAGATAACTGACCTTCAATGGTTACACTTTACCAGGTTTAAGCAAAATACAAGGACTGTAATTCAGGTGCCAGCCACACCTCATTAACAATTAAACACATTAATTAATGCTCAAGTTATGTTTCAATCAAAGTTTACATATTTTTCAGAAAGTAAATGAGAATTCCTTGCAATCTTCTTCCCTCACTAACTTCAAAGCAAAAGGTCATATAAATTCATTTATGCCACGACTTTTTTGATGCTCTAACTGCACTGCTGCAGGTCAGCTTTCCATGGCAGTAGCTGTACAGCACGAGAGAGTTGGAGAATTCAGAGCAAAAAGTGCTCTCAAGTGCTCTTTTGATTTCTCACTGTGGCTACCTCTCTAAGAGAGCATCGGAGTCCCAGACTTAATTCTTACACACCTGGTGGTTTGGCCAGATTTTCACTTTACCTCTCCTGCCAGAGGATCCCGACATGCAGAGATAAATCTAAAGGACAACACAGCAAGGGCTGCAGCAAACAAGTAATGAAATACAGATTCTGGAGAGAGGGCAATGCAACATTCAAGGAGGACTTTCTGCCACCTTATACAATTTAGTCACAGTATAAGAAATTACTTAAAACTGAGAAAAGAAGGAAGCAGAATGGTACAAAAGATATTAAGCTGGAAAATTATTCTGACTTGCAAATAGGGGCTAATATGCTGTTTTTATAGAATTAACAAAAACTATTGAATATTTTCCTTATAGCGTACTTTTATGGTTTTTTATTTCCTAATCAGAGGATTAAGAGTTAATATGGTATTTTGCACCTCTGACCACTTCCTGACATGTGGTGGTGCTACTGTTTAAAGCAAGTCAGAGAGGCTTCTCCAAAGATCAATCTGACATTTCATTCCTTTAAAAACATGCACAGTCATCTTAGAAACAATAAAAAGCAATCCCCGCAGTCTCATATTATTGTTTTTATTCTAATAAAAATAATATACACATATTTATTGATATAGAAATATTTTTCCTTTTATAATAAATTTCTCTATGTTTATGGTATTCCATTAATTTAAAGAAATTTACCTCTCAGCAGCAGAGAGAAATTTACCAATTCAGCTCACAATTTATGCCACTACCTTACTTGAGGTTGCATGATAGCTGTTGCTTGTAGCTCACCTTTAAACACAGGAAAACAAACAAAAAAACATTCAGGAAATTTACACTCTTTGAGTTAGAAGTTTTCCCATGCACCCACAGAAGAGAGCTGATAAAATGTTCTGATGTGCTATTCTAGTTCCATTTTTTTGCTGTTTACTGCAGTTGTGTTGCATATGGGCACATTTCATTTTGTTGCAAGCTGTGCAGAAAGGAAACTTTTCATGGCATCCCTTTCAAACCTGATGAGAGCTACGCAAAACCCCTGGCCTCCGTTCAAGGCCACATCTGATGCTCCTGGCAGGCGTGCAAAGGAAATTACACACATGGTGGAAGAAGGGAGGAGCACAAGTGAAGGCTGCCTTCAGAGACATCACCGAACTATAAAAAGAGTTGTTTTATAAGTCTCCTGTGTAGTAATAATAGTAGTAATAGCAATAATAGTAGTAATAGCAATAATAGTAAAAATAGCAATAATAATAATAATAATAATAATAATAATAATAAATTATAGTTGTATCTTTATTGTAAGACACTGGTGCTGTTAGAGGAATCAATCAGATCAGCTCAACTCCAGTTTCTAGCAAGATAACTGGTGGAATATATTTGAGAATGCTCAGCTCTGTGGAGCTGACATTCCTTTCTACCAATGACAAAGAGCAGAGAGGTCATTGGAAATCAACTCACTTGGAAATAGTACTTTCACAGGCTCATTTATGTCCATAATAACAAGAAATAGCCTTTGCACACAAATGCAAAACATGCAGTTTTGCACGCCTGCTATTTGAAGCATAAAAACAGTTTAGAGGAAAAAAAGGGGGAAAAAACTTCCTAACCGGCAAGATCCATATGACTGTGGGATAGTTTTCAAAAGGAAATGAAAATGTCATCACCTGACATTTCTGAAGCTGAGCTTTCAACTCCTGAGACAGAATGCCAGCAGGAGTGTTAAATAGAAGAGCTGGTCACAGACTAGTAACACTCTCCATATGTTTCCCTGGGGCAATTAGTGTCACTTCCCCTATGAAGGGGCTCACTGTGCTTACCAGTGAATATGTCAGGTCTGGTCACTCTGAAAATAAACACTACAAAGTCACTGACAGGACCTTTAGGTTGAAAAATGAATCCTTCTAACTTATATATTCTCAAAAAAAAAAAATCAAACAAAACAAACCAAAACAAAAAAAAAAAACCCACAAAAACCAAACCCCAAAACAACCAATTTTAATTGAATATTCCTTTGAAAAAAAGTTCTCTGCACTCCCCTGTGACATCCCCAGAGAAGAGAACCAGAACATATTTAACCAAAAACCTGTCTCAAGGAATCTTTTGGGCTGCCTAATCTATCCCTTCCTTTCTTGTCACACAGCAGGGTTCTTGATGATTCCCCTTCCTGCAAACACGGGCACCAGGCCTCAGAGGCCCCCCCGCTGAGGAATCTGAAAGCACCAACCCAATGCCGAGGTGCCCCAGCCAGCAGGATGTCATTATTTGCCCCTTCCTCACTGCAGCCCCCCAGAGTGCCTGAGGATCACACCAGGCTGCCTGGGGGAGCTGTTAGCCAGTGCTGGTACATGGCTGCAAAGGTATTAAAATTCTCAGCAATCCACAGAACTATTTTAAATTATTTTTATTTAGAAATCCCCCTATGACTTACGAAAAACACCACCTCCTCTGAGGGGTTGTGTTGATGTCAACACTAACAGAGTGTTAGCAAGGTGAGTTGGAGCTGAAGGCCTCTCCCAGACAGGAGTAATCAGAACAAACTCCTTCCCATTTCAATCCCTCCTCCTGAGATGCAAACAGCGGGGGAAAGAGATCTATTTCCTCCTTTCAGTCCTGATACTGATGATTGGGTTGCTCCCCTTTGAGGAGCTGGGAAGCAGCAGTGAAGACAGGTTGGGCTTCCTTCCAAGTGCACCATCCTGGGGCTGTCCTCAGTAAATTGATGGCATCGCTTATGTAAGCAAGGACTGGCCCAGCTTTGTCCAGGGGCAATAGCAGGAGAAAACAGCTGGGATGCACATGGATGTCTGGCACATCACACCACCCTGCAGCATGGCATTGTCAGCACCTGGTGGCCACTGACCGAGGCCAGCAGTGCCAGAAAGCTCTGTGGCTGGCTCTTCCAGGTGGGGAGGCATTCCTGAATAAAAGTCCTTCTTAAAAGAAAAAAGCATAAAAAAGCAGAACAAAAAGGCAAAAAAGCTTTAGCTTTCATTTAAACAAGTCATCTTCAGGAATGGAATAAAGCCACTCCAAGGAATAAGTGTAATTTAAACTTTAAAGCCAATACTACCATCTGTGGGAGGCTGAGGTATGCTGACCACTTCTACACAAGACTGACCAAGAGCTGTGAGTACTGTGTGTCCTTCGTAAGAGTTGTAGAAGTTGTTGTTCAGGCAGTAGTTTGCTAGGATATACATTTTTTTAAACTGAGTTGCAAGGTCTTAATGAAATTTCTGTTTACTACAATTCTCCAAGAAGCAAGATGTTTCTTGGCTTTTATCCAAATCATTTAGTTCACATATATATATGAGAAAAAGCTGTCACATCAGCAGCTAAGGTTGCTATCAAGAGAGACAATGAGAGGATTAAGAGGTGGAAGGCAAGCTACTGAATATTTCACGAGAAATCAAGGAGAGAATGCCATAATGCAAGGGGAAGGTCAGGAAGCTTAAACATCTCAGGGACACTTAAGAAATAATAAAATAGCCCTTGGCCTTCCAGATGCTGCTATGCCGCTTTTGGGATTCTGATATTTCAATCTGATTTTCATACCAAGGCAAGTACTTCACTAAATGTGCATCAGTGACATCCAGCACTTGCCAAGGGAATTTACTGGGATACGTCTACAGCATCCCAGGAATGATGTGACATTTGAGGGTGCCTTTGAGGGCCGCCACTTTATCATTTTATTGATCATTTTCATTAACACCTGAATGCTGCTGATGCAGGTGGAGTTTCACATTTCCAACTGCAAGAGTCTGGTCAGATCCAAATGGGAAGAGATTTCACGAAGATGGACTCATCACAGTTACCTTTTCCTATCTCATCCTCTAATGACATATTATAACAGATCTTCTCCCTTATGTCTCACCACTAACAAGACCATGTAGTCTGGGGGGAAAGGTGGACATTAGAAGGTTTTTACAAGGCATTACATTTATTTCTTAGGAAAGAGACAAGGCAGAGGTAAGCCCAGGTGTCTTCTGTAGACTTGTCAGTGACAAGAGGCAAGGCACAGCAGGAAACTCTGCAATTGCTTTATTTGATAGTCTCACTTATGAACTTCAAGACACACCTTGACAATGGGCAACTTGAAGAACATTAGCTTCTTACAAAGCAGAGACATATTTAGGTGTAACACTACTTATATTGTCCTTTATTTCACAAGTACATCTAAAACAAACCTTGTTTCCCTCCCCTGCCTCCAGAATAACCAGGAAGGCATTAAGAAGCTTGGACAATTTTTTCAATCTTTGAGCTCATGGAGCACACTGATGAATTAACACCTTGTCAAAACACTGTTTCTGTTTACCATGTTTTCATGGCACGTTTACTTAATGACTTTCTGGAAATAGATATAAGAAATTTCTCTCCCACCTCCTGTTTAAATAAAGATCCTCTGCTGTGAAAGTTAAATAATACTCACTACTTACTTTTATCTTGACATGATATTCAGTCTTGCATCCAGGCACTTTGCATTTTCAAAGTGCTTGATATAGAAAAAGTAAATTTCTAGATCTTATGACTTAAAAAAATATTGGTTCACTTCTCAAAGAAGATGACTTGTTTTTTTATTAAAAAGAAAATGGATATAATTAAATTGGTAATTTTTTGTTGTTTTTTTAACTTACGTTAAAAATTATTCTAAAACTACTATTTCCCCCTGTACTACTACCACACTATTGTGCTCTCATGTTATGAAGTAACTTCAGCTAGTAACTTGCACACTGTGCAATTTCTCACATATTCTTGGTAGTTATGTTAAAGAATTCATCTCTCATAATGATAATAATAAATTGAAAACAATAAATTGGCATGCACAATAAAGGAATTCTAGAGGTGTATGCTGTTTGGTCATTGGAGACAGGAAACACATTAGAACTGCTTCTTTGAGAGACTGTGCTAAAAGGGCAAGTCAACATGAGCTAGCAACTAAAAATGGTACCTCCTGTACATGAGTTGAAATGACTGGTGGCCACTTCTTAATGAAACAATTGCAAGAGACTACAGGTAAACCTTGATTTCTGTGTTCCTGTTGTCTATGTGTAGGAAATTAAGATATGAGCCTCAGAGATTTCAACCTGCCTCTCCACCATGCCAAAGTAGATTATACATTCCCAGATTAAGTGCTGATAGTAACTGTAATTTTGACCAATCGGACAAATAATAATAAAATTGCAAGAGTTACTTCTCCTGTGAAATGCAGAAAGTGTCTTTGGTATTTTGTTGAGATGGATTAGCCACAGACACCAGTCATTGCTGAAACAGCAAAGGAAACACAATCGTGGAGGTTGTGACCCAATTAAATCCTTTTTCTCATTAGGAAACAGTGAAAAAAACCCTCCAAACCTGAAACTCAAAACATTTTAATTAAATTTCTTCATTCTGATCATTACCATTTTCTGTACCACTTTTGTAAGTCGTGGTTGATTTTGTCAAAGCTTTTACTAAGGAGCTGACATTTGATATTTTTCCCACTCTGATTGTCCCTTCTGATCCCACAAATATGAAAAATATATCATCCTTAAAAACATAATATTAGCTAATTATTGAACATCTCTGCAGTCACTATGGAAGTAATGAGTAGAGCTAAAATAAATAAATTTGATTTTTTTTTAAGAATTAGAAGCAATTAGCAGTACTAAATAACTGTGCCATGTTAATGAACAGGAGCAATATTCTCAGTTTTAGATATACAGAGTCAGGTAAAAGCTGTTCTTTGTGGTGATTCAAACACATAATTCAAAGGGTTCTGTTAAGGATTTCTAAACAGCAAAATGCAGACCAAGGCATAATCCCTTATCTCAAATTGCATTTTAACCTGTTTTTTTTACATTGCACATCCATTTACAACCCTTTAAATGGTGCTGCAATTACCAGGGCTGTTCTCTACAGCCCTGAGTTGTAAAGCTAATATATATTTTTTGGATCTAGTACAACAGCCCCTTGTTTTTGTGACAGTGAGACAGAATGATCTATGAAGAGCTGAAGCTATGAAGACTTGTGTTATTGTAATTAGAGAGATCTAACCATGTTTCATACCTGTGTAGCTCCATTCTTAGGGCATCTATCCCTGTTTTACCAGCATAATGAGATTTAAACCCAAGTCTTATCTTCCAAGTGCACATAAGGATCAGTTCATCCCACATTCACCAACTGTAGGTGACAGGAGGATCAAAGCCAGATTAACAGACGAACTTCACAGAACAAGGATTTAGCTTGACTGTGTTAAATACACCTGTGGCATAAGTCACACCAATAGCAGTTAATTCCTACTGTAGCTTGTGACAGTGCAAAAAGGCACCTTATGTTGCTCTAGCTATAGAATTTTTCTTATTTCTCATTGGGACACTAATTTTCCCATTTGTATGACAGGACTATGAAAATGCAGGCTACGGTTTGATGCTCAATCTTATACATCAAAATCAATTCTTCTGGCTGCATGTTATTCAGTTTTTAAGAAATAATAAAAATTGATTCTGTGACAAGCTAAAACATTTGTTTGTCTATAGCTGTTAGAATTGCTGCACTATGTAAGTAAAAAGGGCGTGACAGCACAAGACACTCACAACAGCTTTATTGTTTTAGCTGAGAAATGGTATCCACATGCTCTGCCTCCAAGGGATTATGTTAAAGGGAGCTGATTCATCAGGTCCTGCCTTGCCTAGATCATCTTGACTTCATAAACACTATCCCAAATGTGTTCAGAGGAAGCAATATATATTAATTTCCAGAAGAGAGGGGGCTGAAAAAATTCTGTATTTGTAATTGTTTCAAGTTGCAGCTACCACAGTTCCTACATCACTGCTGGCAGAAAGGCAAAAAACCATACAGAAGATTCTGGATGTTGCTTAAGCTACATCAAGGGGATCATGGGGTGTGTGTTTTGTCTTTGCAAGCCAGAGTTGTTCCATTGTGGATCAGGAGTGATGGATTAGAATGGCTCCAAGAGCTGTCAGCTAATATCTACACTGCAGCAAGATCAAACAGTAGCAACCCCTCTGGAATGCTGTGACAATTTCTGGCTGCTACCATGAGAACAGCAGGTCATGCTTCCATGAGAGGTTTTAAAGTAGAAACCTGAAGTTTAAATAGAAAAAAGCTCCCAGACTGCATAATCTTCTGCAGAATAGGAAGAAAGCATTCAAATGATAAAGCACTGGCAGCCTCTTGGAGATTTTGCACACTGCTCTACTTTCTTGGTCACTCTGATGCCACTGTATTTTCTTGTTACATTGGACCAGCTGCCTTCAGGTGAACAGAGAACAGGGCTAGTGTCTCATTTATCATTGAGGGTTACTATGCAGGTCACTTGGTTACACCTTGAGACCTGTACTTGAGTTCAATGGTTAAAAAAATCTAGGCGATCCACATACTTGTTGCGCCTCTAACTTCACTCTGCATTGAAGACACCCATTATCCCATGAAAATAAGACAATCAACAGGTACCAAATCAGTCATATTGTAAAGCATAATGAAGTTGCTGAAATCCTAGAAAAACATTGTTTGTGCCATAGGAAATGTTCTACAAAGAATGTTAGAAGTTCAGTCTTTACAATCTCAGCAACAAGAAATGTACTTCTTAGGCATTACAGTCAGGTGTGAAGGTCATGGCCTTGGGAACTAAATGACCATTTAAAGCAGCACATAGCTTTCTAGTCCACTTATCTGGATGTTGGCATCCTTTCTTAAACTTTGCACCAATTAGAAGAAGGAAACCACAATCAGTAGTTGTGCTTGCTGGTCACTCAGCATGTTAAGAAAAGGGCTACAAGATTCAAGCCTGTGTGTGATACTTGCAGGGTGCTTGAAATGCCTGTGGTCATGGAAAGAGGAAGGCTGTAAATTATTATCTACACCC
Source organism: Donacobius atricapilla (assembly GCA_013397315.1). Lineage (NCBI taxonomy): Eukaryota > Metazoa > Chordata > Aves > Passeriformes > Mimidae > Donacobius > Donacobius atricapilla. Next base: position 318,355 of record WBMY01004701.1, on the reverse strand, counting down.
AGAAACCCAGAGGGAGTGAAGACCAGTGTTGGGATTCTGCCTCAGACAGGCTGTGCTGCGCAAATACAGGGGCACTATCTGCTCCTGGAACTGGTAAACTGAGCAGTACATGCCATTGAAAGGTAAGAGTTTTACAGAGCACAACTCTGGGAAGACAAGTTGAGATAAAGCATTCATGCCTTCTCAAACCATGAAGAGAGAGTTAGTTGTGCCCTTGGGAGCTGTAGCTGTAAGAGGAAAAAAGTGCTTAAGCACAAGAGCAGCAGGGTGGGACCGGTGGTGCTGTTCAGCACAGGCAGACATGGGCTTATCAAGAGCTGCACTTGGTTGGAAGAAAAAACGAACTAAAGTACACCTCCAAGGCAGAAGGTGTAAAGTGCACAGTCCTGCTGTGCTAAATACCTCACCATGTGCCAGTAGGCTTCAAAACACGACAGGTATTTGTAGCAGTGGTAAATAGAAGATCTGTTAACTTGCTCACATTAGACCTCCCTTTGGGTCCTAGCTCAATTCCACTGCACACAGGTTTATACAAACTGCCTTTACACCATCACCTTGGAAACACAGGAGATACTGTATTTCTGTAAGGGGGGAATATTTTCTAAAAGGAGGTCAGTCAACAGTGATGACTCTGGAGAAGCATTCTGTCCTGCACTACTTGCTGCGGCTGGAACCAGAGAGCTGCTCCAAGTTCATGTGTGGATACATGTCTTCAGTGCCAGGCTGACTGCAGGTGTCTTTCAAGACTTATGTTGCTCAGACGCTCCGGGACAGAATATAGAAAACATTCACTGGAATTAGTGACTGACCCAAAATGCTGAAAATCTCAGAGTACATTCTCAAAATTCCTGCCAAGGGTCATCTTTTCCACTGAACTGCAGCAGCACCCACGCTAAAAACAGGTCAACATGTAGCTTTCCTGCCTTTCCACCAAACAAGAAATAGGATATAGAATTGTGCCAGGTTCTTCCCACAAGACAAAAGTAACAGAAGAAATGTTGCCCAAATAATGATCAGGGGCATGGTTCAGTGGTGCACCTAGTTCATCTATGGATATTAGAAGTGGTTACAAAACTAAGGTGTTGAGAATCAGTCAAGAAACACTAAACACTAAGCTACCGCCTCTGATTTCAAGTCCTGTGCTACAATATGGTGGTTTTACAGGTCACGGTGTACTGGTCACAACAGCAATGGTCAATATTTTCTTCTCCCTCTCCCTAAACCTTTTCCTTGAGAGAGGTTTTTCCATATGTTTCATGTTCCTTTAAATATTACCTAGCACTTGTTTCATCTCTACTCCAAAAAGATACCACAGCAACACAACTGGCATTTTCAGATACACAAAACTTGAAGTTAAACACTAGTGTTGGCATTTCTACTTAAATCAAAGATGTCTCAGACATGAACAAAGAGAACTGTTAAGTGTTAGACAAGCTAAAACAAATGAGGAATTTCATATTAAATACATCAGAAGATTACATTTTTCAACAGTTACATAGCAGTTTACAGAATCTTATAGATTAGCATTTTACTGAGCTGGTGACATTAAACCGAAAGAATAAACTTCCTAGGCAGATGAGAAGCTGGTGCTAAAGAAGAGAAAGAATATGGATTTCCCAGCTCAAGTTGTTCAGCTTTTTGTCCCCAACCCAACTAAGATTTCCTACCTGCCTCCTCCTTCCCAAATAACTTTCTGTTACCTGCTTTCAATCAACTTGAAGCAACAAGAAATCTTTAGGATATTCACCAATCCTCTCAAATATTTTACTACTACTCCACCTGTGAAAAAATACATAAAAAAATAATTCAAGGAGCTGAAGGCCTCATTGTATAGCCAATCACCATCAACTTCCTCAGGATGTGTTTGAGATGAGTCCAACCTCTTTTTATCCTTTCCTTGGTAAAACCGTTTCATTTATAATCAGCTAAGGTTTTGGGTTTTACTCTTTTTCTTTAAAGAAAAATAATTGATTGTCTTGGTTTGAAAGACAGGTATCTGCTAGGGAGGGCAAGACCTCCCTTTGGAATGGAGAATTTAACCCCCCTCCCTTCAAATTAATAAAACTTTGACATTAAGTCGGCTCTCAGGCAAGGGTATGGGAATAGGAATAACAGCTCTTTACTAGTATGTATAACAAGGNTAAGTACCCAGCAATTAGTCTCCTAGCGACTTTGTGGGAAAAAAATTCTATAGGAAAAAAGAAAACCAAATCTAACCCCCAACATTGATACTATAAGGGGAAGAACACAGATCTTTCCCCTGAAATGGTGATTTACTGTCTAAGGTTATGAAATGTAAAAGAAAAAATGGTCTGCTCTTTTCCTAACAGAGTTCTGCTGTTTGAAGTCTGCCTTACACCTTATTGGTAGGTCTAGTAGCATTGTAGATTGCCTAACATGTCCCTTAAGATAATCCTACTTTCACTCACCTATAACTTGTTTCAACTTTTATAATTTGGTCTGAGCTTTTAAAATTTTTTTTCTTTTTTTTTACTATGTCAGGTATCTGCATCAAGTTGAATTTTTTTGAACTACTTTAGCCAATATCTCGACAACTTCTGCAAATGAGATAAGGATGTGTGTGGGGAAGTTTAATTTGCACTGACTATTCTGATGACATCTCCTTTGACTAAGCTTTCCATTCTTTAAAGTAGGGAATTGAAGTCTGACAGGAGAGGGAGGGCATCATAAGAGAATGATACAATGATTCATTCCTCCATATGAAAATTTCAGCCATTGGGCAGTTACAAATCTTCCAAAAAATTGCAGCCTGCATATCTGTTAGTAATTAACAGCTAAAATTTTGCATTCAATGAATAAATTCATGCTTTCATGGGTTTAGTGATATCCAGATTGCCTATATAATGCCCTCAAAGAACTGTTAAGAACTCATCTGTCTTCTGAAAATTTTTGTATGTGAGCCAGTAGGGTATATGCAAGCCCCAAACTACATATACATTACAGGGCTTCAGGAAAAACATTGGCTATCATGAGCAGAAATGAGACTTGGCACCAGCAGAACTGGGGTAGGAGGTAGGGAGGGGGTGAACCTTAGAGATGTACACCCTGTGTGGATATGGGAAACAGGATACCAAAGGAAGGAGGAAAGGGAAATCGCACTGGAAAGCCACTCTCCTCATAAGAGACCTATAAATTCTTTAATTTAAAGATGTTGGGTTTTACAGGCATAATGTCATTTTATGTGAAATTTCAAAGCACACAAGAGGAAAGGCATATCTTAGGGGAAGAATGCAGAGCTGGGCAGCCTACACAAGGCAGACTGTGAGCCAAGAGCAAGGCCTGAATCAGATAAGAAGCAAACATGGCAGGACAGATGATGAAACAAAGGAAAACCAGAGGAGTGTTCAGGTGTCATGGATCTCTATGTCCTAGGGGATGCTATCTGTAATTTAGCTGCTTCCCAGGTCATGTATCATAGCCTAATCTGGCTGACCACTGTTCCACTCTACAGCAAAGAAAGCCTTGTGCTCTGAATTCAGAGCCAAATCCAGGAACTGCAACATCCCCACCATGTTTTGTGGCCCTACCAGAAGACATTCTGTGCCTCTCAGAGAGGACTTTTCCTATAACAGACTCATGGCTTCATCAGTAAAGGATATAGACAAGTCATATTCTCCAGGTTTTATCTGGAAATCATGGGAGCAAGGCTGTTTTTAGGTTCTGGGATATCCTGAACTTAGGTTACTCAGGATCAGTTGGGATCTATGGCCTCTAACTGTTTTACCATTTTTTCAACTCCTGTTCCTGTAAAAAACCTTTTTCATCTCTTTCTCTCGCTTCCTAAGATGAAATAGGAGGAGTAGGTGACTTGGGCCTTTGTTGCTCATCCAGCATGCCTCCTGATCTGTTGCTGGCGGCTCTTCTCTCGCCACCTGTGCCATATCACTAGCAGTGGTCTCTGTGAGCAGCCTACACATTAAAGAAGACATAACTGCAATAAATATAAAATGACACACCAACATGTTCTTCCAGTCATTATATCAGGAACTGTGAGGAAAAACCTGGGGAAGGAAAGCTTCAATAGAAAGACAGGCCCATTTAAGAGAAAAGTGTGGAAAAGGTTAGAGGCAACGGCCCACAAATTTTGTGAGGTGAAAGGATAACTTGTATGCCTTTCTAGAACTTATTTCTGGGAGATCTACAGTTCTTGAGAGCTCTGTGTCATCTATTAACAATTATCCCAGTCATCACACATTTTCTGCCAGTCCACAAAAAAGCTGACATCTAACAATATAGTAGCTCAGAGGTGGCGAAACTGATCATAAGTTTGGATAATAATATTTGTTGTTGCATTGGTTTGGCATGAATGATAAAAACCAATTAGTGATCTGCTTTAAAACTGCTGGCCATGTTGGCCAATTGGATACAAGTGTACACCCCTGGGACACACGGTTTAAATACAGGAGGGATTTTGGGAAAGGTCTCTCTCTTGCTGCTGCGGGCCTGCCATGAGGTAACATCGAGGGCTGAGGGGAGCAGCGGGGCCCGGCTTAGGCTCTGCTGCCCCCAGGGCTGGGCTGGGCTGGCCCTGGCTGGAGCTGAGCCTGGTCCCCAAGCCCGGCAGACGCCGGCAGAGAAAGGGGAGCCACGGCTGCTGACATCCAGCCAATCCTACGGCCTGCACCCCGCCGCCGGCTAGGCTGAGGGAGATGACCCCCCCAGCCCCCGGGTCCCTGGAGAGCAGCACCGAGCCCAGGCTGGGCCAAACCCACCCCATAAGACTGAAGGGTAGAGGGGGAGAGAAGATCCAGGCTGCCGTTTCTGAGCTTTTCTACACCTCATGGATTTGAGGCTTTCAAAGATATGACAGCAGAGACCACATGGACATCTGCAGGCCTGGGCAGGAAATGTTAACTCTTTCCTAACACAGACTGAGACTTTTTAAACTCTAACGCTTCTCAAAGAGAGA
>WBMY01004701.1:200928-313323 GCA_013397315.1 Donacobius atricapilla | reverse complement strand
TTTTTTTGTTCTCCCTTTAGTGTGTGTTAATAAATCTAACTATTTCTATCTTTAAGTTAAGCCTGTTTTGCCTTTCTTCTAATCCTATTCCATAGTGGGAAGATAGACCACTACACTAAATTTAACAAAACAAATTCGGCGAATGTGAAAACGCTACATCTTTTGGTGTTTCTGCCTGGTTGCGAACTTTAACCCATTACAGTTGTTGATATGGCGCCAGAATGCAGAACACCTGCCTCCATATTTAATTTGCTTCCTGAGGTGAATGGACTTTTTTTATTAGAACAATGCTAAAATAATACTAAATTTGTGACGTGACCTACAGCAAGGTTAAGGATTGCACCGTTTGACCTACTGTTCAATAGTGTCTCTTCCTACCCACCCACGTATAATAAAAAAACTATTAGGCCTTGTAACTACATAACTAGATGCTCTTTTTCTTCCCTATAGACCTTTCCTCCATGCACTCTCTAGACCGGATGGTTCTCACTGTTGAAGATGAGGATGAAGTAACACTGCCCACCAGCAGGGAGCCTGGTCCCTGACCTGTAACGTCAGCAGGGTCTGATTGCCTGGCATAAAGAACTCAGAGTACAGGCATGGCTGTGCTGATGGACTGCAGATCAAAGCACGCCAATGTGCCACACAGCTCAGCTCTGCTCTGCCCTGTTATCCTTGGTGTAGGTGAGCTTATGAAGGTAAACTGCTCTGCAGTACCACTGCTGCTGCCAACAGGTGAGTTGTATATAAAAAGGCAACAGCTAACTGGACAGATGGGAAAGGTAAGGCAGCATGAACTTATAGCCTCCCACATTACGGTCCTAACACCAGTAGGAGGCAACAAGACACCCTGGGACCTCTGCCTGTTTCAGGTCAGAGACCAGATTTCTTCCCTCCTTCCCTGCTTAGTGCTTTTCAGTCAATTCGTATTCACACCAAACTATAAATGGCTTGTGCCTGTCACCAGGATGAGGGGGAAATAGTCATGCAAAAGACTGATTGACTGAGGCTTACCTGTTAAATGCTCACAGAACAAGCCCAATGTACTATTTTGCATCATAAAACTTACGAAGAAGTAAATGCATCCACACAATAATGAGCCATTATGGCTCATTAGAGGCTCAGCTTGCAAAGTCCAAAGTGTACAAACAGAGGCATATAGGGCAAATCTGAACTAAGCACTGTACCCTGCCCTCTGCCTGAATCAACCCTTTACACGTATCTGGTAAATGATTTATAAACCTGAAGACAACAAAGTATAAAACTGTATCACTCTCTTCACTTTACCAAGGAAACCCTTTCTGAATAATTTGCCATGTCCCTGAAAATGTTTCAAATTTTGGTGTCTGCTCTGCTGTTTACAGGTAAGTGGCTGGCATATGATGTCTCATGTCATTCCATTCAGGCTTGTTAAATAGTCAGCTGGCAAAAACCCTGTTACCACCAGAACAGCATGGATGGAAGAAAATTTACTGGAAATCACTGCAGCAGGGACAGACAGGAGAATTGGTGAGCACAAAATTGCATGGCAAATTCTGTGAAATACAGTTTGATTCTGCTCCTTGTGACTACTTTTGAGCCTTTTACTGCTCATGTATAAGGAGGAAGGATGCATTTCTGACTGAAAGGCATTCATACAGGATGATTTCCTGAACTGCTAAAATTGTAAAAACAGCTTGATGCTGTTTCTATGAAATCTTCTCTAAATATTATTCTTATCTCAACCTTTTTTGTTTGTAGGAAGCAATTTCACATTCATTTATGAAGTCCCCAAAATAATCTATTTCACAAGAGATTTCTGGAATGCCTGACTTGAATTACTTAAGGAGATTGATTGTTTTAAAGTACTCAGGCTGTCTGAATGCTGATCCTTCACAGCATTGTGTAACCAGAGCATCTACAATCAAGACTCAACCTGTAAAACTTGAATAAGAGGGAAAATGGATGGGGCAGGGCTACCACATACTCTTCCTAAAGCAGCACATGCTGGTACAGTCAATGATCAGTGGTGCACACGCTCCAAGATTATTTGTTTCTCACAAAATTAAAACAAACCAGGCAGTAAGTAACAGCTGACTTCCCAAGTGATTGTCTGCATCTTGATGAGATGGTCTATCCACATGCATGTATTAAAAGCATTTCTTAGATTTGAGTGCTCTAATACACATGCAGTAAATACATGATGTGAATAGGTAAGGCAGAATGAGGGAGACAATGATTAATTGTGGATTATTGAAAGGTTTTGAAAATTAGGACCACAATCAGGTATAATCTCTCTCATGGGTTGAATTCACTTCCATGCCATATGAACCTGAGTGTTGGCTGCAGTGAGGCTCTGTAGGGGAAGTGAGATGGAAAGGGACTTTGTCTCTGCTGCAAATTTGAGCTCACCTATAAACCTTTTCCCCTTATTTGTCCTTCCTGACCTGCAGTTGAACTGGGACAATTCCAGGGTACTTGCCTATCTTCTTGAACTTCACCTCCTTTCCACTGAAGGCCATTTATAACACACTGTCACCCGAGGCCAAGCTGGGAGCACAGCAGCTTGCAGCCCCTCCTTTTGGAAGACTTTATTTTCCTCTCCTTTATGTCTCTCTCGTCTTGTTTTCCCTCTTTCCCAGGTCTCTATTCTTCAAAATACATGAAGAACTACTTATTATTAGTTTTTAATGAGCTCTTAAAAGTTTCATTGATCACAATAAGTTCAGTTTTTCATTAATTGTGAATCCTTTCAGCAACAATGAAGGTGGTGGTGAAGTAAAACAGAGACTATAAGATTCTCATGGGGACCTTATTCTTCTTCATGCCCTCAATTCAGGTGCTACAGATCACTCCTCATAGCAAACCACAGCACTGGGAATAACCTCCCTGGACCTTTGCTTTAACCTCTGGAAAGTGCAGCCAGGGACGGGGTAGAAGTGTGATGTCTTGGCACTGAGGTGATTGCTGAAGTTTCTCAGGTGTCTGATGGGGGTGTTTTGCCACACATGGATGTAGAAACCTCAGCCAGACCAACTGAGTGGACCAATGGACCGGTGCTTTTTCTAATACTTTGTGGCAGTGGAAGTAGCTCCTTCCCTAGGATTATCAAGGATTTTTGCCAAATTGCCTTGCCATTTACCCTTATCTGAAAACTGTCCTGACCCCTGACATCATCACACATATTGAATATATTCAATAGCTAATTCTGAATTAGCTGAAGTCTGTAACTTCTCTTCCTTTGCTGATGAGGGAATGAGGCTGATGCTGTAGCTCTAAGGATTGTTAATGACAACTCTTGAACCAGAGAGCTCTTGTGTCCTGTGATATAAAATTAAAAATTGTCAAAAAAAAAAATCTATTTTACTTCAAGCTTTAAAAAGAAACAGATGAGGCCAAAATTTAAATGGCTGGGTGATATGGAAGGAGTTGAAGCACTTAACAATCAGTGACTTTAAATCTTGCTGTCAACAGGTATTAGCAAATTTGGACTGATTTAATACTATTCTAAGGCTTGTTAGCCTCTGAACACTCTTGGATACAAAGCCTATGTACATACAAACATTTTTTAAAAATAATTTGGAAAAAGCAATGTGTAGGTGTTAGACTTTAATATAATTGCACTTTTCAACTGAAAAAAAGGTGATATCCAGGCCAGAGGTGGCCTGCAGAATCCACAAGCCTATCCTTGCTGCAATCCAGACATTATGCAGTGTACTGACAGATAACCATATCTTGATTTCCATGGAATGACACATATTCTTCACTCTACTTGAGTGAAGAGAGAAACAGCTGCTGTGACTTTTTTTCAGTATTTGCAGTGTTGCACTATGGTATTCTGAGTCCTCCAACTGAGTCCTGTGGTCTGACTTTGTGAATTTAGATTTAGAAAGTCAGAACTGAAACTGGTGGGGAGGTGGTCAATTCTGGCACATTTCTAGCCTTAGGTAACACACCTGAGCTGCAGACTTGATTTACTTTTTCAAAGCTCCCAACACATCAGCACCTGCCACCTCAGCAAGGTTGAAGTTTAGCTCTGTCCAAGTTTAGCCTCTGTCCAAGCTCTGTCCTAAAGAGCTGATAAGACTGGCAGCCTTACCTCCGTGAGCTGAGATTTTGACCAGAGAGTCACCATAGCTGATACTAAGAGTTATTAGACCTAAAAGAAAGGAGCTAGAGCAATTGCCAACATTGACATTTAAATTCCATTGATATTAATGTAAGCAATATGTTTTCAGGTTGTTAGAAACTTGCAAGTCTTCAGAAACTAGGGAGAAACAATTGTGTGCACCGAGAGTGTTTGAAGGGCTGCTAAATAATTGACAGGTTTTTTGTAAATATCACAACAAATCAGAGATAAACCACTTTTTCCTGTGGTAGATGCACGCCAGGGATAAATTTTGGTGCTAAGCCTAGAGATTGCTCCTTACCACTTATACAATACTGCTGATCTGGATAAAAACTGGCTTTGGTATAGAGAGTGGAAGAAGAAGCATATCCTATACTAGGGCAAGTTTGAAGATTTGTCTTCTTATCGTTAAACTCTGTCGTTAGGTGGCCTGCCTGCTCTCCCCAGACTACTAAGAACACAATGGCTCTTGCTACTTAACTTTTGTAAAAGAAAATATATATCAATTAAATAAGTCCCTTAGCAGGCAAATGTGCCAAAACTTAATCCCATACTCACATTTGGATTGTTTGATGAAGTGGATCATTGCACATTCAGCTGATAGATAAAGATATCTTTCTGGGAAGATTTTGTGGCTGCACTCAGCTGAATATGTTGCTTCCTAGAAAACTATCCTTATAAAGAGAGATATGCCTCCATTCAAGTCTAAGATTAAGAGATTTTAAAGCACAGTAATTTAAGATGTATCCAGGTTGATTTTCTATTTTGAGTGCAGTTTGCTTGCTATACTGTGATTTTTTTTATTACTTTGACATTCCAAGATATTTGATATGCCTTTTCATAATCAGATATTTGTTGTTGGGTTTTTTTTTTTTTTTTAATATACTCAATGCTGGATTAAGTGCACATTTGCTTTTTTTGACAAAGATGACAAAGTTATACCACCACCTCTCCTCAAGTTTAGTCTTAGATCACAGTAATCCAGAACTAGATGCTCAGAAGGCACGGTAGCAATAATGACTACTAACAGTCTTCCCTCTGGACAATGTCTTTAGGTGCGCAAAACTAGATAGACAAAACTATCTGCTGAAGGCAATAATGACATGAGCTAGGCATCTGCTTGCTAAAACCAGCCATTTTTTTCTATAATTTTCTTTTCTATAATTTGAGAACACCAAGTGAATCTTCAAGAGGCGATGAAAGGAAACACTCTAACTGGTAATAGTTAATACAACCTTGGCAATAGTTCACCCTCCACCCACATTCCTCCTATTTTCCCACTGGGACATTTATATCCAAAAGTGTTTTTCAAATCACATATTTCTCTAAGATAGTAAAACAGTATTGAATTAAAAAAAACCCCACTATACAATATGTCTGGTAGCTCTTCATGGTGAGTTGTTTCAGTACAACTTGAAATTCTTCATCTTTTTGCAGCTCAACTTTATGCATTATGAGCCTATTTAGTATCACCCCCCTGCTCCTAACTCCCTCTAGTTTCACATCAGATGCCCTGAAATTCTAGTCTCCTGGTTTGTATGCTAATCTTCTACAAGATTCACTCCTTCAGGAATACTCTGCATTTATAAAGCAAACCCTTCCACAATATTTTGCTAAGATGTTCAAAAGAAGGGGGAAAATTACACCCAGTCCAAGAAACTTAAATTGAAGCAAGACATTATTCATTTGATGAAAACTCTACACTGTATTCAGAAGGGCTACTCAGATGGAGACACCTGGTCTGATGACCCCAGGTCTACTCTAGAGCTAAGTGAAGACCTTGCTTTCTCTGACCTCTGCCAGAGCACAAGCAAATGTGCAACCCTGTTTGTCTGTGCAGCCACAGTGAAAGACCAATAGGGATTTTTCTGGTTATGCTAGGAATGATTTCTCTGGGTTCCAGAGGTGAAAGAAATTTGCCATGTTCAGAGACTTACAGCAATCTCTACACCAAGACAAAGAGAGAATGAGATAAATCTGAAGGATTAGGTGATATATAAAGGCACTTACCTGATTTTCTTTTGGTTCTTATGCATCTTTGGAGTGCTTCAGCAGCTGGGGACAAGTCCTGCAGAGACAGCTCCCAGAAGATAAAATAGCAGCTAGAAAAGAATAAGAACTGGGTGTCAACAGTGACAAGAAAAGCCAGGTGCAGAGCTGGCATACCTGCCTCTCCTCAGTGCCGGCAAGTGCAGTTCAGTAAAAGTGAATACTTAGCATAGTTAGGACATTTCTCGCTGGATACAGATGCAGCTCTCTGCACCACAGTAGCCAACACGTCACTGTCCCACCAGTGGAATGACAAGCTCATTTTTGAATGAGCAGCAGAAATTTCTCATTTTCTTGGCAGCAAGAAAAAAAACCGCAAGAAGCGGAGCTGCTTAATGATCTTCTCTTTTTTTGCAACTTATTTCAAATCTGGAGGGCCACAACACATATTGGTGATAAAATGTAATGTTTAATGGCCCTTACTAACTATATGTACATTTAAAGAAAACTGAAGTCTTTTAATGAGTCAATTTCTGATCCCAGTTCAGTTATGTCAGTCCAGAAATGTAAATGTGAGCTTACAAAATATTAATATATATAAAAAAAGCCTAAATTCACTAAAGAGAAATTAACAGCTCATAGATTTTTCTATTGGAAAATTGTAAATTGCCAGAGAAATATTGAAATTTGGCACAAGCTTAGTTTTCTCTTGTGCAGGTCTAGAATACAAGTATAGCAGCTTAATAGACGTATGCATAAAATAGATTTTCTGCTTTCCCAGCCTTCCACCAAATGTCTGAACTTACCTTTTTTCCATGGAGTTGGTAACATTTTTGAAGATTGTATTCCTTGAAAACTCTCTACCCTAAAACTCCTACCTCCAGTTTATGATTATGGTAACTTGGAATATGAAGAAATTGAAGCAGGAACTACTGGGACTGTGATTGCTTGCTAAGTAACTTTTCTAAAGTACTCTTTGAGGTCTATATCAAGAGCAAAGATACAGCCACCTCACTTTTTTTTTGTTCATGACTGTATAACCAAGCTTCTTCTCATCTTCTTTTCAAGCATTTTTGGCACTGAAAAGAAACAAAGTGAAAGGGAGCAGCAAACACTCTAGCTTACGTATCTTCTACCTGTATGCATTCAACAAGCATTTTCTTCTATTCAGAAAAATGAAAAAGAAACTATATTGTGGATGATCAGTCAGCAATAATTTCAAGTGAACTGGATTCAGCTGAACATTGCACTTGAAAGCAAACATTTGAAACTCCCAGTTAGATTTTCCCCCTAGAAATTCAGGAATCAGGGAGTGAGGGAATAGCTTGTCCTGCTGAGCTCCTACTCTAAGACATAATAGACAAGGGTCCAAGTTCTTGGCTCATATATTTCAAGTGTGTGGAGGTCACCCTCAGGTTTCCATTTAAACCCACTCCACTAAATTGGAGCACAACTGTTTACAGACACTGGCCTCAGCTTGGCTGATGGATCTGAGCTCCATCTTAATCAGTGGTTCATTAAAAATTGTGTGATTTGGACTGACATCTATTTTGGACTCTTTTAGCCCCAAATTAATTTATGTCTCAAAACCCATTTCATATCTCAAACACTTGAGACTAAAAAGAAAAGATTTTTTTTCTGTACCAGGGCATCTCATATGAAGCTAAAGAGGAATTTGGACCTTTTTCTTGTGAAGAATATTTTTTTCAAGAACAGCAAGGAGTCCTTCTCCATCTGGGGTGACCTCAGAAGCTATCCAAAGCAATGCAATAACAAGATTTGAAGTGCAATATCTTATGTTCACAAAGTAATTTCCAAACATGCAATTTCTATGCTGATACTAATGACAGTAAATATCACATACAAGCCAGGATGTTCAGAAACCATAGCTAGGATAGGGTTAGTTTTTTTTAAAAAAACCTTTAGACTCTCAGCACACCTGAGACTAGGGCAATTACAGTCTAAGACAATTTTTGTAATAAAATTTTGCATTAAAAATAAATTAGTGCCTTAATTAGATTGTAGCTTTATTTACTTCATGTTCAACATGATTTAGAGCATTTGTTTTACTAGCTTCAGGCCTAAAAAAAGTTTATTTCTGCAAATTGAAGGTAGGACTACCTTTGATTTCTATTAAATAAAATAAAGATTCAAAACCCTATTCTGTGGATATAAGAGTGTTTTTGAAGTGCACATTCTAATGTATTTTTCTGACATTACACATATTTATCAGCTTCTGTTTCAGGTGTCCTTGGTGCACCCTTTCTGGCAGAAGAATCAGCAAATCAATTCATACGGCTCAAACGACACATACCATATTCTCCCAGCTACTGGGACTCAAGCAGCAGCCAGAACACGTGGGGATACACTCTGGCTGAACAGGTATCTTCTGCCTTCCTCTTGCAGCACCTGCTGAGAAAAAGAGAGCATGAGTCTGGAATTAATATGTAACATAAATCCTTTGGGTCAAGGGAGGAAATTCTTCTGATTTATCAGCATGGGCAAGGCTGCTCAGTAGTCACAGACTGTATTTATTCACTGTCAAAGCTCAGAATATTTCTTTCTGTTTTGAACTACTTCAGATTAGTGAATCATGGGCAGCTTTGAGAGAAAAAGCGCAGTACTACATGGACTTGGACCCTTTTGCCTTTGATCCCTCAACAGCCATGTTTGATGGAGTTTCTCAACAGAGCATTTCATAGACTTGGAGTCTGTGTGTACCTAAGTAAGTAAAAGTGACCCATACAACACTGCTGACAATTGGTTTATATTATATCTCAAAAAATTGAAGAAGATTTGTTTCTACTGTTCAAGTTTCATAGTTATTTAAATGTGGCCATTTTATTGTGGCGGGTTCTTTTTTAAACAAGTTTTGGAAAAGCTCATTAAGAGGCTAAAGAATATATATCCTTTTAAAAGTCCACAGAATTTGAACTGCTTCCTATAGAGTTGATTTAAAAATCAGACAGAAAGCAATTCCTGAGGAGAAAAATAAAAGATAAAAAACTCCATCTATTTCAGTAACAAAACTGTATTCAGTGTGGAATAAAACCTCAGCAGAACAAAACAGAGAACAAGACATAGCAGTTGGTAAAAGCAGTATTTATAGATCAGCACAGGAGTACATGAAATGAAGCATTGCAAACTGTCTCCGAGAAATTGTTAAGGATTGTGTTAAAATTGGACACATTTTTGGGACAAGATTTTGTCAAATTTAGGGAACAATTACTAAATGATTCAGGGGGACAAGCACAATACACACATTATTCCTCTGGAACACTTTTCCTGTGAAGACCCTGTAGTCTTTAAAAATGGACAGGAGTGGGTAGAACTAAACTCACATAGTTTCAGTGCTTAAAATAGTTACTAAGATGGAAATCTGTTAGTTTGACTGAAACCACCAATAGGAAAATGGGTAAACTTCTCCCAATATACTTTGATTTGAATAGACTTTGAATTTTATTGACTTAAAAGTACCTTCCTTTTTGAAAATGAGTTTCATTTTGAAATGCAGCTTTTGAAAATACCTTTATTTTTTTTTAGAAGATAGGAATTTGACTTGGAGAGTCTCAGAGTGAGCTTTCCAGGACTGTTCCATCTGAAAGGTGACACCAGTTTCACTCACTCTGAGCAGGAGCAAAGTAAGATAGAATAGCTAAAAGCCATAATTTACCTTCCCTCCTGCTGAGGCTTCAGCTGGTGCCCTTGGGCAACTGGAAGGAAGCACCAGGTTATTTACTCACAATTTCCAATACTGATATGAGTGGATAGCAGCAGTCACTTCTGCCTTATGACATATTTAGCTGAAGACACCTTGCTCAGTTTTCTGAAAGAACCCCACTCTCTTTCCCATCTGAAAAATTCCTCACAGAGAAAAACCCTGTGTGTCCAATTATTGGTTGTGCATCCATGTGCCTGATGGCTGTGATTGCAGCAGGTGCCAAGCTGACTCCAGCATGAGTTATGTCTCCAGAAAGATAATCCTAATGACTGTCATATGACAGGATTAAAGCCACTTACATAAATGCATTTACAGGCACTCCCACTGAAATATGTTTATGATTTCAAAGCAAAGCTAGTTAACTCACAGACTGAAATAAACTTCCCAGTGCTAATGTGACAGGAATTGACATGCAGAGTTTTTGAGAAGCTGTATAATAGCAAAGAAGCATCAAGCAAGAATTTACAAAAATCATTATGGATAAAGTAGAACAATTCTTTTCAACCTTGTTTTTCCTGATTAATGATAGTTCTGAAATGGAAAGCCCATACAACCTATGCAGGAATCTGGTTCAGGGGCTGTAGTTCCAGAAGAAAACATTTGCAAAAGCTGGCAAATCTAAAGACTGCATCTGTTGACAGGATGTTTAAATTCATTCTGTGATTTTTTTTTTCTAAAAGCAATTTATTCCATCTTTTCTAGCATCAACATCAGACCCTACAAGGAGCTACTGCAGCAGTCTGGGACTCACCTCCAGCAACAAGCTATTAAATCCTACACATCTTGTATCTGCCCATGTTAGGATATGGCATGTTATGTATTTGCCATTATGTATTTGATAAGATGACTTTATCTCATCCCACTTGGGTCTAAACCCAAAATTAATACACTAATTCTCTGCATAAATACTGCATATTTTATATTCATAAGTAGAGCTGAGATGTAGGTCACACTAAATTGAATAAGAAATTGAAGAAAACCAACCATGAACTTTCAGCAGGTTGGGATTAAAAATGCCTAGTGTTTCAGGCAAAACATTCTTTTGACTAAATAATTGTTTTAAGATGTACATTCCTGCTTTTATGACTGAAAACCACATTTTTATTTCTCAGTATTTTCCTTTAGCTAAATTTTTCAAAGGCGAATAAGAAATGAAATTCAGTCACTTTGGGTAGGTGAGAGAAGTAGGGTGCATTTGCTTCAGGTATACTTTTGTAGTTCAAGTGCATTTCCATTTTTTCAAGTACTAGTAGTAGGTGTAGTACGCATCCATTCATGTCAATGCTTCTCTTCTCTTTCCTCATTTCATCTTCTGTTCTTAGTCTTGAATGCCAAAACCAACTGAACCCACAGCTACTACTGTGAATTGTTTTTTTCTTACTCCGCAGAGATAGGAAATGGAGGAAGCATTCATGGCTCCTTTTCTAAAAAGAAAATGGTGGTGACAAATTTTCTTTATGCCACCTTCTTGAGCTTGGAAGTTTCCTGGTTCCTATTCATTAATGTACCTTATTTCAGAACATCTTTGAAGAGAGGATTAGTCTTCCATGTTTGTTTTATATGTTATTAATATAATGATAACAATTAAAAACTTTTTCAAACTTGGCCGAAATTTCAGTATGAATAAAGATGACCTGTTGAGGAAAAAAAAAGTATGGCAACCTAATGGCAGGGTAGGTGAAGGAAGGCAATTTTTATTTGCTTTTTATCCCCAAAGGGCAGACTCTGCATGTTGTGCTTTCAGGTTTCTTTGTGAATATGGACTGTACACTAACTGGAACAAATTTGAAGATAATGTTAGGTCTTCTAGAAAGAAATCCACATTCTGGCTTTGTGGCAATCTCTGTCATGGTCCTAGGTATGAAACTATCCTTAGGCCATTATTAATTTCCCTGCGTAGGACAATGGGCCTGAAATTGCCATTATTCATTAGCTGAAGCTGAAAATTCATTAAACACTTGAAAGAGATAAATGAGGTGAAAGTTCAGTACTTGCCATGTAGGATTTCACATCTTTAGTTACACCACTTAATTATGAACAGTTCATTCAAAGATAAGGAGTGACAAGTGATGTATAGACTAAAGACCTCACTGGTTAAACACAGTCATGGCCCGTCCCTGCTGCCTGCCTTCTCTGCACTGTTCAGCCCTGGATAAGCTGGTGCTCCAGACCCTAAACATTCCTGTATTTTCCTCAGTAGCAGCACAGACATGACAGAGTTACCAAAACTCCTCAATTTATTGCAAAACGGAGGGGTGTAAGGATAAGCATTACCTTTTATTTTAAGTGGATATGCAGTAAAACTCCAAGGATGTACCTGGTCCAGCTGAGCATCTTGCTGGTCCCAGAGAAGCTGCAACTCTGCAGGCAGTGGTGCCCACACCATTTGTGAACATTCCAGTTCCTGAAGTATTACTCTTTTCTCTAATTGATGTCATTGCTAAGGAAGGGGTTTGCAATCTATCTGTGCATTAACTGCAGTTTTCATGCCTGCACGGCAAGTTAAACCAAAATGAGGGTAGTTCAGGAGCTGGTGTGCAGATAGACAGAAGACATCCCTGGAGTGGGGAAGACAAAGTCCATCGGTGAGGTGGAAAGCAAAGTGAAGTGCTATCAGCTACCATCTGCTATCAGCTAGTGAGGTAACTGCCCAACCCTTATGAGCCATTTTAGGGTTGTCAGAGCCATAAAATTAGGATAATCACTGTCTACTGCCACGAGGACAGTCTTGCACAAGGCTGGCTTTGCAAGCAAAACATCAGAGAATGCTAGGGGGTGCAATTTGACAGATCTGTTGAACTTAGACATGACTAATTCCTTTAAAGAAGGTGTTCTGAAAGTTGGAGACTTAATACTCAATCTACAAATCCATAGCTTCAAGCTAATGTCAGTAATTCAGATAATTAGTCTTGCTGAATTAAATGGGAAGAATTGTGCATGCATTAGTAGTGGTGGAGGATGAGGTGCTTATTTTATCAAGTACATGCCACTCATGACAATGAGTAAATGGCTTTCACAGCATTTGAATATTAAATATCTTCATTTGTATTTATTAATAACTGGGAAAAATATTTACCCTGTGAATTTGGTCCCCCTAGTTATCTTCACATATTGTTTCAGCACTTTAACACAAGTAAACCTGGACCCTTCTTCGCTGACTTTTCCAACACATCTTTATGTTGCCACCTATAAGTTTTATCTCCTAGCTTTTTCTACACAGTGCAGATACACAGGCAATGACAAAACCAAAGAATAGTGTTAAACCAAAGAGAACTTCAAGTACATTTGTGTTGGTCATGGGAGTAGAATTAGAGGTCTCAGGGCATAGGACCTTTGCTTCTGGTGCATGGAGAGCAGTATTTATTACTTGTTTCTGAATTCTGCAAGTTTCTTGAGGAAAAAAAAACAAGCCACACAAATACCAGACCTCCCTGAGGCTAGAGAGAACAGAGTTCCTCTGAGAGAGGGCAAACAGGCAGAGAGGAAGAGGAGTCACAGGAAGCTAGAGTCAGGTTTGTCTCTGTATAGATGTTAACTGGATGGATGCAGAACATTCACCAGGCAGCCTGATTTTCCAGCTCTTTCCTGCCTCATGTGAACAGGATGACTAAGATCAACAGAACGACAGAAATTGGGATGTCCACATATCTCATGGTTGATATCTAGCTTCAGCAGCAGCTTTTTGCCAGGCAAGGCTCTTACAGGGTACCCCTCCCATGGGAGTGTCAAGTCAGTCATGCTGCAAATCCTTTCTCAGAGCACTTGCCTATTACCCCAGCTTCTTGTATCCCTAATTTTCCCAGTCTTAAACGAATCAAATTGCCTTTACAATCTCTCCTACTCTGTTAAGTCAAATTGAAAACAGCTCACAAGTTACAAATATATGCGTCTAGACATAAGGGATAAACATGTACCTACTGAGACAGCGAGGTTGCAGGAGCCTTGCTTTGTTAGGGAAACGGAGGAGGGATTCACTGTAGTCAGACATGACAGAAGCAGTAAGAAAACCTGTCATCTCAGTAGTAATTGAAGAAAAAGATTAATAGTCCATGGATTTCTTTTAATGAGAAAAACAAGTTATTCTGAACACAGCAAATAGAGAAAGCTTTAGCATCCAAGTAACCTATATATAACCTACTTTACAAATGTTGAGTATGGGATAAGTACTGAGATACAGTTTTCTATAAACTCAGCAGGTAAGTATATAGAGGCAATGAGAAAGAGCTATTTATTTTATGATCTGAATTGATTTCTTCAAACAAACAGTGGCAACTGGTGTTCAATGAAAGTTCTACACACTACTTCATCACTACTATAGTTCATGTGATTGAATCTGGTCCCAGATGATTTTAGTTCATAAACCTTTTGAGCTTGCATCACACTACTATTGTGCCTTGCTGTACATTTGATCTTCTGTTGTCTTAATTTAAACAAGAACAGCTGAGACAAAATACTCATCTAATCTACACCTGCTGCTGGCTGCCAGCAAGACTGAGCTGTGTTCAAAGCAATTTATGTTGGCTGATTAAGTATATAAACCACCTACCTGAGGCAGGTGCATTGCCATAACCACTTCATGTAGAGTGCAAAATAAATTGTTAGTGTTTTGCATCATCCATAGGAAAAAATGAGCTCAGTAGTGTAAACATAGAACGTTATCCAAAACCCAAAAAGTTCAGCCAGGAAATAAGCAGTTGTGTATGTGACTATTGTGTTAAGTAAACAAACATCAATAATTACTGTTCTGCCTCAAAGACTGTTGAAGAAATATATATTTCAAACAATATTACATCAAAACTGCAGAGCCTACTTTCCACCAGCTGCAAAAAAGAGGAAAAATTCCTTCTATGAGAGATGAGTGGTATCAAGCTGGATATCTGTAAAGGCAATCAATATAAGGCAACACAGCAAACATCTGTTCCCTTTGAGCCCAAGGCACATCCCATGGCAGCACTAGGCAGGCTAGGTGCTGCAGCTAACTGCCTCAGACATAGAACAAGAACTCATTGAGACCCATAATGCAAATTTAACTAACACCTCCCAAAAGGAGCAAGATTTGCCTACACCAGTGTCAATCCAGACAGGGATAGGGAATGAAGAAGGGACAGACTGATGATTTTCAGCCCTCTAGGGTCAATCCCTAAAAGCTTCTTTCTCTATGAAGCATTACAGGATAGTCAGCTTGGAGTAACACTTTCTATTCAGCTCCTTATTCCTGGTCATAGCAGCCACTGCTAAGGTGATTTCATGCCAGTCACTGCCTCCATGGCATAACTGAATAAGCATGTGAAATCCTATCTGAATAATTCAACTATGTCCTGCTTGTGATTGAAAGCTGCTGTGCAGCAGGGAGCTCACTCAAGGAAGGCTTAAAAACATTCTTACAACGGCTGTCAATATTATTATCATAAATCCAAGGCTCTACTCTGCAAGGAGCAGTGAGAAAGCAGTTATTGTGACGTCTTCAAAATAAAGGTAGGACTCTCTAAGGGCAAGAAAACAACCACAGAAAGAAAGTGACTAAAAAGACAACCATGGATGGTGGTAGTGGCTGCTTAGCACTGAAAAATAACAGATCTGATAGTTATTTAGAAGACTTACTTAAAACCATTTTATTTGTAACTTCAAACTGGCTTTGATTGAATGTAGCACTGAGAACTATAAAGTGCTGCTTCCTCTTGCTTGTCTCTGTTGAAATATTTATGGTGCTGCCCTTGCTGTGGAGTTCAGGCAGGATGCTCAGTGCTGAAAGATCCACCACAAGCTTCCTGATGGCCTGGGACCTATACATCTCCACATTACACTGGGGGCAGGATGCAGTCTGAATTTTGCTATGGTTCCTCATAAAGCAACTATGTTTTAGCAAAGCTACATCTGCTGACTTTTGGTTTTTAATTTAGAAGACTTGCAGTAATGAGGAAGACCGTATTTAAAACATTTAAATAGTGAACTTAAGAGGAACAAAAGTTTAAAAACTCTCATACTTTCACTCATAAAACATTTGAAACAATTACCTTTTGCTAAATGTACAAACCATTCAATATTATACTTTGTGGATAACAGAAATAATTTTTCTACAAGTAAGAAAATAACCTCCCTTTTCATTATTCAGAATTACATAGTTCCCTACTCCTTTTTCATCCTCTCTGCTCCAAGCTATGATCTATTTTCATTCTCTTAATAATTGCCAGAGGATTAGATCTAAACCAAGTACAACTACAGGTACTGTTTATAGCAACCAAAGATGAGTCTGTGCCTCATTAAAATATCCAGGCTACCTTGATCTATCAAGTCAACTGTATCAGGAACAGCATATGCAGTAGCAATTACAAAATAAGAGAATTACAAAAAAGTCCCTTCTCTTGAAATTATAGATTTTGTAATTCCAGAAATGGAATTACAAATCCAGAAATTCCAGAAGCCAAAAATGGAAGCTGAAGGATTTTGGGAGATTTGCTTATCAGCTGGATCCCTCTTTCCCGTAGTGAAAGCTTTGAAGATATTAATAGGAGCAGTGAGAGCTGAGGACAGCATTTTATTTGACTGAATCTTCCTTTCAGGTCTTAAGTAACATGTAAAATCGCATGCTGGAAATGGAGGGGCAGTTACCAACGTGTGCTGAAAATTTACTCACACCTTACTAAAATCAGTTTTGGAAAGAACTATTAATGAGTTAGTAGAGATTAATACAGAAGAAGACTTCATCACCTGCATTGTAGCCAGCTGATTAGAAGAAATGGGTCCCAGGAGACTAAGGAATAGATAACTGTATTTGTCTCAGAAGCTCACTAAACAGCCCAGGCAAGCCAAGTTTTCTCTGAATCTTTTTCAAATTGAACTAATCTGCCCTGAAATCTGCTAGCTTGAGACTGCTGTTAATATTAGTCCAGAAAGGGAACTCTCAGAGAAATGCTTTGAAATTGTCAGTTCTGGTTCTGAGCAAGGATTGAAAGTAGCTCATCTGTGCCAATAAATTGGCTGGCAAAGACTGGATCTGTCCTTTGCATTTGACCCTGGTACAACTGATAAGTCTTCTCATACAACCCCTGCAGCATCAGTACTCAATCAAGTTAGAGAGTTGATCTTACCACCCCTAAAATTGGACATCCTGAAACGTGTGTGTTTCAGGCTCACAGAAAATGGCACGTGGCACTGAAGAGGACAGATGTGAATTCATTACCTTTCTAGTACAAGATCACTCGATGTACATCAGCCCTACCAATCATTATGTCCAATGCAAATAATGGATTGTAAGTGTTTCTGTCTCATTATCTTGTGACAGGATTGTTAACTTGTGAATAAACAACAGTTTTGTAGAAAGTCTCCTCAAGGAGAGGCTACATACATATATATCTATATCTACATATTTAGATAGATATATAGATATATATATCTAATACCTGATTAATTTTCTTCTTTTCCCCACTGCCTAGATTGCATTGCAAGCAAGTGTCCTACATGGAATGGGCCAATAAGATATTGCTAAACTGTGGGGTTTTGAGTTCTCCAAGCTTGCATTAATACAAGTAAATACATACCACAGATTTTTTTTTCAAACCCAGAAAAGTTAGCTGTTAAGATGGCATAACAGTTCACAGTGAGAACATGGATTTCCAAAAAAGATTGGAAAGTGTTGTCAAATTACAAGGTGATAATGAGGTCTGAGTTTTTTCCAGCATGTATGGATGTCCTTCTAATTTGGTATGGCAGTGCCAGACTGTGCCTCCAGAAATAATTAACAATGGTAGTTGTACAGGTGCTTCACCAGCAGAAACATTGGAGGGTGATGAATCCAATTAAAGATTGCACTGGTAGAATAGAACAATCGCTACAATAGACATGCAATAATAGGCTAGCAGTGTCTCCTTTGACTGTGAAGCTCAGTTTTTCAGTTTCATCACTTACCTCAGTGTCACTGAAGAAGGTTTGAGTAATTTCAAGAAAATCAGAGTTGTGATTTTTTCATTTGGGTTCATGTATTTATTTTAATTTTACAGCTTTTATGCATTTTTTAATATTACATTTTTTAGAAATTACAAAATCATATTCTCTCTTGAATAGATAGAATAGATAGATTGCCAAGCAGCAATTTTTACAGCAGATCCTGTTGTGTTGCCTTTGCTTTTGGGAGGAATGAGCACAGGTCCTACTGGGCACTCACCATATTGTCCAGCAGAACAATTAAAATTTTCAGCCCATGAATATTCATGCATGGATATACATGTCACTTGAATTCCAGTTGAAAGTTGAATGAAGCAAGGCTACTTGTATTTTAACTTACTTATGCATAGATAGCCATCCAAATTACCTGAATTCCCTTCCATGTTCTAGTAGAGATGCTTTTTATGACTACCCCTCAACCTTGTGGCTGTACTTGGCACACTTACAGAGGAAATACTATCTTTAAGCACGTTGAAAGGAGATCAGGTCAGTCAAAAGGATGTGAAACTGATTTAAATCTGCAAAATGGCTTACTGAAACAACCTTATTGAAACTACAGTTACCACCAGTGACTCTATAGGCTACAGCTCCTGGACAGAGTTTCATTTTTTCCCACAAAGCTCCAGATTGTTTGAATTAAATTCACTGTCTTTTTCTTCCCCTGCATAGTAGTATCATAACTGTGAGAGAGATTCTTCCAAAAAGAGCCTCACATTTTTAAAACTACATGGGATGACTCAAGAATTTCTTCTTGCAAAATGACATCAGTCCCGGAAGTCATTCAACACATCATCAAATAAAACCCGAGTCTCAATATTAACACCTTCTGTAAAGCCTAAAACACCTCTCAAATCAGCCAAAAATCAGCCTAAATCAGTTGATTACCATCATGCCTAGTGACATGAGTCAGTAATGAACTGCATGCATTTTTCTGATTTAGTGGTTTGGACAAGTGTTTTAGTCAATTTTTGAGCTGATATCCACTATAAACTTTGGCAGATAAACACATTTCACATTCAAAGGTTAATGTTGATATGTCTGGAAAAAGAACAGAGGAAAATGAAGGTGTAACTCATTGGTAACTGTAGAAACAGTTAAATAACATAGTTAAACCCCAAATATGGGTTATAATTTGCAACAGAAATACTCCCTGAGCTTCTTCTCCAAAAAGGAGAGCAAGTTTTATTTAGAGGAAACACGTCTTCCTGAACATTGGAAAGAAATATGGTGTGGGAGAGTAAAAACTGAATCAAAAAAGAAGCCTGCCTCCTCTCAGGAGAGCAGAACATCCATGGGACTGAGTGAGTTTGGCTGGGAAGAGCTCATGTCTGGCAGATGCAGCCTGGAGCTGGGGCACAAAGAAGCACAAAACAGGTGAGGAGGGGAAGTGTCTGCATGAGGCAGATGGAAACAGTGAAGTGGAAGCACAGAGTGATCTTTTAGTTTCAATAGAACTGCAGCAATTTCCTTACATTTCCTTGGAACTGACTTAGGGATATTTGTGCCAAGGTTTCCATTTTGGATGTTGTAGATGAATGCTTTCATTCAGTGGTTTGTGGGGCAAGTGATTGTGAGATGACAGCCAAGTGTCCAGGCAGCTCATGCCAAAATGCACAGTGAGCAGGAGGGCAGCAAGGAGAAAAGATGAAATGTGCCATGTGCAGGTAGAGGGAATGGGGGTCACAGAAAAGACTGGGATTCTGATCCTGTTGTCTGGGAATTGGAAACTCATGTGGCTTCAAGACACTAAGAAACTAAGTAGGAGAAATTAATGAACTAAAAGGATTGGAAAATATTTCTTTTTCAAAAAATGAAATGTCTGGATTTTGGACTACTATCTTTTTCATCCCTGTGCCTTTAAAATGTTCACACTTTAAAGCTCTTGCACACAGATCATTCTTTCCCAGGAAATAAGTTTTGTATTCTGTTCCTCTAAAAGACCTCTTTTCCCTCTTGTGACTTGCTTTTATCTTTTTTCTTTTTTATCTTTTTAAAGACTCTTATAGAGAAGACCAAGTGATTTAGTCACTTGGCAGAGTATTTACCACTACACAGCCCATGCTAACAGTGTGTCACTGTGATGCCTCCTTCCTTAGGTAGGGTTAATGTCAGGAGGGTAAGCCTGCTGAGAAGAGACCACTCAGGAGACTCCAGCCTTTATCCAAAAAGGGCTCAGGCCGATCTCTGGGATTACACACATGGCCATGGCCGTTACTGTAAATATCTCCCTTCCTGGCAGGGGAAGCAAAAAGAAATCATAGAATCACAGGATATCCTGAGCTGGAAGGCATCCGCAAGTATAATCAAGTCCAGCTTCTGGCCCTGCCCAGAATAACTCCATAAATGGGAAGTGGCATCATCCCAAGCTGTACTTGATGGTGGAACCATCATGTACATGGGGAAGGGCTGTGAGGTTTTGCTTATTTGCAGCCCTGACATGGAGCAGAAACAGGAATCACACCAGCTTGGACAGAGGAGACTGGGGTGGGGTCAAATTGTGGATTGTGTTTTTTAAACAAGAGACAGGATGTTTGTGATCTCCTGGTGTATGTCACCACTGGCCTGCACAGGGCAGGATGGAGCCAGATGGGGCTCTGGAGAGGCAGTTTGGACACAGCTGGGAGGCCCCACGGGGTCAGAGAAAGTGGAGACTATCCACTCTTCATTTGACCTTGCAGAATTTGTGCAGAGTCCAAAGAAACCTGTCTTACCAAGGCTTGTAGGTGTCATTGAGGAGGAGACAGCTGTGACTGGGGCATCACTCCTTTCTGCTCCTGCTTCCCTCCTGTCCCCCACCCAAAGGGCTCCAAGCACAAGTCAGGAAAGCCTTCCTGAAAGCATCTGAGGCAAGAATTTGGGTTCTAGGAGGCTGGAGTGGGATGGAAGAGGGATCATACCCAGCACATAAGTCTGTTCACAACAGGCTACTGCTCATGTAGTAAAAATTTTAAATAAATATATTTTTAAAGGCCATTTTATAACTTGCTATTCTCTTCTTTGGAAATCTTTGACATCCCCATTGCTTAGCTCTCAGAAAGCAACTCCACCTCAAAAATTACTTCTTGAAAGAATGGTTGCAGCAAAGACTGAACTCCCTATTTCTTCTTACACCTCCCACACAGAAGTGTCAGGAAGGTACTGCCAAAACATTTTCTACGATGACTGGCAACTTGCTTGCGTGCCAAGAGAAAGGAACTTGTGAGAACATGCAAAAGTGTAATCCTGCAATTCCCAGCCTTGAAAAAGTTTTCAAAAAATGGTAATTACTTTTGAGTTTGAAGATGAGAGCACTGTAGTTTTTATTTTAATCTAAAGCAACTCACCCATGTCTGAGTCTTCTAACTAAAA
Source organism: Donacobius atricapilla (assembly GCA_013397315.1). Taxonomy (NCBI): domain Eukaryota; kingdom Metazoa; phylum Chordata; class Aves; order Passeriformes; family Mimidae; genus Donacobius; species Donacobius atricapilla. The sequence goes on along the minus strand of WBMY01004701.1, from coordinate 292,216 downwards.
CAGGAACAAGAGACAGAATGTAGTGTGCTACATTATATTAGCCTGCTCATTATTCTGGACTAACATTTGTAGTCCCCATGTCCTATTTAGGAAATTGTGGTTTCTTCTGTAGTTCAAGTGTTATTATGTACAGCCCTATCATAATTTTGTCAAAAAAACTGTCTGAGGTGAAGAAAGAATCCTGCAGAGTACTAATTGCTCATCAATAGCCTAGTCAGGCTTACCAGCCTTTTTTAGAAGTACTTATAAAAGACTAGATCAGTATCAGCATTCTGCAAGAGCGATTTTAACTATTTCCTCCAGGTGTTAAGCATTCTCACAGACAGAAGAGCAGCTGACATCTAAACCTTCAGATTTTTTTTTTAATAAAAGCAAAATATTTTATATTTCAGACCACAACTGTGGTCTTAAATTATGTGCAGAGATAGGAAAGGTCCGTGCTTCACAAGTGATGGCAAAATCAGTGAGTCTTATGTCAACATCTTTTGTCCAAATCTAATTTGATAGTGATGAAAAAGTGTCACCTAGTGATCTCTCTGCTTGAAATGAATTTATGGCAAGACACTTGATGGACAGATGCTTAAAATAGAAATACTTTTTTTATACCTGTGCCAGCTTCAGCTGCACTTTTTCTGAAGATAAATAGATACCACTGACATCAGTTCAGACAAATAAATCAGCCCATACTGTTTTGGAGGGATCAAAGGAAAACAAAAACTCCACCAAACTCAAAGAACTTCTTTACCCCACCCTTTATTGGTGCTATTACAATGGAAGCTTCTGACACATAATTCCCTCAATAAATGGTATTTCCATCCCAGAGAAACAGCAATTGTTCTTCACACCTCCTCACACAAAGATGGTCTCAAGCACCATCAGAGGAATATACCAAGAGCTAACCTCAAATTATTTGCTTTCCAGACTGTAATCATAGTGTTCCGTTTCTTCTGAAAAGTCACTTCACCTTTCAACTCCCATCCAGCCCTTACATTTTTTCCCAGCTCTAAGTATCTTTGCAGCAATAGACACAAGTTCACAGCAGGCTGGAGGAGCCATTTCCCTGAACCATATCAGGGATGTGACTTCCACAGTATGTGTTTAGAGAGACCTGTATTATACTGCTACAGGTGAAGAAAGTAAAGCAATACTGTTCTTGATGCAGGCTTGCCCTTGGCTTTGGAGAAGTTAAGGAGCTCCTGAAACACAGATGAATACCTGTAGAGCATGAGACAAAAGCTGAAAAGAGGCAACAGAGATTAATTACCACTTGGCTTTGGTTTGCAGTCCCACTGCAATTCCTTTGCAGTGGACACACTGAGGCACATAAAAAGAGAATTAACCATGAGTATGTGAGTAACATACTTCATCCTGCCCTGTTCAAACCCCACCTCAAGAGTTAGAGAAAACAGTAGAATTGAGAGCAGCTTGAAATTGAGGTGCAATGAAGCTACTGGTGCTGTATTGATAACTTAAATCAAAACAAGAAGGAAAAAAAGATCATTGTAAGCCACTGAAACAAATGTGGTTTTCACAACCCTGTTCTCTTTTCTGCTCAACGGTGTTCTTTTGTTAAAATGAGTAGTAATTATTTGAAGGAAGAGCTCCAGGATACTAACTAGTGCTCGCTCTCTCATAAATATCGGGGTATATTAGATACAGAGCACCCTTCTACACACAGTCAGCAGCACTCATGTTAAGTAGCCCCTCTTCCTGGTCCCTTACATTGAACTCTATTGGAGAGAAAGCCCACATGGAAGGCATGCCTGATGGAAACCCAGGAAACTCACAGGATATAGCAGGTGTTCAGGAATAAGAACAATAGGCAAATTATTTGCTCTGACAGTGGTCACTACTTTTTTTTTTGTCTTCTGCACAGGTATAATTTTAAAATGGCTTATTTTCAGATCTGACTTATGGGTCTAACTGCAGCCAGCAAATACCAGCTCACAAGCTTACATGTGTAATTACAGGTAATTATTCCAAGAAGATTGCTTCTCTGAAGAGCTGCTTTAAGATCTTCCTTTTTGCTGTACAGATCCATATCCTATTAACCATCACAGTAGCAGACTGCCATGACTAGAAATTTCTCACTATTTTTTCCTAGCTTGCCAATTAGCTGAGACTACATTACAAAGGGAAAGATACTGTTGCTTCTTGCTCATTCGCAACCTAAGTAAACATCAGGAGAAAATCAGTCCCACCCAAACCCCACTGTCAAGTGTGTTTGTACAGACGTCACCAATTAGGGCAGAATTTGTCCTGCAGAAAATGTCCAGCTCTACATGCTGGAGAAAACCAACAAATTGGTTTGGGATCTTACAGGGACATTTGTAGAGCTGGCTGCAGATAGCCTCAAGGTCTGGGGAATGAGATACTTATTTTCTTTGTGAACTGAACATTTCTGCTGTGTGTACTGTGTCTAGCTGGGATGGAGTTAATTTCCTTCATTGCAGCCTATGGAGTGCTGAGGTTTGGATTTGTGATAATATCTCTATTTCAAGTTCTCATTTCACCCTCAGCCCCTACTCCAACCCCTTTCCCAGAAGCTGCATATCATGGAGCTATATCTCTTGCCCATCCTACTTGAGGGCTTTTCTTCTTCTCAGTATTTCAGAGGAGGTGGATGAGCACATCAACTCATTTGTGGCACCCTTTTGTAAACAGTGAGGAGGAATGTGTGGCCATATGGAATGCTGCGCTGTGCTAACAGACTGGTGTGAATCTTGTTCTCGGAAGCCAATCCCTCTGTCAAGACAAAAGGCAAAACAAAGGAACTCAGCAAATGTGCATCCAGGATTCTCCAGATGATAGAAATTCAAAAGAAGTGACACTACTTCACATATGCTATGTGTAAGCACAAGGACAGTTACCTCAGCATGAGGAACCCACTGTCTGTAACTGTTCCAGTTCCACAGAGGGATTTCAGCTGTGGAGAGCATTCCCTGGGGTTTTGCTGAGACACTGGAACTCTCAACCATAAGCAGTCCTGCTCATTTCAAGAAGCACTACCTCACATGCCATAAGTGATGATTTTAGATAGTATTTTAGGTGTTTTTTCCATTTCTAGCACTTATCAAAAAACTTAAAGGTGACCATAAAGACCTATGGGACACTTGATTTATAGAGAAGAGAAAGGCAAAGGATGTATTAATCTAGGAGAAAAAGTTTTTAAAGAGAGGATGACACTACAAAATAAAAGGCTCACATGAAAGTTACCAATAGTTAACATTTCAGCGAAGGAGCTGTGGCTTTAAAAGTTTGAGGGCAGCATGGAAGGTATTGTTAATATCTCAAAACTAGCTCATAAAATTTAAAATGATGATGATGATGGTAATAATAATAAAACAACATACTGAAAGAAGGGAATTTTAGGTGAAGACAGTCCTACCAGCAACTATCTAGTCTGAGTCATATATCACAGTAAACTATCTAATGTCACTTACATAAACTCTTACATTTGTTACTTCTGTTTTTTTAAGAGATGTGCCATTTCCTCATTGAACTGCAACTTATTTATAAGACCCACAGACTGCAGCCAAAAAAAGCTGTACAAAAGCTTTTAAAAACAGATATTTGAGCAGAACACTTATCATATTAGTTATTTCTGGTAAATTCTAAATTATCTTCATTTTAAATATTTTGTTAATAATTGCACTAGAATTAGAAAATAAGGGTATCTTCGGTTGCATAAATCCAATTTTCCACCTTTCTACTGCTGGCTGTGCAACTCCTAACTTTTCCCTCAGATTAAGCAATTCCCTTTAGTCAGTAGACAAAAATTAAATCTTACAAGTTTCCATAAAAAACCTAAAATCTGTTTTACTTTTAAAATCAGGTGAACCATATCTTGCGTTTTTTTTCAACTGTATGTGTAGTATCTAAGACTCAGAGTTCAAGAGAAAAAACCTGAACAGATGTATATAAGAGTTCAATCTAGTATTCTCTCACTTTTGTACCAGCATCCTAAAAGGTTGTCTATTCCTCACAGTGTACAACTGCAAAACCTTAAGGTCAAAAGCTTGATTGTTTCATAAAGCACTTGTGTTTTCATGCCCTGAAGACACAAGTGGATATTCTTACTTGCAATTCTACACTTGTCGGTGGGAGTCATCCCCAATGCACTTTTCAAGGTGCTCCTGCCACATTTTGGCATGAATACCACAAGCCAGTTTTATCAGCTCCCAAAATTGGAAGCCTTCTCATCTTCATTCCGTGTGTCTCATTTCCTGTAGCTGTCCTTTTTTAAAATTGGCCTAACAAATCTTTAGCAAGGCCAGGCAAATGCCAGAAAAGTGCAATTTAAGGAACAATACTGCCTTGACCAGCAAAGAAGAGGGAGTGTAATGGATCTTAATGGCTTTTTTCTGTGTAAGATTCTGGGAGCTGTGGAGGTATAATGCAAACATTGAACTGTCCTGAATTAAATGAAGTCAAGATAATTCAAGGAAAAAACTTGTTTGCAACCAATATAGATATTTGAAATCTTCTTAGCAGTACTTTAAAAATCTCATTTATGAACTGAAATGGGTATTTCTTGTGGTGCTTCAGCAAACCCTGAATTTCTTCACTGTTTCATTATGTGTGTTCTGAATACAGAGACAGGCTCTCCCACAGATAAGACATGGAACCGTGTAGCATAAACAATATATAAATAATTATTTGCTTAGCTTATTCACTAAAAAATCACTCCTGGTTGAAATATATAAATCTGGATATCATTCCAAACCAGGAACATTACACGTAGGGCTTTGGTGAGTTCTGTAGCATTACAAGAAAGATGTCACTATTTCAAGTTCAAATTCAATGTTGGAACTTGACACTTAATTTTTTGAAGAGGATGGGTAAACTAGTATATATCTTCTTCTTTCCTCCCTTATCATAGCTACAAATATCCCAATAAGAAGCAAAGTTATGTTTTGAAATAAATTGCTGGGCTTCATGTTATGGATCTTTAAAAAAACCCCAAAACTTAACTCACAAAAGTACCTGTAAATAATTGAAAGTACCGTTTTGCATTACAAAATTATCTTGTCGCACATTTTATAAACAGCAGGATTACCTTAAAACAAAAAAAGGTGACTAATGTCCTGTCTACCATGTCTGCATTCAGACAAATTGCTGTAATTGCTATTACAGATTTCGTCTGGGAGGGATTTTTTCTGTTTCCTTTGGCTGTATTGTTTAAGGGAGAGATGACAGTGGGCTGAGAAAAACAGTTGTGATTTGGAAGCCCAGTGGAAGAGAATGGGGAACCTTCTGCCCTGCAGAAGAATGGCTTTTGTATATCAGCTTAAACTAAACTCCTAATAGGGACAGAATATTCTGTGGCACTCATTGCAAATTGAGTGATATTATTAATATGAATGTTCTGCAAAGATAATGGACAGACCTGCTTATCTGTCCATAGTAACTAAAAAGCTCTAATAAAATAATATTGAAATAAATTTCAATGCTTTGTATGATGAGTTTCCTCACAGGAAAGCCTTTTAAACAGCTTCAACTTCAAGTTGCTACTCAATTTTGAAAGCTTATGCCATGATAGCTTTCAATAATATGGCTAGTGCACATTTCTGCGCTGCATTAATTGTACATTTACAACTCCAAAGAAGACACCCACAAAGAGGAAAAGTACAGGACATATCATCTGCAATTGGAGACAAATGAAAACAGTGGCTATCATGCCTGCAGCATTTTCATTAGATATAACTATTCTTGTCCAGCATTTGTATGCATTAAATAATCATCATCCTTCCCTGGAGAGGTCTATGGATCTAACTGACTCTCTTGGAGGACTTACTACTTCTACAGAATACTAAACAACGATCTAAATAATTTCTTTCCCCTGGCATCCTAATTAGGAGAGTATGAAGTTCTATGCTCTCAAGTCCTAAAGTTAGTGAAGAAACTGAACAAAGCCTGCTACATTCACATCAACAATTATTTACTATTTTTTTTCCCCACATAACTTTTTCACTCCATGTCAGTTAGTGCAAAATCCTGCCATAAACAAATTTGTGCAAAGATCTCCATAATCAGAGTGGAATATTTTTTGTTGCTAATACACAGCTGTTTGGATACACAGTCTCCTTTTTCTAAGGCACTCCTGTTGCTAGAAAGCCTTGAATCTCTAATTTTGCATGGCTGGTTCATGAAGTGGAGCTGTGACAGGGAACAGAAAAAGGCATTAGGATACTTAGAGAGGGGGAAGAAAATACAGTCTCAATGCCAGAAAGAACAAGTTGCTGATTCAATGGATTTTAAATCTTCCTAGGTGGGAGACTAACAGAAAACAGCTGAGATTTTCACCTTGAAGGATGTTATAGAACTGGAAAGAATATTATGACACTAGAAAAATAATGCAGATTGTACTTTTTTTTTAATATGGAAATACTCAATAACAGCAATTAAATTAATGTGTCTCTATTGAAACAGCTGATTTTTTCCTTGCTTGCAAAATATTACCTATCCAAAGATACCACTTATGGAGAAAAAGGGACATTTTAAGGAAAAGGATACTTAACCAGGGACCATTTACAGGATAGTTTATTGTCCCAGCTCCTACTGTGAATCTATGCACACACAGTTTGCCAGTCTCAGGTTTCATTTAGAAATTAATGCCAACACCACTTTCTTCTCTGTGAATCAAACCTGTTCCTTGGATTAGGCTGAAAATAAAGAATATTAAATGAAGAACTCAAATATTTCTGTGAAACTTATTTATGACCTTCTAGTGAGGTCCACTCAAAAGACACCAGAATAGTTCAAAATGTTGAGAACAAAACTGAAATTTTATGCATGTGTTTTTGACACAGTCCTTTAATATACCCCACTTTTGGAACTGTGACACTAGAAAAACTCCTCAATTCCTAAGCAAGATTTTCAAATCAAAATAACTTTGCACTGTAAACAGTGGTAGGATTACAGATCAGGAAAGGGCAGCTGAAGTTTGCTGACAAACAAGAATTTTTACATCCTCAAATGTTTGTGAGCTGGGGAGAGTTTTTAATTCATATGAACCTAAAATTTTGCACAGCTTTTCAGTTTGATAGGGCGCAATAGGAGGAGCATGGATTATGTGTGCACACAGCTCAAAATAGTCTGCCGGCAGGTACCTTGGCCAATCACTGTCAATACATAGCATAGAGTGTAAGGCCCCTCTCCACCACACTTCAATTCTTCTGACTTTCCAGGCTACATCTAATATTGTGCCTCTCTTTCAATTAAAAATTCGTTTATGGGCTGATAATTATTGATAGCACTACTACAGAGAAAAAAAACCCAAACAAACTAGGTGAGGTTTTAAAAACAACTCTAACCAGCAATTTATAATAACTTAAAAATTGAGACGTTTCTGACCAGCCCTAATTGTAGCGACAAAATGAAAATATCAGAAATATCCTCTGGGAAACAGAAGATGGGAAGATAAATCTGCATATGCAAATACTATGTTATGGTTTGAATTTTTTTGCTTTTATAGACCCTGAATGGACCTTCTGGATCATGAAATCTAGTTTCCAGGCATGCCTGTGAAAGCACTATCCATCTAATGAGGGTCAGTGCATAGGTTGGAGACCCATTCACAAAAGCAAACAGAAAGCTCTTTGTCCCACCATGAAACCCTTCATAGAAAAGTGGGCAAGAGCTCAGAAATCAGATAAAATACCAGATCCCCCTTCAACACTGGCTAGAATATACAACTCAGTTCTTAACTGAGGTCCCTTTTGTTGCAGCTGCATTTTTTTCCCCGTGGTGAGCAGCTGTGTAATTCTTAATTTCCAGCTGGATTTGAACCATGACTGTTGTACTGAGAGGTCTGCAGTGCATTATAAGATGAATAGATTTTTGAGTTTCTACTGCCATTCACCTCCCATAATTCTGATTGCTTCCTGAGGTGCACCTTTGAAAAAACCTAATTGGTGCAGGTATTTAATAATAGCCTACAAACTTATGTTGCTTCTCCCATCACTCCATCTCCATGCAGTCTCACCACAGTTCCTCCTCAAGGTAATTAAGTACTATATATATATACATAAAAGCAGAATCTACAGTGAAAAAAAAAAGCTAATGTTTTATGGGTTTTTGTGTTTCAGAGTAGCCTTGCACTCTTTAAATATTTACCCAGGGGTCCATTTTACCTGCTGACAGTGTTCTTCCCTACATCCTCGGCATTAGAAGACTAATCACATTAGATGCAATGTAGGCACTGCCATCTATTTTGTCATTATTCTGTTTGGCAGAAGACAGTGAACAATAGCTGAGAGATCCTCAAAAGCTTCCTTCCATTAAGTGCTGATCTCATTTTTCCACACAGAGGAGTGTATTTTTGGTAAATAAGAAGTAACATAAATTGAATATGGATAAGCTGGAAACATTCCCTGATATGAACAAATCCAGTATATTTAAAAGGCAATGATGAGGGCATTAACAGATTTGGTTTTGAGATGGAGGAGCAACTTCCATTTGCGTTACCTTGGGAAGTTCATTAGCTGTACCACAGGCTTATGCACACAAATCCCTGTGCTCAGACTGGAAGGGGCATGGAAATATGTGCACTAATGTGTATGTAGTGGAACACAAACACATCTGTTGCTGCGCTGGATGCACAGCTCTTACCCTCTTTGAAAGCCATCATGGTACACTTCAGAGTTGCTGCCTGACTTCGGCACCCTGGCCTGTGCTTGGTTTTTCATGACTCCTGCTCAAGCACTTTGGGAACCTTGGAGGCTAAGATTTGAACAGAATCATCCAACCAGTGGCTTCAAGGCACCAATGGAATGAGGTTTACTCCTAGGCTGATAAAGGACTGACAAATTGCTCACGAGGATTAAAAGGACAAAACCAAGAGGAAAATAAAAGTGAGTCTAGCAGAAAATACATTAATTATTTTTAGACTATTAAACTTTACAAAATGAAATACTTGTGTCCTGACTGCTCTGCATTTGGAACCCAGGAAAAATATATTTAAAAGGTAAAGCACAATGACATTGAGCAAAATTGCTCTTTTTGGTCTCACATTGTACAAAATAGTCCTACTGCTCTAATTGCATTTGAAAGATGCAGAACTTCCCTTTTCCCCAGAATAGCTGGGACAGGCGTTTTGATTTAGGAAACAGGTAATCATTGCCAATTTTAGTTGAAACACATTTTGCTTCCAAACCCCATTAGTAAGGGAATGGAGGTAGATTCTCAGAGAAGAGGTTTGTGATGGAAAACTAAAAGAAAGGAATTTTGTAAGGACAGGAAAGATGAAGACAATTCATGATGGGTACTCCAAGTATAGCTGCACTAGATGCCTTCTTGAGATTAATGAATTTGTTGTACATGCCCATAATTATTTCCATTCACATGGAACAGATCCAGCTGCTTTCAGCATCCACAAATGAGAAGCAGAAGGAAGCAGAAGAGAAAACAACCATATTTTGCAATGTCCAACAGTTAAAATCACTGGATAGCACATAAATTATGCTAAGCACAATTAAACACAGAATTAACAGTAATCATTTGTAACATAACACAACAAGACAGCTGAGATGAATGAGAAATGGCTTTTATTGCATCATATTGAGAAACTGAATTATACATTGCCAAGATACATGTTTACAGAAATATGAACCTGAGGTCAAATATCTGGTTGGCCTCTAGTGGAACATGTATTCATCTATGCCTTGTTTGTGGCTGTTTCTAATCCCTTCTCCTACTTTTGTGTGTGAGGAAAACTCCTACTCTTGTAGTACCTACTGTTTTAGCATTACAAGGGGCAGGAATGCTAGTTCAAATCCAGGCTCATGCAGCTGGCATTTGGTTATTAGTGAGTGGAATAACCATGCCCCGTTCCAGATGAGAGATGGTGAAGCAGCTGCCACTCCTCTTTAAATCCCTGTGATCTCAGAGTGCTGCTGCTGGCAGCAAAACAAGGCAAACTCAGCTAGGGTGTGCCTGAACAGTACCTCATGAGCAGATGGAAGCCTGGTCCACATGGGCCCCAGTGAAAATGACTGTATTCCAAAATCATGTCCCGATTACAGCAGACCATGGGCTGGGCTGATATATGCAAGGCTTGGATCCTCAACGAGTCTTGAAAGTTTGGGCTTATGATGGCAGCAATACAGGCACTCAGCTTTGGTCACCTGAAGTGCAAGGACAGCAAGTACACATAAGACTAAGAGGTACCATTTAGGCTTTCTCACAGTTACAGCTACCTTAGGGTTCTAAGGTTCAGGTACTTGAATTTGTTAACAAAAATCTCCTTCATCTGTTGCTATAACAACTCTCGGTTTTCTATTCAGCAACAGCCTTGGCCCAGACTTAAGTCTTGTTACTTCTTTTATTACATTCTATGCTGTCTTTCAAAGATATTTCCAGTGACCATAATGAAACAGCATTTCACTGGACAATTATTGCTCAGCCATGGAAGAGGACCATAGCATGCCCCAGTATCCTTTGCAAAATTTGGCCCAGATTTACACTGTGGGCTGATTGCCCAAAAATACTACAGAGCTGGGTTACTGCTGTAGTGTGCCTCCAGTTCTAGGAGTTGAGGAATGCTCCTGGGAGCTACAACAAGCAGACATCGAGTCTGTGCACCTAACATGCCAGAAAGATAGGGATAACCTCTAACATTGATGTGTTTAAAAGCTAGTGAATGTGATACTTCTGCTTTGCTTTCTTAAGTTGCAGCCATTTCTGCTCAATGCAAGAAAAAATAAAACAACCAGCTTTCAGGACAAAGCTCTTGGACATTATCCTCTGAGTTAGGAGGAGATGGGGAATCTGGAATCATTTACAGCCATACCAGGCTCACTGCTGGCAGTCTGTGGGATGTTCTTTTGAGACATGCAGAGGAACCACCTTCCAGCTTTCCTGCTTCACTGAATGTCCACCAGGGAGCTGCTGTTCCCACATCAGATAGAAGGACTCTGCAGGCTCTGTCTTTCAGCAGTGCTTTACCGCCTGTGTCAGAGACATACAAGTGCATTCTCTCTATCAGAACACAGCTATGCCACAGGCTTTCCATCATCTTAGAATGATGGGCCAAGTATAAAAATTGATTTCTACCTCCTGATATGAAAAGACAGGCAGAAAATTTCCAAAGTAGACAAGTGAATGAGACAGCAGCTCTGAAGGAGAGGAGACAGGCAGGGCCACAGTGAAATTGTTTCGTTAAGAATGTGAGTATAACACTTGCCTATAGATTTCACTGAAAAATCTGCTTCAAAAAATGGAAGTCTAAATCTATTTGGTTTCTCCCTGCTCTTTTTTCTCCTAAGGAGTACCTGACAGGTTGGGACTAAGCAAAGAGAACAGAGTCCCTGCATTAATGGTTAATGGAGACAAATGCCAGGTGTAGATGTCAGCTGCAATTTTTCATTCCTCCCTGATAGCACAAGGTTCCACAGAGTAATGCCAAAATGTTAGTGTAGAAAATTCACTCATGGCTCCCCCAGTCTTTTTGTGATTTTTTAAACAGCTTTTTGTTTTCAAAAAGCAATTTCACTCTGGTGCTTCCATTACTTCGTGTAGCTTTGTCACAGTTGATCTTCATTAAAACTGAAGACACTATAATAGAAGGCACAATTTTAGAGTAAAGGTAATTGTTCTGTAGTCTGATCCATTGCTCATGTCAGCATGCAAAGTAATGTTGTGTACTCAGACATGCTGTGTAGTGTTAGATATTGACACAAACTGCAGTGGATTTCCCAGTTTGTTTTGATCTAGGAACTGCAGAGAAATCATCTGCTAGAAGCATTTGTCTACAAATGCAGAGTCACAGACATAACCAAAACTTCAATTCACAGACAGGAGAACCTGGAAATCTTTCAGGGTTTAGCATCAAGATGAGACTTATCTCATTTTTTTTGAACTTTTCAAGAGCATGACCTGCAGGAATGATCCTTTTATTCTAGTTTCTGTGAATCAGTATGATTTCAGTTTTGTGGAGTGAAGGAGAACTAAAGTCACAGACATTTCTACCTCAACCATCAAATGGGGTGTTGGACTTAGAGCCTTTGCAACTGCATAAATATGAATTTACTGAGATGCTCCAATTCCGTACGTTGACCAATCTCCAAATTAAGGGAAGACAGAGCAATTTAAGAGCACCAAAGTTTTCTCAGTGGTTGTCTTTTGCTGCTATAACTCCGCCCATAAACCTCAGCTATGACTTCCCTGAGCTGTAAGACTGTCTCTCTGAAACCCACTGAGTATCGTTCTAAAGTGGCTGATTTACAGAGTATCTGTTCTAAATCAACAACCAGTAATGGAAGGCATGTGCTTTTTTAATGGTATTGTTTGCCTGGAGTATATCTGTCCATTAAGTAGTTGATAATAAAATGCCTGAGACATTTCACAGTGAAATGTACTTGCTGAGAGAGCTGGGGAGCCAGGGAAAGGTATTTTGCCCTTAATAAGTTTAATAGAGGCAGTCACGGTCAGAAGATGGCACTTGATCTGTCAGAAGTTGCTTTAGTCTTTCTAAAGGGGGTAAATGTTCAGTAATAGTTTCCTGGAAAAAGGGCTAGGTTCTTTCTTTATTGCGTTAGTGTAGATTTAATGGGGAAGGCAAGGAGAGGCAGATGTGAATACATGTGGAAATCAAGATTTGAATATACCTAGAGACTCCAGGAAATAGGTTGAAAGTCTAATGCAATCCACTTGGAAGGTCCTGCATCTAGTGATACTTAGGTGCATACAGGAAAAGAATGCCTTCCTGAGAATTTGAGCCAAAAATCTCCCAATGTGAACAGGTTGGCTAATAGAGAAGAGGATGTTTTCTTTTTGGTTAAGAGATTAACAGAACAGCTTCCTTTTTACTACATATGCATATTTTGTCAATATTTTAAATTAGGCTCTCTATTCTGAACATTGTAAAAAATCATCCATCTGGACTTGATCTGGCTTAAGGATAATTCCTGGGGTTTTGTTAAACAGAAAGACACTCCTTATAGCATAGTGATGATCTTTTAAATGGGAGTATCTGAACACTAGCAAGAAAACCCTTTCTTGAGAGCCTCCAAGGGAAATCTAACTATGTCTCCCCATACCTTCTACAGGCTGTTCTTTGCACAGATATTACCCTCTTTTTGAGGGCAGAGAGGACAAATAATGAGAATTCTGGTAGAGATCTATCTAGCAAAGGTTATTATTAACAGATCATGTGCAATGACTAAGGAGGAGGAATGTCAGGGAAATGTTGATTCTTCATCCTGTTTGCTTTTAGTAATATAACTGGGCCTGTAACCTAAAATGTTAACTCTTTCAGCCCTGTTTACTCTTGGAAACTTTAGTCAGGCAAGGAATAGTATATCTAGGGATGTTATAGGCAACATTAAAATACAAAGTTTGGCAGAAGACTTATCACAGTTGTGTACCAAACAGAAATGGCTCATGCCAAGAACACACACAATAAAAAATTGAACTAAAACACATGCGTTTTAGTAAATCATCTCAGCTTCTGAGAAGCAATTACTCCCACCTACTTATCTGGCCTTAAAGTCCAGTAGCTTAGAATGATCTGCTAATAAAACTTCTGCACAAGGGAAAGGGAGGAAAAGAGAGATAAGCTTGGATTATGACTTCATAGAGTGAAAAAGAACTAAGATCTTCAAAACCATTGTCTCAATTTTGTAAAAATACATATTTATACAACTAATTAAGCAATGAGGCAGGCCAGGATTTTATGCTAGTATCTTGCCTTTGACTAACACAGTTTCAATTTATCTCAAATTGCAGTTGTCTATGTCAGAAAATTAATTTAACTCTAGCATTGATGTAATAGATTGAGCTGACCAAATCAAACTCACATTCAGTATACATAGTTAAGTATGCATGTTTGATGGGCAAGGACAGTTTAGTAACCAGTCTGAATAATAATAATTGCATCCTTCCTGCAGACAGCTCATTGTCTCCAAAGTATTACAGATTTGAAATTTTCTGCTTTGTTCATCAGAATTCAGAATTGTTACCCAGTATCACCCAAGAATTACAGATACAGTCCATAAATGACAGGTCAATTAAGAAGGCAACATGAATTCCTAAAACTGCTGGAGAACAAGGGTTGCACAGAATACATTACAAAGAAATTGCAAAAGTGACTTGATCTTTGAAACAGAAATTCAGAACAGAGGATGAGAAGCAGGAAGTGCAGAAAAATGAAGATAGAGCTATAATGCCTCAGTGAATACTTATCTCCTACTGGAGATGAAAACCTGTCAAATTCAGAAAAGTAAAAAAAAAATTGAAAGCCATGAGAAAATATGTAAGTTGGTAGCAATATCCAAAACTTAAGCATCCTCTGATTTTGTGCAGGCAGGGGGGATTCATTAGGTTACTGGGGCAGTACCAAAAAAACCCCAGCAAAGGGCTGTGAAGAAGCAGTAGCTTCTTGCTGAACAGCTTGAAAAAATAGCACAGATGGATCTAGAAATCATTTGCCTGCAGATGACAGCTTCAGGAGAAGGTGGTACACTGGCTGTAGAAGTCAGCCATTGCCCTCCCACCACAGGGGTATGCATTGTTACTGTCACTTTTTCATCACTAGTACCAAAAGAAGCAAAATAATTCACTTACTGGGCTCAGACTGGGCCAAAGATAAAGACACCTCAACTCAAATAATTTGAGGTGAGTGAAGTTTTTCTGGTAAATAAAGTCTTCTGAAATATGCACTTTTGAGCAGACCAAAACAATGCATGAGTTTAACTAAATTCCAAGGAGTATTTTTGAAACAAGATAACTGACAGGCAAAAACCCTCACCTTAAATAAAAATTTTGATTTAAAAATTATTCTTTTGAATCAAATGTCATCATTGGCAATTTTGTGTTTCGAAATCAGATTTTTCAATTTTGTTGCTGAGGTCAAATAATATTATTGAAAAATAGGATTAAATAACATTAATCATAGAATTTTACTACAGAGAAGAATACTTGGTTTCTAGTAAAACACTATATTTGGATTTGATTTAATCATTCAGCCTTACCTTTTTTTTGCACTTGCAACCCAAATTTACTTGTGAAATACAGTGATTTAGAATAACTGTAACAAATCTAACTGGAATGAACTTCAGAGTCCTAACTCTTGCATTGCTTTGAGGTAGAAAAGGCAGATTACAGAGCTCCTACAGCCTCTGGGAGAACACTACAAGCAGGATTAAGGAAACTGCTTCTCTACCTGTCCAGAGCCGAGGTACAGGGATAACCCTTGGTGTACAGCTTTGCTACCTGCACCTTCATTAGTGTGATAAAGGAACAGTGTCTTCAGAGATGACTGAGTTCTGCTCCTGGGTCCAATGGCAAGTGTGTAACTTACCTGATACACAGGGAGGACTCTTGCTGTGCATTGTCCAACATGTAAGTAGGATTAAACAAAACAAAAAGCTGTTTCAGCTTCTCTATCCTGTAGCATCAAGAGTGGTCCAATGTCACAGACCAAGATCGGTAAAAACCTGGAGACAGAGGTTGAGCCACCTCAGAATTACACATTTGACATCTTTCACTTTCTGTCTATAGAATGGAAATAAAACCAACTGAGTTTTATTGAAGTAAATATGCAGTACTGATTTCAAGGCACTCAAAGGCACTATAACTACCTCTTCAGGTGATATAATAACAACAGGCTGTATAATAAACATATGAATAAATATAAAGCTACCAAGTTGGCCAGAGTAGGCCTTTCCTGCTAAATGAAAGAAAAGGAATTATTTTAACATGAGCATAACTAATGCACAGTTGAATTATTAACATGTATGAGTGTGCCAAAGTGATTAGTTCATTATTAAGGTTTCCATCTTTGCGAAACTGTCTAAAATATTTCAATAAAATAATTTTGTACTTTCAATCTAACTTATTAAAGAATAGGTAATAACAGTGTTATGCAGTAATGAAAGAATAATCGGGTATGCTCAAAAAATCTGGAAAAAAGAACAAGAAATGCTCCAGGTGTGATATACTTATCACAGTCACAGTTTCCCAAGGAAGAGAACAATAAAAGCCTGATTGAAAATGTTTGCAAACCTATATTGGAAGTATCTCTACCAGCCTCAGCTGTACCATCTATGTTCAATAATACTATCCAATTAAGGTATCCCAGGCTTTTACTTAGGAATAAAAAGCTTAACTAAATAACTGTATTTCTAGCAAAAGACAGAAAACCGAGAATAGTATATTGTTGCAATAAATAAAAATAATAACAAGATCAAAACATCCAAGCCAATGCAACACCTTTGAGATGGTTGAATTAAACTGGATCAAATTGGGATTAATTTGTTCACTGTCATCGTCTCAGGTAGGAACTCTGAAGCAAGGCAATATGTCAGATCTAACTGTGCTTTATTTAATGTGAAAATGGCAATAGGTTCGCTAGGGATCACCAGGGTGGTAAAAAAAACTTCTTAATTACTTCAGTAGTCTCATTTCACCATTGCTTGGAGAAACAGCTTGCTACAGCCCCTTGGCTGTTGTCTCAGTAAAGCACCTGTCCCATGTGGCAGGGACAGAACCACACCATGAATCCCTCTGAAACACCCCACAGTGGCTGCTGTCAAAGAGGTGGTGTTAGTTTAAGGTGTGCACACATTCTTGAATAATAGCACAGACCAGGAAGATTCTTAGGAGAAGGAAATAAGAAAAAAAGGAATTGTCATCCCACCTTCCTGACAGCTAACTCCTGAATGAGTGTTGGTGAAGAAAAGGTATCCAGATCTTCCACTAAGTGGCACCCAATTGTAGCGACAAACCTAAAATCGTTTATCTGCTGTCACAGATGCTATGGCTGTCTCCCTCAGTATTCGTTGCATGTAGGGAGCCAGGAAAGGTGTGACAACAGACCTGGTACTGGAGCAATGGGGCTTCTGGAAGGGAGAAGAGCCCAGGACACAGCTGAGCAACAAGATGGTCCCATCAAGCTCCAACACAGGCTGAGAGGAGAATGGGTTGAGAGCAGCCCTGCTGAGAAGAATCTGGAGGCGCTGGTTGACAAGAAACTCAACATGACCCAGCATAGCCAATGCATCCTGGGGTGCACCCAAGGCAGTGCGGCCAGCAGGACAAGGGAAGTGATTCTCCTCACCTACTCTTGCGAGAGCCCGTCTGGACTGCTGCATCCAGGTCCAGGATCCCCAGCATAAGAAAGAAGTGTACCTGTTGGATTGACTTCAGAGGAGGGTCATGAAGGTGATCAGAAGGTGCAGCACCTCTCTTACAAGGACTGACAGAGAGACACAGCGTTTTTCAGCCAGGAGAAGAGAAGGATCCAGAGACACTTTATAGCATCTTCCATTACCTAAAGGGGCCTGCCAGAGAGCTGGAGAGGGACTTTTACTAAGACAGGTGGTGATAGGACAAGTGGGGGAAGAGATTCTTTACTGTGAGGGTGGTGAGGCTCTGGCACAGGATGAGTGAGGTTCTGGCACAGGTGGTGAGGCTCCTTGCCCAGAGAAGATGGGGATGCCCCAACCCTGGAAGTGTTCAAGGCCACACTGGATAGGGCTCTGAGCAACCTGAACTAGTGACCAACCTGAACAACTCCAAGCAACTCTGAGCAGCTCTGAGCAATCTGAGCATCTCCCTGACCACGGCATTTCTCCAGGCCTAAGGAATCAAGATCAGCGAAAGAGATGCAGGGCGAGCAGGGAACCTCACAGAATGAGAAAATGCCAGGTTGCCTGGCTGCAACTGCAAATCAGTCCAGGGGGCCGAGAAGTCCTTATTCTAATAAAAATATTATTTCCAGGATGGGGACAGTATGCCAGGGGCAGATCTCATGTCTGGGGCAGCAATGTGTGCTCTAGGATTCCCCTGCCCCCTTGTGATGTACTGTCACAGTGAAGGAGATTGACTTCAGTTTTAAGAGCAATATGGAATTTCAGAAATGAGTCAATAAAAACTTAGTGTAGACTTGAGGATTTGAGCACAGCAGCAGTAGCACTTAGGTACAGCTATCTTACAGATGAAAGGGAGATGTCAATAGACTTAGCCAGAGTAAATCCCATTTAACAAGATACATTACACTATCTGCTAGAGTGCAGACAAAAGCAAACATACATCTGACCTAAAAGATTATTTCCAATCTCAAAAGTTCATCCTCTGGGACTCAACCTGACACACTCAAAGGACTAGAAGTGCTGAATGAAATATTTCTGAGATTCAGCCATGTGAAGACTCTTGACACAGATTTAATATCTCCATTTTTATATAAAGAGCACTTTTCACAACCGTGCCACCTTTGATCTCACAGTGCTGATCTTTAAAGATGTCCAAAATGCCTTCCGAAGGTAAGCCTAGAACTAACAGTTTGAACAACTGGTCACCAGAAAACAGGGATTCAACAGGGATATTGATTTCATGGAACATGTTCCATGTTCCACAGACTATAAATTAATTTTCTTTCTTTCCTTTAGCAAGATAATTGCCTTATCAACTGTCTCTACTCTGCACATACTAATGACATTTGTTTCAGAGGTGGTTACTTGCAAACACTATTTACATTTTTAAAGAATTCTTTGTAATCCACAGACTTAAAAATTACATCTCATGACTATAAGCTGTTCTTTTTTGGATTAGTAAAAAAAAAAAATAGATACTGCATATAAAGTGATTTTCTAAAAATTATGTTACTTTTGTACTCCTAAAGAGAGTCAGTGAAGGGACTAATTAGCAGAGTTGTTGACCATCCTATCAGAGAACAATTTAAAAAAATAAGAAATGGAAGAAAAGATCTTGTACTGGTCAGAATCAATCTACCAATGCTTTAAGAAGGGGCCATTTACAAACAAAGAACTAAATAGAGCATTGATAATCCATAGCTATGAATCCATATCACAGAACAACATTGGCTCATGGATTCCACAAGAAAAAAAAATTAATTATTACCTTTCCTCCTCACCACTCATGGTGTAAATAAAAAGCCAGGTGATTTATTATTATGAGTTTAATATTTATTTGCGATGAAGCAAAGCCTTGCCTCTGCTGTTGCCTTGCTGTTACAAACAGTGATCAAGAGGATGGTTTGCATGACACCTGCCTGTCCTCTGTGTCACGTGAGAGCAGTTCTCCACAAGCCAAAGAAGTGCTTGGGAATTTAGGAGATAACTACAAATATCACAATTTGTATTAGAGTGTTACTCCTTGGGAAAAGAAAAAACAAACAACAACCCACTAAATCCAGTTCTAAGGCTCATTAAGAAGATTTATCAAGAGTTTTCTGTGCCCTGAAAAGATACTAAAATTTTAAGAGCATCTGGGAAATCAGTTGGAAGCACAATTTATTTAAATATCAAGACACAGTTAGAAGTGACTGCAAGTCTGCACACCAGCACATGCCTACTTCCATGTGTCAGGGCATCCACACAAAATTACAGTGTGTAACTTGTTATCTGTCACACATTTTACCCCACTGATTCATCTATTTATCATTCATTACATGAAGGAATCAAACTGAGGGGAATACTCTCCTTACTTAGGATACTAGGTGTCAGCTGAAAAAAAACCCTTGTCTGTCCATCCATTAGTAGTGTAGGAGTGAGATACATAATTGATCTGACTTTTCTTTCACATTGTTGAAAAATAAAAAGTAACCCTGCTGCCATCAACACACTACTTGACTTCTCAGATTTTAATGACAGACACTGATGCAGCTGTCATCTTTCTTGCTCATGGTGGCCTAAAGCAAGCTCGAATTTTAAAGCAAAATGAGTCCAAAGCTCAGGGTGGCACAGACAGTAAGGTTGGTCACGCCCATGCAAACCAAGATGCATAATCTTGGCACACCACCACCAAAAACATTGGATAATTGATACAGCAGGCTCACTGCTCATAAACTAGATGTAACACTCTTGCTTTCTGCTGACAGCTCTGTGAAAAAATACTTCCTCAGTGGGGAGTGATCGGATTCAGTTGAATGTATTACTTAGTTTCTCATGAGGAAATCAAACATCTCCTTCACATCCTGGCTTAATGGGTGCCCACATAGGGCATATGTAGAGGAGAGAAGAGGAACAGCTCTGGAAATTAGTTCACCATCCATACGCCAGCAGCTCCACCACAGGCCAATATGATAGCTGAACAGATTTAAATGCTCAGAGTTCAGCTTTCCGCCTTGCTGGTATTCACTGCCTCCCTAGCACAGAGAGCGAGCAGGAGCCTGTGCCAAACCATGCTCGGACATTAAAGTGATTGCACAGGCATACAGCTGTGAGTCAACATCAAGCTTCCACGACTAACACACCCCAACCTTACTGTCCAAAAGGGAAGAGATTCAGTTTAACATCAGCAGGTGCTGTCAGCCCTTTCAGAAAACCCTTTGTTAGCATCACTCATCCTCAATAAAACAACCCTGTGCTTCCAGAGCAGGGTGCAATACAAACACTGAAACATCAAGACCTTGTCTGCTACTGAGGGTACAAGGACAGGATCTTGGCTACCATCTGTAAAACTGCTAAACCCTCAAAGTTTGCTTCTTTTTTTCCAGAAGCCAAAGCTTAAACACATAGATCATTTTCTGGTCTCAGAAATAGACATATTAGCACTCTCTTTTAAACCTATTTTCCCTCCTCAAGAGAGTGCTAAGATTTAAAAGAGTGCTAAGTTTTCTAGGACTGGGAGAGCAGCAAAGGAATATCGATACTGTACTTTTATTTCAACCTTATCCCTGACCCTGCAAACTGTGGAAAAATTTTGGATAGACACTGCCACTCTTCCCTAAGGCATAAATGAAAATTGCTTCATTTCCTTGGCATTACACAGGAAAAAAATGACCTCACATGTGCCTTGATCCATCAGAAGGCTGTTGGGATCTGGTTGCAGTGAGAAGGAAAGCAATATTTGTGCTCACTTTTGCCGTAGTTTATAAGTATTCATCTAACAGGTGAGAACAACTGGCACACATCTAGGGAGATGGTAAAGTGGCACAGCTGTTAGGGGGACTATAAGAGACATATGGCTGCCTAGACCCAGAAGTAATTGTTTAACTTCATTAAAATAAAAGATGTAGTTGTAGCAGCACTGGTCCAGCCACACAAAACGTGTCAGACTCACATTATATATGCAGTAACTTTAAGCACAAAGGAACATGCTTTTCTAATATGTGTGTGCATACACATATATATGCTTGCCTGTGTGTATATGTGTGCATATATGCATATATGTATACACACAAGTACATACAAATGTATACATAGGCTTGAGGCCAGACAATAAAACAAAAGGGGTGAGCACTGCTCATATATGAGGAAATAAACCAGATCAGATTAAAAAAAAATTGCTGGAATTATGGGAAGATTAAAATGAATGGTTCACCCATACTATGAGAAGGAAGAGTCTTGGTGTTTTACTTGTTACACCATCCTGATTACTTCAAACTGCCTGCCACAATGAGGAGGTTATTTTTGCAGTTGCCATGCTCTGTTCTGTGCCAGGGAATGAGCTCTGCAACCTTACCCCTACAGACCTTTGGCTTGTCATGCTATGAGCCTTCTCCTGGCTCTTGAAACGTGTCAAGGAAACACATTCCAGCTTCTGGGGTGCCCAGATTCATCTGCTGACACCCTGATGGGCTCATTTGGAACTCTAATTTATTTAAATCTATTGTTCTGAAGAAAATAGGGGGCCCTAGTGCCTATTAGGCTTCATTTTGGGATGCTTAAAAATGCAAAAAGGGTTAATCTCAGTGAAGCAAAGGTGTTATGCTGAAATAGTTACACACAAACTAAACAAAAAGTCAAGGAAGCACAAATTACTAGGCTACCCTTAACTCCTGTCTGCTACCAAGGCTTAGAGAGTTGCAGCATGCAGAAGGCAGCTGAGACTGGCGCCACAGAGGCAGCTGTGAGATACAGATGTCCGTATCAGACTGGGGTCAGGCTAAAGGGACCTTTACTCCACCATCATCTGAATATGACCAGAATATCAACACATATAAAATAATTTTCAAGCACATTCCCCTTACTATTTAATTTTAAGGGAAAATAATACCAATTGTGATGAGCCTGTGAATATGTAAACAGAAATGTTTTTCAGGCCTGTCTGAGGATTACACAAAAACTTGACATACTGATTTCTAATGCTACAATGGAGAGAGAACTGAGATGGAATTTGCCTGTTTTTCCATGTCTCTGGCACCATGACTTTGTTGTTGCATTTTTCATAGCCTGATTACAATTTATAAATATGTCAAGGAAACCACTATCATTAAGATGCTGTGTTTCCACAAAGAACACACACTTTAAAATAAACCAGCAATACATATTAGTAAGTTGGCACATGGTATCTTCACTTTCCAATGCAACATTGCAGGCTGGGGCCCACCACACTTAGCACATATCTGTTTAATTTGAATCAAATTAATAAATTTAAAACATTTGAGGTTTAAAGTTGTAACTGATTAAAACAAAATTAAGAGATGGATGAGCTTTATCCCAGATGAAAAAAATCCCATTGGAAAACAATCTATTCCTTAAACTTCCAATTATAATGTGCAGAATGAACAAGTCATAGCTGATTTTAAGCTGAAAGGTTGTATTGCACATCTCAGAAAGATGGAATTCAATATTTGAGTTTGAAAAAAGGAAAAGAAAAAAGGAACAGACTAATTTCATACTAAAAGAACCTGTTTTGTTTAATGTAAGTTGACTCAAATCTGAATTTCTTCTTAAGGGGCAAAAAGGAAATAAGCATTAACCAAAATCGTAGTCAACATATATCTACACTGTGCATCCAGAATATAAAGTGAGTCATAGTATACACCCTGGGGAAAACTTAGAAAGCCATTTATTCCTTGCTTAGAATAGTTGTTACCAAAACCATTAAAAACCTTCAAGAGCTATAAACTTGGAATTACTGATACACTACTAGAAACCTCCAAGCCCCACCACTTTATATATAAAGAAAAAAAGAAAAAATACCCAAAAACATTACTAGTAAAAAATAATCCTACTGATAAGGAGATCTAGTTACAAGAATATAGAAGAAATGAATATTTAAAGAAAAGAAAAATTGGAGAAGCAGCTATGTCATGTGAGCAATGTACGGTAATTTAAAAACTCAGTGAAATCTCAACAGGCAAAATAATTAAGAACAATAAGATGGAATTTTTAATAAGAAGTGCCTGACCAAGGATTAAATACATTTCAAGGTAGAGAGATATGATGAATTATACCAGAGAAAATTTAAAATGTTCACTAGATATTTACATTCTATAAAGAGAATTATAAAATGAGAATTAACATATTTTATATAATACAAAACATTGAAAAATAGTTTTAAAAGGCCACATCTGCCAAGATTAAACATGGGTGTAAGTAATCAACAAGTCTGGGCAACTTACTTGCACCCCACAATGCCTAAAATTGCTTAGATGAAGGGTTCTCCAATTCATTAACTTTTGTAAATTATTTATATTATTATCAATCATGGAAAACTGGAACAATTCCAATAGATGGGAGTACTGCCAAGAGAGAGAAAATTCTGGAGGCTGGAAAACCCTGCAACATTCAGTGTCAAAAACTCATCTCAATTTGTTGAAGATCAACTCAGAAATGTTGATCACTGTGTAAAAATTATCTGACAGTCTGCAAATTTTTGTTCTAGCAGGAATAAAAAACCAGTGGAATAGCTAACAACATGGGCTAAAGGATGATCTCAGCATGAAGGTATCTAGATATTGGTCAGTTTTTTTTTCTGAGCCACGATCCTTACTGCATCTCCTTAGGCTGGGATTCTTTGCAGTCAAATCCTGCTGCTAGGTGGCGGGCCCCTCTGACCTCTGATTTTGTGGAAAAGGCTCCTAGAGTTTTCAAAGGCCTTTGATGGTGTTGTGCCAGTGGGCTCAAGAATGCAGTCATCTATGCAAACAAGCCATCACCAGGAGGATGAAAGAAGGGTTCAATCATGGAGATTAAATGAATGTTTGCAGATTCTTGTGATATCTCTGAGAATGAATGAAAAATCTGAAAATTAATTAAAAACACAGCTTCACAGCTGAGGCCTTGAACTTGGCATTTCATCTGGAGCTAATGTTTATGAGCAGTTACACTCTCCCTACCTTGGCAAACGGCTATAGATTCACAATTAATAATTGTGCTGCGATTAATCTTTGGATGAAGTGGAACATAGTCATTAAACAGAGACAGCCTTTTACAAAGAGATGGATGCAGATGAGTACCAAATCCTTTCAGTGGATGAAAGGGGAAAATTGGCAAGAAATGTTTTTAAAGGCTTGTCACTAAAATTATCCTATTCTGGTCACAAATAAACACTTGAGTCTCCCACAAAAGTCTCCGAGTTAGCTGGAGCATAGCCAAGATCGTTCCTGACCCCATCCTTCTGAAGCCATGCCCGATTTTCAGTTATATCAGATCAGAGCTCACTGTCATGATTTCAGTTGCTCCCATCAGCAGCTCAAGCTCTATCCTCTGGCATTTGTACAAGCAGCTCATGAGTTGCAGCGTTTCCCTGTTGCTGCTTTTTGAGGCTTGGGGCACAGAGACGTGGGCAGTACTACGTGTAGTCTGGAGTTAATCCAGCAGAACAGTCCATCTGGGATCTTAGGTCTTCCTTACACTGCTCTTGGTCCAAACCTGAGGCAGCCTCAAGAAACTGTTTCAGTCCCCACTACCAAGGCATTCAAGGAAGATCAATTTCCCAGAGACCCTTTATCTAGATTATATCCTTTTGCTATAATTTTCCCATTGTCTGTCACTACCAAAACTACAGGCATCACCCTCACCCACAGTTTGCTCTGAAAGCCTATGGAACAGCTAAGGGTTGACACCACTGTGAGCCCAAAAATCCCAGTTTGACACCAAAGGTCCTTCTGAGAGCTCTTAAACCCAGTTCTTCCTCGTATGTTCTTTTTCTGACTTATAAAGTAATCCTCCTGAGTATCATCTTTGTGGAGCTTCCTTCAGAGATGTAATGGGCTAGAAAGAACAAATTTTCTACTTCAACTTTGACCCGAGTATAACCCCCAGATTCTCAAGTCTCCCTAAGGTTTTTGGAGTCAATTTTTCAGTCATTTTAACAGGTCCTATTAGAAACAAATCTCTTGTGCAGTGTGAAGAGGTAGCAATTTTTTCTACTTGTTACACTGTTGTGTGATGTGGGAAAAATATGCTGGCTTCTTTAAATGACATATTAGTGAAAAAATAGAACTGGCATGTGGCTAAATTTAGCCATCCATAAACTTGTAATTTGGCTACATCTTTGGAACCATCTAAGTTAAACAAGAACCTAATCAGGTGACACATCCTACAAGACTTAATGGGGAGCAAGCAAGCACAAGTAAGTTCATTAAATGGTGCAATGAGAAATGAAGTTAAAAATATTTATCAATCACTTTCTGGAAGATCACAGAGTAATGGAAAAGTTTCATGAGTTTGACAGGCATTGCTTTTCAAAAGGTAATTTATTATCTAGGAATATGAGCTTTCACTGAAGAAATCATTCTTGCTTTTTAGTGACTTAAACATTAGGCACAGCATTTTGATATTGGTATACTTACTACACTGCCAAAGGTAGAATCTCCAGATTCCTGATGCTTGAGTAGGTTCCATGCTTCAGAGCCTAGAAGGTCCTAATGTTCCCTGATAGTACCAGGAGAAAATCTTTTAACATTGTGTGTAAAATGTCTTATTCGCTCCCCAGTGAACACCACAAGTTATCCAAGAAATATCTAATGAGAAAATGATTGAGGAACCTACATCAAGGTCACTAGAAAATGAAATGTTTGTTTTGACTGATTTTGTTGGCTCATACAAATGAGCCTCTAGACTATGATAGGGATGTTTTATTGAGGCAGCTTGACAGGAGTTAGAAAACAATGTAATTGTGGCTATAGCATTATGGTCTCTTCAGAGGAAGCCTATCTCTTTGTGCTCAGGCCTTACCTGTTTGCCTGGGCTGTAACCATTTCTCACTGCTATGGTTAACTGGTAACAGTTGGTAAGGATTACAATATGCCTCTACAGAGGATTCAAGTAAGTCATCCTTTCCAACCCATCCATGCACAGATTATAACACTTCAACCAGCTGGTTTTCCACACTTTAACAGAAGAGCTCTTTTCTCCTCCTGTTTCAAAAAGCTTGTGAGCTGAAACAAGTGCTTCTGCTTTTACATACTTATTCCTTAGCATGCACTTGTAGGTAGGTAGTAGTTATTAGGCTGCATTGTGCAATTTAGAACTTTAAAAAGACATCTGCACAGAACTAATACAAGAGTAAGGGTATATAATTTCTCATCTCATTTGTTAATATATAATAGAAGATTATTATGAAGATTGCTAGAAGCTATCCCCAGCTTAATTGTTAGAAGAGATCATTGCACGCTGAGGCATAAAGTACAAGGTGTGTCAAGTCAAGTAGTATGCATACATTTTGCAAGTCCAGAGAAAATCACATTATCTGTGGAGAAGCAATTGATTATTTTTACTGACTGACCTTCTAATAAGATTCAGCTTTCACTTGCATATAGTCACACAATGACCAGAATTTTTTTAATTCCTATCCTGACTGGACTCTGTCAGACAAAGTAGTAGGTGGAAGACAATGAGAAGGGGAAAGGCAAGTTGGAAACAACAGAAAGATGGTCAGTAAATCATAAATCAGTTCTCTGAGGAAAACTGGGTAAACAGAGTTAATTTCTTGTATATGTTCCTGACACCTGCACGTAACTCATCCTAATAGGAGAGACCAAAAGGGAAAATAGCTGCTGTTAAGGACTCAAAAATTTAGATAGTGCATATTTTGTGAGATTTTAGTTTGCTTCTGTGGACAAAGCCCACATAACTGTGGAGAGCATCTTCCAGCTAGGTTTCAGCTGACAGGAGCTCAGCTCATCACTGCTTGGCAAGGGGAAGCAAAGCCTGGTAGAGAGGGATGATAAAGTCATTCATCTCAAAGAGGTGATGAGGAACACCTGATCCAAACCAAATGTGGATGTTCAGTGTGTGGTTATGCAGGGACACAATGTACAGTGTAGCAGAACAAGGATAATGGTGCACTTAGTCATCCATGTGCTTCATGGCTGTGATTCTTAATGATGGTGACCATACTGTCTGTCCTGCATGCTTTATCTTTGCTTCCAGTCTGCTAACACATGGGCATTAGCACTACACAGCCATTCTCTTCCAAGAAAGTGGAGCAGGGGGTGCTAGAGATGCACCCAATTCTTACTTTTTCTTTCTGCCTTTCAATCAAATGCCCACGATGGATTTGTGTAGGCACAGCACAGCTGCTGGCTGGGAGAGCCAGCCAAGCTTTTGAAGGGAACTGCCACCTGCAAGGAAGTCCTGTACTTGAAAGGCGCATGAAAAAGTTAACCACTAATACTTTCTGCAGAAGTGAGCAGAGATTCCTCCTCTTGCCAAGAGCCTTTCTCTTCCTGGGCTCCACAGACCCCAGCCAGCCCAGGAAAACACCCACCAGAATAGTATCATGATGCTCTGTAGTGTTGTAGCCTGGTAGAGAGGGAGGAGTGTCACCATCACAGCAGATTGAAGTGGTACTCTCCATCACTAGGGACACTCAGTGTTCTCCGAGCAAGACTTCAACAACTCCTGAGAAAAAAACCCAAAATTACTTGGTTTCTGTTGAGCAAGGTGACTTTTTTACCTAGAAGAGGAACATTTTTTCACCTGGGCTAATGTGAAGCAAGTACTGTATTTATCTAAGCTAAATTAAAAACCACCCGAGCCAGTCAGTACAGCTGGTGTCTGCAGAGCACTTTCTCTAAAGCATTTAAGGACCTAGGAGGTAGCCACAAATTGCAGGGGAGTAAAATTTAGTGCAGAATAATTCAAAATCCATTATCAGTTTTCCTGGTGCATACCTTCATCTGAGGAGGTGAGAGGAGGGCTTAAAAGCCATTTTATGAGCAATGAGTACCTTTTTTATGCACACCTTCCTCTGTGAGCTTTCTTCTTGCTCATAGGATGCCACACTCACACAAGTCTTACCCAGACTTCTTACAGAGTTCATCTTGGAACAGCATAAACCTATCTACGTGGAAGAGCATTCCCTGAATTTGCACTCCAATGAACCTGCTTTCTCCTCCTTTTAAAGACTGTGAGTCTGAAAAACCTGATGTGTCTAACCTGTTTTTTTTTTGTTATAACATCCTTCTTTTGAGATAGAGGCCAAAGAAGTCAAGGAACAGCAAGCTTTCAGGGTAGGCAGTGGACCCCTTGGTTTTAAATGACAACCCATGTAGAGAAAAATGTAGAGAAAAAAATAAAGGNAAATTGCACTCTAAGAATCTTCTTAAAGGTACAAAGCGATATACAGAACAGACGACTGGGGATACAGGCATCATAAAGTCACTCTAGGACAGTACAGTAAACAGAAAATAGCTATCAAAAATATATGTATTCCAAGTACTACTGTTCCCAATTTTGGTCACCCAGGTTATGATGGTTTCCATCAGTAATACATCCTGTAAATAGCTAAAGACAGTGGCAAATGTCGATGTGAACAAAACGCAATCATCTGTTCAGTGTAGCCACCTGGCTGAAAACAGCAGCTATGTTTGAAAGCAGGAGTTTTATTCAGCAGCCTACAATAAGCAGATATACTGGGCACTACAGCTAATATTATTTTTTCATATTTTAAATGGTACTACCTCACCAATTTACCACATAAGTTTACAGTTCACCAATCTTGATGCAAATATAAAGGCTGTAACTGATCATCTACTTAATAAAATTTATAAAATTACTTTCACACCAAGCCTGACACTGCTTTAGCTTTAAAATCCAAAGTGAAACCCCATGTATGAACTCTTTATACCTTTTTTTTTTTTTTTTGTATATGATGAAAAGAAATTATATCTGAAGGCTTTTGGAAAGAAGAATTTTCAGGATTGATTACAGTTTTCATAAAAGGCTTTGTAGCAACCAATCTGGAAGCTGAAAGTCCTTTCCACACCTTTCTTCCACAAACTAGGTGCAGTGTAGGGGCATGAGATCACCAGCTCCCTGTGCACAGCCTTCACAATATTCTTTCCCAGTATCTTTGCCCATTAACTGGAGTACCACACCTAGGCATGGGAAAGTAGCTGGCTTAATCTCCCTGCACATTCCTGCCGTCTTTCACGTTTGCTGGATTCTGTTTGCTAAATTTAGTGTAGTGGTCTAAATATTTTTTCTGCTGTGGAATAGGATTAGGAGAAAAGAGGAAAAACAGGCTTAACTTAAAGATAAAAACAGATAGATTTATTAACACACACCAAAAGAATGAAGGACAAATGAAAATAAAAAAAATGAAAGCTTTCAAAGCACTGCCCTCCTCCCACCAACAGTTCACTTTCCCACATACAACATAAAGAGACAAAACCTGTAATTTTCAGCCAATTTCACCATTTTAAAATAATCTTTCATCAGTTCTTTTAGGAAAGGAGTCTCTCTTAGAAACTTCCATGGAGATTTCCCATTGACAACATAGAACAGTTCTCCTGGGGGTCTCACCTCTCACAAAGACAGCCACCCAGGAACCTACTTTTTGTGAAGTCCCTTCCAACAGCAGCTTTCCCAACACTGCATATGGACCATATCTGCTCATTAGCGGTATTGTTTAAGAATGACTCTTCTACTATAAAGCAAACATTCTCTTCTTCCAACTCCAAAGTCATCTTCATCTCAAAAAATAGAGATCTCCTTTCCCTTAGGAGCAAAGAGCTTCATATCATCTTAAACTAGGTGATTTACATCCTCCCTAACAGCATTCATGTGTTACAGGAGAAAAAAAGTCCATTCTTCATAGTTTAGTAGAGACGTCCAGCCAAATTAGGCCACTTCTCCTCCTTTGTCTAAATAGCCTTTTCATTCTCTCTTTGCTGACATCAATTTCATGATATGTCTCCTTATGGCTCTTTGTCTGTTCTCACTCTAGGAAGGGCCAGTGCTCTGGAAATTCCATCTGATGGCAGGAAGGAGTGAAAACTTGCCTGCGGTGGCCATGCGATCTCTGCTGAGCAGCAGCCTCTAGGATTTTCAAAAGCCTTGCAGGGATGGGGGAAGAGAGCTCAGGCTGAGGAAATTCTGAACGTCCTGGCTGGGGAATGTCTCTTCTTTCCACCCCTGGGTCTCATCCAAGGTAGCCCAGCTCGGAGCTGCCATCAGAGTCTGCAGGCTCCCCTTCCTCGCTGCCAGCTGCTACCGGGCCTGGCCATGGCCTGGCCCCCGCTGCCGTGGCCCCCAGCACACGGCCAGCCCTGCCAAGCTGCAGCGTCCCCTCTCCCCCACCGGCAGCTGGGGAGAAAAGGGGCTCAGCTGGTCGGACTGCTCCCTGTGGCAGCATCTCCTGGAGACCTGGCCAGGCCCAGCCCAGCTTCCCAGAGGGCAGTGGGGCCTAAGCTGGGCTCTGCTGCTGCCCACGATGTTACCTGGTGGCTCACTGGAAGAAGAGAGACTAGCTTCCCAAAATCCTCCTGAATATAAGTCCTGTTACCCAGAGGTGTAAACCTGTATTTAATTGGCTAATATGGTTATCAGTTTCAAAGAAGATCAGTAATTGGCTTTCACCATCCATGCCAAACCAATACAACTTGTAAAGGCAAAAAGGTTATACATAATGATGGGGAGTGTCACATGGACGGACACCTGTGGAGCTAAGATCTCAGATTATTTCACAGATTGTCAAACAGCTGCCTAAAATATCCCTTCTGTCCTCCATTTCTTTTTCTCACTCAGTCCCCTAGAAATTTTCACAGAAGGAACAGTCTAGAAGAGCTCTGAATCTTAAGAAACAAAAAGCAGCACCATATTTCCTTAAGTAGATCAATCTACAAACACAAGATTTTCCCTTCTGGTTGGGAAAGCTTATGGAGAAAGCCACTTTATTGGTTAAGGGCTGAAGGAAAAATAACACTGAATATACCATTCACAAATAGAGTACTTGGTGTATCACAGTGGTGGTGTTGCTAAGGACAAAGAATGTTCAGTGAAATCAGTATCTAAGACAGCTGATAGTGTCCATACACTTTAAACCTAAAAGACTCTCCCTTGCAAGAGGGTAATTTGCAGCTGTATTTCATCCATCTTCCCTTGAGACCCTGCAGGGATCTCTGTAGCAACCTGTTCTCAGTGGCCACATGAACATGTCCCAGTACTCACCCTCCAGCATGTCCTGGGCTGAGGCTGGGAGCAGATCACAAAGCAGCAATTAATCTCTGCAAACTGGACAAGAAGGTTATGTTGAATCAGTTCTTCAGGGCCATGAAAGAATTTGATCTGTCTGAGGAAATCTGCTGCAGAAAGCAGATTTCATAGGACAGAGTCACACTCAGATGGCTATATTTCTCTGAACTGGAGAGCATGTGGCATACCATCAAGCTACAACTTGAATTACTAATGAGCTAAACGAAAGTATTAAGTAGCACATATGTGCCTTTTGGAAGGACCTGGAATGTGACAACTGAAGGCAAGTCACAGGATATTTAACTACTGGAGAACCAGAGCCATCCAGAGAGATGCCTACATTGTAGCTAGAGCCAGAGGAAAACAGAAAAACCCCAAGCACAGGGACTGTTCAAATCAAAATTATGAGTATGATGGAGAACTCAGCCTGTTAATGTAAAGACAGAAAAATTATTAATGCATTGCAGACTACAGCAATAAAAGGAGAGGAAGAAGGCTGAATAACTGAGTTTTTGGTCATTATATTATGCCTGTGCTTTAAATTTTGCCCATCTCTAAGATCAGATGGAACTCTGCTTATCCACTACCACATAATTTTTGCCTATGGGTACAAATATTGGACAGTTTCATTTCAATAACTATATTGTGGTTTAACCCCAGCCAGCAACTAGGCCTCACACAGCTGCTTCCTCACTCCCTGTCGGTGGGATGGGGCAGAGAATGGGAAGGATAAAAGTAAAAAAAAATAAAAGATTGAGATAAAAACAGTTTAGTAGGTAAAGCAAAAACCCTACACACAAAGAAAGCAATCCAAGGAATTTGCTCACCACTTTCCATGGGCACATTGTTTGGCTATCCCCAGGAAAGCTGGGTTCCATCAGGATGATGGATCAGATGACTGGGGAAAACAAGCAGCAGCATCCCATCTTCCTCCTTATTGCCCCAGCTTTACATGCAGAGCATGATGCCATATGGGGTGTGGCATGCTGGGGTCAGCTGTCCTGGCTCTGTCCCCTCACAGCTCCTTGTCCCCTCCCAGCCCAGTTGCTGGTGGGGCGGTGAGAGGAACAGAAAAGGCCTTGGCGCTGTGCAAGTACTTCTCAGCTATAACGAAATCTTCTCACTGTTATCAGTGCAGACCCAAACCACAGAACCACAGGAGCTACCAGGAAGGAAATTAACTCTATCCCAGCCCAAATCTACATAGACTGCAGTCGCCTGAGACTTTTACATAGAAGAACTGATGCTTATGCTACTTTTTAGAAATGGAGAGATGACGCAGGATTTGGGCAGCTCTGGAGTCCTTAGCAATTCTGCATTCTCTCAGATCCTGAGGAACAAGCATCTCTGGATTTCTTTCCTCATTTGTTACAAAATCCCTAGCATCTTTCTCTCTTTTTTGGTGTCTTTCACATTTATTTCCACTACCTTGTTAAAAACAGCCACAAAACCAGGTGGATTGTAATCTAATGCACTACAGAATTAAGAAGAGTCTGGCTCAGAGGAAGGCCAGTGTACTACATGAGGTAATAAGAAAGGCTGATATTAGTTCAATTAATATCAATAATAATAATAATAAGAAAACACACTGATTAAAATAATTTGTAATTAGATGTAGTCATGCTAAACACATGGAAAACAATTGAAAAAAGGGTGCAGGTAATGTGTTCCAGGATATTACAAAGAAGTGAAAGAATATATCCTCACTACTTACATTATTTTAAATACAACACAATTCTTAAAACA
This sequence comes from Donacobius atricapilla, assembly GCA_013397315.1. Lineage (NCBI taxonomy): Eukaryota > Metazoa > Chordata > Aves > Passeriformes > Mimidae > Donacobius > Donacobius atricapilla. Next base: position 259,355 of record WBMY01004701.1, on the reverse strand, counting down.
AAGTTTTGGACAGAAAGAATCTCTGACTGTAGCCTGTATTTGTATTTAAGCTGTATTAAGCAGACTAGCTCAAAGTTGGCTCTTAATTTGAAGATATCCCACCCTTGTTTTTGTTGACTGGTGTTAATTTTGCCGGTGGTTAATAACAGCTAAATAAATATAATAATAAAAATTCCCTGCTTAATACTTAATTTTGAGCTTAATTTGTCTTGTTGAGTTTCCAGCTATTAGTTTTTGTTGTGTATTTCTCTGCTATCAGGAGAACTTTTGTATCAGTTTGTTCTTCCCATGAAACATTTATATACAAATGAAGTAATTTTTCCATCTGTTCTAGTATAAAGAACAATTTGATCTGCAAATATCTCATTTTTCTCTTCCTCTTTAGTAATTATTATTACTTTCTTCTGACTCTGCAATTTTTAATATCTTTTTTAAAAAGTATGAAATGGAAACCACTTCCAGGTTCTAACTTATACACACACATAAAATTATATTACTGTTTCCATACATTCTTTCCCTACTGCAAAGCACATACCACCTTTCCTGTCACTGTAGGCACTGTCACACTGATCCAATGCCCCTTCTAATCTCTTTTTCAGAATCACTACTTTTCTTTACCCCTATTTTTTTATGGTTTTCCATGTTTCTAGACACATTGTTTGATTTCTTCTCATATTAAAATGCATTTAATTTAAATGAACTCTGTTATTTAGTATTCCTGATCTCTCTAAAGAACTGCTTCTACAGTCTAGCAGAACACATCTCCAATACACTTGCAAATGTTAGGAGCAGGAATTTAACATTGACTGCTGAATATGTTAAATAATGAATTCAGTGCTGACCTATGAGTAAGAGCATCTTCCTTCACTAGTAACTTCTCACAAAATTGTATTTTTCAAAACTTCTTTTTTTTTTAATGTAATATTTCCTTAATTGAAAATAGGAAGGACATTTTCTGCTCCCATGGCAAGACTGGAGGAGACTATTTTACCTGTCTCTACCTTCCCTTACAGTATTACGTACACTGTTCTTACTGGGAACTATCCAGACATTTTCATCGAAGGAAATCTCTCCTCTTGTGCCAGAGGGTGACATGGGTAAAGCTCAGTGTAAGTCCTTCTCTTCTCCCACACAGCAGCACAGGCTTGTGATATCTCATCGGGTATCCAAGGTCCACCTGCCTCCAAGTGTAAGGACAGGGCTTCACAGTCCCACTCAGTCCTTTCTTAATGGCCTAAGCCAGATTCCTAGAAACTGTCCTTAGTTCTTTACCTAGTTTGTGTAGCTGAAGAGGAAAGAACTGGAGATGTCTGAGAAGATCATACAGCCATCCTGGCCACGAAAGGCAGAATCATGCTCTGCCTTTCAAGGAGTGTGTACACCCTCCCAGTGCAGAGCCACACCAGCCCTAATGGGGGTCATTGTGAACTGCCATGAAACCACCATCCAGGGAGCTCTACTACAAAAGAAAACATCTACACACAATGTATCCAACAGCCAAAAAGCACTGCCCAATCACAGCTGAACAGCTGTGGAAATAAACGTGATGAGTTTATACTTCATCTGTGGAGGAAGTCATCTTAAACCAGGCTCAGGTCTGTCTTCCACTGGGATCTTCCAATAACACCAAGTGCAAACATGTTGAAAGGCTCTCCCTAATTTTCAGAGCCAAATCTGAGAGATCCTACCCAGCCTGTCACCAGCATACGACAAACACCAGGAATGGGACAGATGCCTTTCCTGCCAGCAGTCTCCTGCTCCCAGGTCATTCTCAGAGGGCTGTTAGTGCCAGTGAAAATTAATGGAGTTACAATCACACCCATTCCATCAATCTTGGATATCATAAGCTGTACCTAGGAATCGTCCACCTGAGCTACAAGAACAAACCAAAGCCATGGAAATGTACACAGCTGCTTTTTAATAGATGGATATACCCATCAGATGCAGATTCCAGCAAGTTCCCAGACTAGCCCTATCTCGGAATTTGGGAAACATGCCCAGTCTTTTAAGCACTCGCTTTGTTACCTCTCAGCTATCCAATTAGTCTTGTACAATATGGGGTTAAACACCATGTTAATGGTATAGTTACGCAAACACTTTTCTGGCAGCAAAGCTGGAGCAAGAAGTTCCTCTGCTGCTTGGTCCACCTTTTGCTTCAGCATTTCTTCACTGTACCAGTGCGACTCTCTGAGGTGCTGTGCTCTTGGTGAGACTGCTGAAGTTACCAGAGAAAAAACAAACCAGAAAAACTTCCTCCATTGCAGTCTCTTCCTCTCCAGGAAAGAAAAACCTGTGTGGGGGTCAAACAGACTAGAACTCTAAATTTGTAATAGCTTTTCCAAGTATTAAAATAGAAGAGGGCAGAAAATATTTGAACTGACCTTGCCACCCTTACCAAGGACTCACACTTGTGACTGCTCATAGAGAAATATGTCTCAACAGAAAAAATCCTTCACCCACCTGTGTTTAAAGTACACAGAAGCCCTGTCAGAAACAGCCTAGAAGACACCACACATTCAAACTGTAACAAAGCTGCAACTTAACATGCAAGGCAATTCAGTTTGAGATTTATCATAAGGTTTTCTCAACAAAAAGGGAAACAATTATAGTTACAGGACGGTAGCATAACTGAATTATTAGGGCAACAGTCTGGACAAGAGAAGAGCTCCCAAGCTGTTTCTGCAGACACCACTGGCTCTGCTGACGCAAGGCAACAAGGAACAACAGACACTGAAACCATGGAGCCCATGCTCAAATGTGGCTTAGCTTCACTGCACTGGAACTCCCACTTGAAAAATCTCTTTCAGAGGTCAAATGGCCTTAACCAAAGAGAAAGTAGGGAAAGTGAACTGAATTAAGAATTCTAGAATTCAGAATAAATCCCCAGGTAGTTTTCATTCTGTTTACAGGAAGACAAGGGTAAAGTTGTTGCTGGCTCTTTTCATTTTATGCAGTCTCATCAAAATTCTCTGTGTCATTCATCAAGTAAGGTCAAAGATTTTTGACCCCACTGCTCTGCAGCTTGCTGGAAATTTGTGTAATATTCAGCCCAAATTAATTCATAGCTGATTTATACTCATAAAAACACTGCCGTTTTTTAAAAATGTCTCTTTTCCCACATTACTCCACATACTCTAGGCAATATCTTCTTGCAGTCATGATTTTGCTAGATAAACAAGTCAACCTTTTTAATTCTTCATTTGAAAAGAAAATGCCTTTTAACATAACTTTTCCAATGGTTTCTCCTCTCCTGCTGTAATTGGAGTTTAGCTTCCTTGGGCCTGGATGACTAGCACTGCACACAGGATTTCAGACACTATTTCTCTGTTGCCCTAGAGGAGAAATAAATTTTAAATATTAATTTAGATTTATGCATTTAATTATCACTTTTATTATGTACAAAAAGAAATTAAAACATATCAAGATCATTCTTACAGCTCATACCTCAGTATTTTGACACAAATCTGGTAAAATTATGTTCTCGGGAAGCATGCTCTGAAGTGAAGAGAAATTAAAACATTTATCTCTATATATTGTTATGTCAGGATTAAATAATTCATACAATATACCTTAAATAATATAATCAAAAAAGAAACAATGTGCTATTTAGTCTCAATAATGTATTCTAAACATTCGATTCAATGTTATGTATAGGCTATAAAGATTGTATCTGTTTTCCAGAAATTGAAATCTATGCTAAAAACCAGAGAGACTGTGGAATGGACCCTTTAGCAGTCCTTAAAGTGTACCTTATTTTATCTCTAAACTTAATTACTACTTTTCAAAATTTTTACTAGGCTGTCCAAATTCTGATGCTTTTTTTTTTCTTCATTAAAGTGATAAAAAAATGTGCCAACTATTTCTATTTCTAATTTTGTTAAGTAGCCCCAGCATGGTACCAACTGTTATGCAAATCTTAGTGGCCAGAGTGTATTTATTTATCTGTTTTGTTTCTTGGCTGTTATGAATGTAACTTCCACCTGTCATCTAAACAAAAATCTTATAGACTGTTTGCAATGAAACAAGGCTTTGCTTGAGTGATGGTGGTAGTGTGTGTCTGTTGATTTTTCTCACATTTTCTTGTGGGTTTTTTTACAGTAAGACCTCATATGGCACAGTAAGGCTTTATATGGCACATAGATGTGTATCTTCAGCTCAGGTAGTAACTTGTGAAAAAGCAGGTCCCAGCTGAAGAAAGAAGGAAAGTGCTATTCTGATTTCTATCACTATGAGCCTAGAATGACTACTGAAGAAGTACATAGATATAAAAAACACCTATGGGTTTAGAGGAACTTTAATTCCATTCCTGTGAGACTGAATGGTCACCTTTTGAAATTTAAGATGCTGAATCCCAGGGCTGCCATTTTAAAATTGTTGGAGCACGTTTTCTCCACAACCTCAATATTTTACAAGTATTAGTTGACAAAATGCATGAGTGTAAAAATTACTAGCCATCACCACATACAAGTTTTTCTCCCTCAGACAGAGAAAAAGAAGTCAACCTATACACAAGCAAGGTATGACAAGAGTCTTTGAGTATTTTCTACCATAAAACCACCTCCTCAGAATGAAATCCACCATGTTGCATATACGCAAACAAAATTATAATGTAATTTACTTTTTTAACTTCAAAATCTCAGCGATTGTCTAAAAGACAGTGGGGCCTCCTGGACTTCTTGTAGGAACAGAAATCTTCAGTCACCTAAATCAGGGAAAGAGAAATAAAAAGGTGTGTTCTTAAAAGCTGTTCTGTGAGGATATATTTGCATTCAGTTGTCTTACCTACAGATCTGAGTGCATTCACTTATACAATATAGTTGAGTAAGACTTGGCAGTTAAAGAAAAATCATAAAAATTAATATCACAACTTAAAAAAATTTTGTTGTTGTTGCTTCTCCCATCTTCTTGAATCAGTTCTAGCCTGCTGGAAAGGCAACAAGGAGGCTCTTTCATGGTGATCTAGCTAAACAAGGCACTAAAATTCAGTTCTTTGAGCATTCTGAATTAGAAAAAACTATAGGTTTTGTTTGTTTGTTGATTTGGTTTCTTTTTTTGGTTTAGTTTTTTTTTTTTTTAACCACAGCATCAGAATGTATGATGTAAAATAGCAGGAACTTGTTTCTTTGTGCCTAATGTTATTTACCAACTTTGTCTCATTTCAATATATACATACTTTGCTTGAAACAGAGGTTCAGACAACAGGAGCTCTATATTCACGGGCTTTCTTTTCTATGTATTAGATGGCTCTGTTTAGAGTACCTGAATTACAAAAGTCAATTTATACCACTCTCTTGGTTTGCAGCTGGCTTGAAGCTTTAGGGCCCAACTTGGGTGGCCTTCCGGACATGCAACTCTCTCATAAGTTAATGCAAAGTTTGATATTAGAATTTAGATACAATACTGGACTTATGCCTAGCTTATTACACTTCAAAGAGTGGCACTTCAGCTAAGGGAGCAGAGAAAATATTCCTACTTCAAACACAGTAGTCATCTTCTGTTTAGTGGACCAGAAATTTCACATCATTACAAGAAAATTTGAGCTACTGTTAGTAAAAAGGAAATAGCACCATTGTAACCCCAAATATCCAAGGTTTTTAGGATAGCTTAGACACTGTAGCCAGCAGTAGGCAAACACAAATACTATATTTCTTCCAAAAAATAAGTCTAGTTGCCATACAGATATGTGTACATATATCTTATTGAAAGAAAGCTTTCTAAAAATCATAAAAATGTTGCACTCCTCCCCTTCTTGTAAGCAGGACAAAGATTGTGTAAACCGCTCCCTGTGCCATCAATCGTGGATGAGGAACAGGAATGCTACTGACAGCAGTTGCTATTCTTTTGATTCACCAGATACATGCCTTGCATTCCTGTGGCAGCTGACACTACAATTAGTCCTTGTATGGCTAAAAGAGGGTGGGGAAGGAAGGAGTTCTTCTGAAGAACACTTGGTTTCCATGGATAAGCCTAGTTTCTTCTATGGAAGGACTGTCAGCAGTTGGTCGGAATCATGAAGCCTTTATACCCGAATGTCTTTCACACATACCTTGTGCCTTTTAGTAAAGATTTCTGAGTGGAGAAAACTTAATGAGCTTCAACCTTGTTTTGCAAAACTTCCTGCCAGTAAAAACAAGTTTTCTCAGAGTCAAGCTGTCTCATACATGAATGAAATGTCTACTGAAATTTGAGAAAGTTTTGCCTAGTAAGATTTTTGGTGTTCTTTTTAAGCTTTCATTCTCTAAAAATTATTTCTGGCTAAGGATAGTGCAGAAAACTTGAGAGTTTACTAAATGATTGATTTTTGTACAAATCTATGCATGGCAGCAGAATTTCTGTAAATAAACAACAGGTGTAAGAAATATAGAAGGGCTTGACATGTATTTTACTCTTAAAAAAAAAATCCATTCCAGTGGTCACAACAGTTTCATAATCTCCAATATCCATAAACAATTAAGGGTTCTACCTGGTCTCCAGTACAAAGATTTGAAAATATGTCCATTACCGAAGTGTTTTATAGAGTTTAAATAAGGATAAAAACATATATACATATTTAGACAAATCATACTCTAGTGACTATTAACCTAACTTCAGGTATTTCTATTGCATCATGATGAATGGACAATTTGTGCTTAGAGGTCAGTGTCTTTTCCATTCACCACAGTTTGAACGGAAATAGATGATGCAGAGCTGCCAAGACTGATGTTTCCTCTGCAGGCTACACAATTTTTGCCCTTTTCAGAAGCCAAAAGGGAAAGCAGTGAAATCTACCAGTTTTCCTCCAGCACAGAGCTGAAGATGCATTGGGAGTTTAATGATTTGCGTGCATTACAGAACAGCTTTGTCACCGATACATTTTAAATAAAAGTAACTTTTATGACTTTAACTCATAACTTGATTATCCAAATCCAGATTTCACAGAGGCTTTCATATGACATTCTAAACAAATATTTCACTCTTCTTCCTCTTACGCCTGTATTTCTCATGCTATCTTATCCAAGACTGATGTTTGCTATGAGAACAATCAGAAGGTACCTTTCTGTCCAAAAAAACAAAGAAACCATATCAGTAGAATCCTTATCCTTCCTCACAAACTCAGACCCTGGTATCTACAACTTTGTATAAATAATAAATAATCACACACAGCTATTAAATATTTTGATCCTCTGTTTTTATGCTTCAGGTTTTAAAGGTTGAGGATAAACTAGGACAAAAGCAACAGGTATTTCCCTTCCTTCTCATTTATACTCTTCCTACCAACCATGAAATGAGAGAGAACCAGGTCTGAAATGTAACATGAATGTTTTATCACATCTCATCTGAATTCTTACTTGATATGTGATATTTATATTCCAGGCTCTCCTTAAGAGAATATGTTTATCTCAACACCATTCAAATACAGAAATACCCAGTAAAAACTAGATTTTGCACACTTTTCCCTCCCCCTTCAATATTAATATATTATGCAAGTGTTACTATAGGGTTAGTATGACCAAACATTAGAGCTGCAGGTTACATGTGAACAATTTACCATCAGATTGGAGTTGCACTGTACTGGCAGTGTGCCCCACCACTGACTGTTATCTTTCAGGGACTATCTTCAACTAAGATTTCCTTCTACCTGAGCATCTCAAAGTGTTACACAGGGATGAAGTCAGTCAGTGCTCTCTTCCTACTTATTTTAAGCTTGGTGTTCATTGAAAGAAGGTTTAAAGAGCTGTCTAAGGTAAAAAGGATTTTCAGAAACATTATACACAGGTGTAGAAAAGTCAGAGCACAATGACCTGTTCAGAAAACCTGTGGCAGACCAAGATTCCCCTGCATTCCTCTGCTCCAGCAGTGACTCAGCCTGTATAAGCAGGTTCCACAGATGAAACAGCAGAATTGGTATGAATCCTACCTGAGGAAGAAAACACTTTGTGGCTGAAGCCCTGGGAGCTGCCTAGAGGCCCCGGGCAGGCTGATCCCAGGTCCTCGGGATCAGAGATCACTAGAGGGAGCACACACACCACTGCCTCCCGGCGCCAGCTCTGCGACCTGCTCAAGAGCCCGCCTCAGATTTTCAAGTGTCCTCAGCTGCTGAAAGCAAAACGAAAATAATAAATCCTAATGAATAGACATAAAAATCACCATTTAAATTTCCTTGGGAAGGTTTTCCTTCAAAAAAATTTGGGTTTAGAACCAAGCCTGATTTTTCTGATGGGAAAAATATAATACTAATAAAAAGATGAACTTGTTAATGAATAAATCCCATCTCACTTTCCAGAAACACAAAGATAGTTTTTCCAGCCTTTTGCATTTTCAACATTTGCTGTGGGATAATAAAATAATCTCATTACCATATGATCTGAGGAAAAAAAGAGAAACAAGGGAATCTTGATAGACTGTAAAATGAAGACTTGATTTTCCCGTCTTTCAACAATGTATTTTCCTAATCCTGTATTTCTCAGAGTTTCTGATGTAAAGAATTGCACAGCCAAATGATTCAATACCATTGCCAGTTTCTGTTGAGCAGCAGCAGCTCTTATGGAAACAACTGCTGCAAGTTCAGGCTGAAGACATGAAAAGAGAAGACTGTGCTATGGAGCAGCCATTCTCTGCTGTTCCTTGTACCCACTGATCCAAAAACAGACCAGTAATGGGTTTTCAGGTGCTTTTTTTCAGAGATGTGTGCAAATATGTTCTTTATTTGTTTAAAACCCAAAGAGTTTGAGCATTCAACTCAATATCTTTTCAGCTAGGAACTTTGCATAATTACCACACAACTCATCTCATCCTGATGGTGATGGCCATTCTCTGTGGTCTAAAACAGCCCTTTGAAGGGTGACATGCACATCAGTTCCTTCAGACTGCATATTTGCGCATCCACTCCCTCCATTTCTTCCATCAGGCTCCAGATAGTCTGGATAGATCCTTTGCTTTCCCTGCTGGTGTCTGCACCTGAAACAGCTGTTCCATTCTCTGCTTCTGGTTTCTCTCCTGCCCTCTTCACACTCTCCCTCTCTTTGTTTTTCCTTTATAAATAGTTTTGCAAGAAAACTGCAAATGTCCTTCTAGGCCCAACTGCAATCCCTATGGTGAAATTACGCTTGAGTCTCCCCTTGCTCTGCATTCTTCACAGGCTGTTTGCTTTTGCTACCTGTTTCACTGGGATAGGTCTCCAGGCACTCCTGCATGAAGGAACCTCTGTCCTCATCCTTATGTGGTGTATATCCCACTCTTAATTCAAATCAGTCCAAAGAGAAGTGTCCTCAGGAGAAAGGCCAAAGTCACACTTAGTCAATCTTCAAGCAGACACGCAGAAAGAATTACTGACCATTTCAGAAATGTCAGGAGGTCAATAGCAACCAACTCTATTTATGGAGGCATATAAGAATACAGCACATGTTTTGAGTGTGTGTGCTGTTGGGAAAGAAGGGAGGGAAGAAGAAAAGACTTTTCAAAGGACTAAAACTTATCCCTTTGTCCTAAAAGGACACAGAGAAATACTAAGGCAGCCACTGCAGCCTGCAAAACACAGTCGCTTGGCAGTGTAAAACCAACGTTGCCAAAGAGACAACCTTTAAAAAGAAACTACTGTAGCCCTCTATAGTGGAGTGCACCATTCCAGCCCTGTCAGATTGCTGTAGGTCATGAGCTGAACATATTGAGGGTTTATTTCTCTAATAAAGGAAGTAAGTCCCTTTTCCTGCATCTGGATTAAAGTGATCTTTCAGCAGCTGAAAGAAAATCCTCACTGGGTGGTGGTTACTAGGAATCTTTTCCCTCTGCTGCTCATGAGACGTTTTTTCCCAAAAAATGTGGATAACCAATTTTTGAAAATACCAAATAAAACCTAGACAGTACAAAGAAGAAAGGCAATGTTTTTCAATACTGATGACAGTTTTCTCTATGTGCATTTTCTCACTCTTTTTTTACACTGGTTCTTTGACATTTTAAAATTGTCTTTAGTGCCAAACCTTCATTCTAAACAGATCAATCCAAAGTGAGCATGAGGTAAGAATCAATATGGCTTGTGAAGAATTAAACTCATGTCTCTCAAGTCTTTGAAGGCTCTTAAAGTGCCAAATATTTTTTCCATTAACTGTACCATAGTCAATCTATTAAGTAGCTGGAAGATGCTTCTTTATTTTTTTTTAAACATTGCTCTGAATTAGGGAAAGATTAATCTTTAAACAGCATTGGCTGCTAAAAGAGCCTGACAAGCTACCCACACAGATATGACACAGGTATTTGGGAGACATCCTTATTCTATGAATTTTCATTCTTACACTTCTGGTGTTGCATGCTTCGAGACCTAGCAAATGAGAGACTATTCTGCGGCAAAGATTTCACTTTAACTGTTACTACACAGAAAACAATTGACATGGTAAGTTATGACAGAAGAAAATCTTTATAGAGTGAAACAAGTTTCCCTGAAATTCTTTGCCTGCTGCTTTAGCACTCACACAATTCCTGTCAGTTTTGGTAACTCCAGAAATATTTGTTTCAAGCACATCATCTACTGAGTTGACTATGTTGTTTTCTGAGACACTTTCCTGGTAATTCCCCTTCAAAATATGACAGTTTGTTACAAGCCAAGAAGAGAACATGGGAAATCAGCATGATTTTTGGAGAGAATTGGATAAGAAAGCCTAAGATGATATCACACAATTTAGTTTTCATTAAAAGATAGTCTAAATAGCTATGTAGCAGTATTTAGGACTACATTTGAGGAAAGAGAATATAGTAGTAAACCTGTTAGAACCAAATTTTGAACCAAAGCTAACAGTAATTGAATGGGAAAAGCCAAAAGAATAAGTGAAGGTTTTTATTAAAAAAAAAATAACCAGTAATCAGCCACAATTAGGCCACCACATTTCAAAGATGGAAGATTTTCCTTCATCATGCAGAATTCCTTCCCCAGAGATGATTTAATACTCCTACCCTCTGTAAGTAGTTCCAGCCATATCAGGACTATCCAGCCTCATCTCTGCATGTTGTTCCAGGGTTCTGCCTTTCTCCAAGGAGAGGTACCTTAGCGAGCAAGTTTCACTGCATCAAACCTTTGCAGCACCTCCAGTTCAGTCAAAGTGAAAATGACATTTGAAAGGCAAGATCCACACAGTCACAACTCTTATGTTGACCCCTCTCCTCACCTGAAGATGGATATTGACCTTCCTATTTCAGCATGATAATAAACCTTTGATAAACACCACAAGCACTGCCTCAGTCAAGAGGAAAGTTGGCTCATGTTGGGATGGAGAGAGAAACCTTAAGACGTTATTTTACTCACAGTCCATTAGTAAAAGGTCTACAAAATCTACGAGATGAGCACTCTATGTGCCACTGACATGCCTTTAATTACAGCTCTCATAATTGGAGTTACTGCTTTAATAAGAGGGCAAATGCTTGATCTGGTTTGCTTGAAAAAATGAGTCCCATTAAAATTTAATCTCTAATAGCAGGCTTTATTTTGACTAGGGCATTTTTTTTTTTTCAGACTGATTTTATGCACTGATGATAGATATGTTTTTTAGCCAGAGAATGGCTCTTCTCCTTGTTAATGTAGATGTGATGGCTGTAGAAAAGGTATCACTTTTGGTACTTTCCAAATCTGGCAGCTGTACATTGCTGTCTGGCTCAGACTCTTTTGCATTCAACATGGTTATTCTGGTAGTGTTTGGACTGTTTTTGCACAGTGTACATTGCTTGGATAGGGGCTTTGTTAAATTCATAACAAACTAGCACATTCAAGTCACTTCCACAAAATTCTCTTGAGTCAGAGAGAGACACTACTTTCACATCCAACCAGCTCAAGAAATTTCCAGTCTCACTCTACAGTTTCTGTCTCTCTCCTGGAGTTTCTTTTGCCAAAGACATCAACATTATATTAAAAGAAGCAGCAAGGAAAATACCTTGTCTCAGAGAACCATTCTGGGCTAGCCAAATGCATATAGGAAGGAGGGATATATAGAGCTGGTTAAGAAGTTTGTCATAAACAGCCTTCTTCGGAAAAAAGCTTTCATAGCCAAGGGACCATATGCCCATGCATATTTTTTACTGGAAGGATATATACCAGACTTTCCAGTCCTAAAGTAGAAACCGATTCTAAGGCATTAACAATGTAAAAGTGAAAAGGAGTGGTACATTTTTAAAAATAACTGAAAGTATCAAAGATTATTATGATATAACTTTTTGTTGATCCAGCCACATCCTTTTCTCTCTTCAGAATACGATAATCACACAGTCTGTTTAGGAATAATGTCAAAGATCTGAAGTCTGTCTTTCCCTCTGGTCAAATAGCCACTCTGACTCTCTATATCCACCTGTTTCTTTAGCAAAACAGATTAGCCCCGGTTCTGAAGTAAAGCACCCAAAGGCTAAAGATCATTCAGCTCCAGTGATCCACCTGGGGACTTAACACCTGCCTCAGCCAGGGGCAAAGGATAACTCCTGGTTGCACATTGACCTGAACCACCAGCCATAATCAGTATTGATCACCGCAACAGAGACAGTTTAGAACTACAGGGAAGACAGAAAAACTCTTCTCAAAGTGCAAGTATATCTCATTGAATCCAATTACACATTTAATAGAAAGCCTGTTCACAAAATGAAGCTCTTGAGAGACCTTTATGGCAAACAGGAATCTAAAAAAAGGCAAAAACTCTGAAAGAATAACTGAGCAGAAGGTTAAAAAAAAAAATTTGAAACAATGGTAGTCAAAAACTGTGGATTTTCACCTCCTTGAAAATTCAGTTTAACATACTTTTGTTCAAATTAAAAATTTCTGTGTACTAGACCAGAAAATGTAAGACCTCTAAATAATTTTTCATTTATCTGTCAGATGTTAATTGGACACTGGAGACTTTCATGACAAATTGTGATGCAAACTCAACATTTTTAGGCAAATAAGTGTATAATGGACTCTTCTGTGTAATGCATAAAAGTACAAAAAAATTCTCTTTTCTCATGTCTATCAGTATAGTGTTATGTACTGAAACCCCAAGAACAGCCTAAACTAATCCATGCCTAAGCTAATCTGAATGTGCAAAATAAATGTGTTCTGGCCTACCCAATACCAACAATTCTGCATTACTAGCACCTGTGCTGAATCCAGTAGCAATTAACAGAGCAGCTTGCAAGAGCATATTTGACATAAACCTCCTCACGTTAAACAACCTTCCACATCTGGTCACTGCACTTACACTGATCTGTTGTCAATGCAATATTTGCCATAGATTTCCTCTGCAAATCTGGCCAAACTGATGAGGGTTTTCTGTACATTCATTTCCCATTTGTGTCATGGTAACAAGATTTTTTTTTGCTTAGTGCATGTGTCCTGGGACCATACAAGTTAAAGGATGAAGCGTGCATGTAACTCAAGCAGAACATATTGTGCCAGGAAACAAAGAAAAAGGAAATCTGAAATTAATCACAGTTCTATAAATGACTATTTCTTAATATTCAGGCAAGTTCTGGAAGCCATGAGCTGTGCACCACATTTTCTAATTTGTACTTTTCTGAGACTAGGGAAATTAATTTCATGATTGACAGGAGCTTACCCAGACAGTGTAGGCTCCTCAGGCATGGTCCCTTGTGATCCTTAGTAAAAGTGGTATCTGTGACACAATCATGAGGGCAGTCAGATACCATCGGGTCACATCAATACTTAGATACCAGGAAAGGAATTTTAGGAATATTTCTTGGCAGCAAATACCATACTCACATGCAGAGCTTCCCCAGGAACATTTTCTTTATCATTTGTCTGGCGACAGCAAAAGCCACTTTGGCGAATCATAAAAACAGATGACAAATACTGTCCTAGTAGAAATATCTACAGTGAGGGTTATATAAAGGAGATAACTTGGTCCCAACCAGGCTGGCCACTTCCAGTGTGCCAGGTTTTGCAGTACCAGTCTCTTTACTCTGCAGTTCTCTATCACTGATCCTTTTCTCACTTCCATGCACTGTCTCCAGGTTTTCCTATCCTCTGCTGATAGTGCTGAACTTACCCGTCCTGCAAACACTTGTGCTCTTATCCTTCCTCATGCCTTCCTCCTCAGCTGTTCCTTGCTGCTGTGACTTTTTTGCCATTAATCATGGGAAAATCAGTCCAAGAAGGACATCAATCACGTGTGCAGCTATAGGGTTTTTCCATAAAATAGAAAGACTAATTTGACAGGAACACATTTTCACCAATTGTCTTAGTAAATCACTGCCATCCTACTTCCCTCCTTTGTCACTTAGCTTTGGCATTTTACTTTGTCAGCTCCACTTGCAGCCATGTCGGTTTAGGCTGTGAGCTCTTCAGAAATAAGAGACTTGTTTTTTCTGTACAGCCAGACACTTATTAAGTGTAAGGTTCTCTAAAATAATGAAGATTTTTCTCAAGTCTCTCTTGATACATTGATTAATTCAAAGTAGTTCCAAATAGACAGGGGGACATTGGTGCTCTCAGCAAGGAGGTCAAGGAGTGAAAAGGCCATAAATAGTACCTATTTTGATGCATTTGAGAACAGCCAGCATGAAATTGGTTCCATTCTCTTTTAAAGGGTTTTAAATAAAAGCATCTAACAGCAGCCAAACTCTGCTCCCACAAAAGTCAAAAGCTTTACCATTGATATTGAGCTGCACAAATGTCAAGTTCTCTCGCACACCTGGTTCATACTCAATCCATATATATATGTATCTTAATGACTGCACTTCAGCTAGCATTACTAATAAAAACAAAATAAAGCCACAGAAGAAGCTAATATTTTTCACCTAATTTTTATATTTATTAGCCATGTAGTCCTGTAAGTGCTGCAGTATTTTCCAGTGCAAAATAAAATAAATAAAGAATGTAAACATAAATTAAACATTAAAACATAAAATAAATGAAAAATGCAAAAAAATATTTTTAACTTCTGAAATCAGAATACCAAAGCTACATGTACAGGCATTGGCATTGCAGTAGTGATGCATCAGCTAACTAAACTCACCTTGCTCTTTGTTGTGCAGCCCCTCTCTCTGGCATTTCAAGGACGATGGAGGTCTGTGCCAGAAGGTGGTCCCATGTCCAAACCCACTCAGTGCAAGCAGACAAATGGATGCACATGTTGCAAAGGCAGCAGGAAAACAAGGTCTTAGCCCCAGACATTCTCTGTGTTTAACAAAATTGCAGTTGCATTTGCAGAGCAGGCAGGTATTGCATTAACAATGTGCAGAAACAACCCCAGGGAAGTGGAGGCAACAGCAGCATGACTGCTGACTTCAGATGCTGCCTCCCTGCTCCTTTCTTTCCAATGCTACATTTGCTCTCAAGTTGCTCTAACTTTTGAAGTGAAGCATTGTTTGAGGTGCAGAGTGCTCAGATTCATTACTCTGTTTTGGGCAACAAGTAAAAAAGTGGGCCCTCCTAAGAGAAGCTGTTATACCTCCCAATACAGGGATGAAATTTTTACCAGGTTAATACACTGCTTACATGGAACTACTGCGTATTGAAAGATGAAGCCTCAAGGAGAAAGAGTGAGAGACCTTTCTCTGGCACAGTTTAAAACAAGGTGGAGGAGGTGGGGGGAGAAAATTCATTCTAGGTGGTACTGGTGTCCTGTAGTCAAATGGGTCTTGCCAAGTTGAAAAGGTCTGCCCTTCCAGGAGCATCTTAAATTGCAGGCCACTTTAAAAGATCCTTCAAACCAGATACCCAAATGTATTTGAAAACGTGAAGTCTCAGCAGAAGAAGGCAGGCAGGGTGCAGGTACCCTGGCAATTGACAGGTAGGCAGAAAACACAGGGCAGAGGAAGACATTTTCTTACCATAAAACCCACTGAAAACCAATAACAAAACTTCCCCCTCAAATGTCAGCTCTACAGGACATGGTTGTTTTTGCTTTCCAGCAAGTGTCGATGCAGCATTTAAAAAGGTACTTGATTATTTTCCCTTTCTTCAGCCTAAGCTTTCAGGCAGCTGTGATCTAACACTGTTTTTTGCCTCCTGTGAAGAGGCAGACATCAGCCTTTGACAGTACCTGCTAGGAGAACATGACATATTCTCCGGTAATCTTTTCTAACAGGGAGAAAATGACCTTTTGTGTAAAAGGCTTTCTCAGACTTATGCCTCAGTTTACCCAGTAGGACAAATACGATATTCAGAAGAAATCTAAAACCAGTTCAAACTAAGAAAGGACACCAGCTTAGATCCTTACTCACTCAGCAAGAGTCACAGCAGGAAGGATTCAGAAGCTTTTGGTGAAGGCTCAGTGAGATATTTCAACTGTAAACTGTTAAATTCCTTAGTGCAAGTAAGCGTGATAGTGCAAAGCCACAGGGTCCAGCACTCTTGTCAGCTCACAACATAAACTTAAACATTTCAACTGTTTTTAAGACATGAGTGAAGTTATTCTATCAAGAATTAACTGCAGTTTTAAGGACAGGGTTTGATAGGAAGGAGTTCACTATAAAACACCTGCTCCAGCCTCATCCAGAAACAGATGAAAATTAGACTGATCTTTCTGCTGCTTCACCAGCTCATTTTTAGTGAATGGAGGCATCAATTAAGAACTGGGATTTTATGAAAAACAAAAATACTCAGGCAAGGCATGTGATCAAGTTGAAGTACATAATCATCAAAATTTTCCAAGACTTTTGTTTTTCTGATGAAGCAAGTGCTGAGGCAGGAGGAGGTTGCCAGTCTACTCCCCAGTGACTGAATGGCACAGTAATGCTCTGCTCTCTGACAGAGCTGGCAGGATTTGCTACGTAGCAGGATTTGCTAATGCAGGTCCAGATGCTGCTAGCCCTGCAGGTAAGCTGCTCCCTGCCCCTTCCATTCAATCCCTATCCCTTATTTCCTCTCTCTCCCTTACCCTCTACTGGCTGCCCTTCATGATCTTAGGGCATTTCCTCTGCTAGCCAATATGGCCAGTTACTTCTCTCATCCTTTCATCCTCTTGCTTTTTTTCTTTCAGAAATATCCATTAAAACTATTTTATTTCAGGTCTGCTCAATGCTTAATTTAAAATATCTCTCTCTTCCCCTCAATTAGATGTCAAAAACCCTTCTAAGTGTCTGGACTCCCCTGTCCCCAGCATAGCCCACAGTCTCCAGGCTTACAGAAGGCATTTCTTTTAAATAAGTTTTTTTACATGATTTCTAACTAGCCAAAAGTGAGCCATCCTGCCTTGACCCACAACTCCAGTGGGTCAATAGGCCCCCAGACACAGTAGTAGGTTCATCTTTAAATCCCATCTTTTTTCACTCCTTTCTTCCTGGCCTTCCAAATAGTTAATTTCAACTCAGACAGGTCAGACTTCTGTTTTAAAATATCATTATTTTTCACTGCAACAGAGTATTTTTCACTTTCAAAAGCATCTCTGGGCAGCCAGAAGAACCACAGACCATAACAGTGTGTGAAAATGATACTGGCTGTGGAGTACAGCACTTCGCAGCCTACAGCCACACATGGGAAGAAAAATGGGAACAAGGGGACAATGGCCTTGAACATGAAATTGCCAGAAGTTTAATGGGGCATAGAGTTAAAAGACAGTTCATTTTTTGTGGGTTTTTTTCCCTATTTATTATAATGTCCATTAATTTTTTCACTTCCTGAAAGTCTTTAGACAGACTGATGTCCCAGGAAAACATACCAGTGAAGGGAGACAAAGGCTTTGCTAGCCAAAACCAGAATGCTTTCCTTCAGATCCCCAAAAGCAGTTTCTGCTTTGCTGGGGAAGAAGTAGGCAAGGAAAGTTTTGTAGCTGTCCTTACTAGAGAAGTAGAAATCAAAAGCAAATGAAAAGAAATAAAAAGACACTTTTTAAAAAGAATTATTAACTTTTAATTTATGTAGAGGTGATAAGGCATTTTCTGGGAGGCTAAGAATTATTAAACTGTATATGTAGTCATTATTTTTAAAAAAGTACCAACCCCTTCTCTGTTTTCTTCTTTCTTCCAAATCAGGAACCTACAAACACTTCAGCTTCCTCTGAATCTTTGTGATGATCCAGGTGCAGAATTCAAAACTCCTCACACTAGGCTCAGGAGACATATCATACACACTGTATATACTGGCTTCCAGACTTGGGCAATATCAGAACTGAGTACAGCCTATTTTTATCCATTGATAACCCTTTATATTATTGCAGGTTCTAATGCTCCTAAATGCTAAGGGAATGTAAACCTGGCATCTTAAATCATAAGCTTATATGTGGAGACTGAGCTTTGCAGTCTGCTTCTAGGGTAAAATTTCATAATCAGTTAGGGACTTCAGAATTAGAAAATGGAAGTTAATAACCTGGCTAGCCCAAAATAGAAAATAGTTTAAACATTAACAATGTATTTAAAAAACCCCTAACCTTTCCATTTTTATTTTTCAAAAACACATTTTTCCACATTTATACATAGTTAGCCACAAAAGGCTTGGGCCAAAGCCTTTGTCCTGTACTACTCTTCTTTTCACTCTCCTGATGCTGATGGGCCAAACAATGAGATCTTCACTGGCTCCTCTCCAAAGGAGCTTAGCTGTTTTAAGGTGTTACTGTCCCTACCTGATGCTGCTTTTTTCCCATTCCATCACCAAAACTGGACTAAGAAAACCCCACAGCATTCCTCAGCCACTCATGTGCCAAGACCTGCTCCTCCTCTGCCACCAGACCGTTGACACTGACATGCTAAGCTGATGGTGGGACATCAGCCTCTGGCACAGGGTGGTGCCACGCACTTGCAGACACCCATCTTTTCCACCACTGCAGGTGCTTTGGCTGTACACAGCTCCCCTTGGCTCTAGGCAAAGATCCAAACACTCCCCTGTTTTGCCAGCTGGCCGTCAGAGACCCTTGCACATTATCTTCAGGGTTTTAATTAGCTGTTTGCTATAAGTGTGTAATCCATTCCCAGTGTAATCACCCAGTGGCAAATATCCTGCCTAGGGAGTTCCTTTCCGACTGAACTCATGCTAAAGATGCCAGTAAACACAAGGTCTTCCCTTAATAATTTGGAGAGTCCTGTTCTTGACCTAAGAACAACTGAATTTCACTGAGACTATATCAAAGGAAAGTGAAATGAGTAAAAAAAAAAAAAAAAAAAATACATGACTTTTTCACATTTCCCTAATCCAGTTGCAACTCTTAATACATTTACTTTTATAATGCATACTGTGTAGTTGAAGTGCAAAAGATACAGCTCTTTATCATGTTCTTATTCATATATCATTTGTGCTAAAACACTAGGCAGTTGGGGTTTTTTGTTTCTAACGGAGATCAGCTTCCCAATCTTTTTAGTGGCAAAATTTCTATTTGTTTGATAATTTTTATTTTAAATAAAAGAACTGTGTTAATTCCAGGAGAATTTACTTGTTTTGTGTCTTTCAATTCTAAACTCACTGGATTTGTCTTCTTGTTTCAGCCACATTGAGACTTTCTATTTCACTGTGAGATCATAGACAACAGCTGAAGGAGTAATTTTAAACTGACATTTGCCTTTCGTAATCCTGTGTGGAATTGCCTAGGTAGCTAAACTTTGTTCAGCCTGTAACTGAAACAGGAAGATGCAGGTGTAAACAAATGGGTGACTCAGCCTCAGATGGCTCCATACAGCGTTACATCAGGAGCAGGAGAAGTTTTNAGGTCTTTTCTTCTTTTCCACCCCTCGGTCTTATGGGGTGCGTTTTTAACTCAGCCTGGGCTCGGTGCTGCTCTCCGGGGACCCGGGGGCTGGAGGGAGGAGGGCCGGGGCCATCTCTTTCGGCGGCATCTTTTCGCTCTCCTTCCGTGGCCGCCGCGGGCTGCTGAGGCTCAGAGACCCAGCCCAGCCCGGCTTGGCTCAGCTCCCTCAGGGCCGGCCTCGGCACGGCCGCCCTGGCCCAGCCCGGCTCGGCTCAGCTTCCGCAGCGCCGGCCTCGGCACGGCCGTGGCTCCCGGGGCCTCCCAGGGCCAGCCGGCCCCTGGGCCCGGGGCCCTCCCAGCCCAGCTGCGATATTACCTCATGGCGCGGAGTCCCGGAAAGAGGGCGGGTCTCCCAAGATTCCTGTTTTTTAAGCGGTGTCCCAGAGGGTGTACCCCTTTTACCTGATTGGCCAGCTTAGCTGTTAGTTCCAAAATGGATTAACAATTGGTTTTTTTTTACCATTTATGCTAAACCAATACACTTGGATGAACTCCAAAGCAACAGAAGCATCGGCATCCTGGCTTACCCTGTCATATTGCAATACCCTGGATCTGCTAACACGAGTTTAACAATGACACATTGTTTGCCAAAAGCACTCCTTTTCATTGGCACTTAATAAATTTCAAATAATCCCTTGTCTGCATACCTGAAGTTTGATATTTAAAACTAATGAGGATTTCAAAGACCAGCTGACAAAGTCATGCTGACATGAATTGTCTCTGACCCTTACCATAACAATAAGGCATTCTGAGAACTCACTTTCTAAGCATCTCAGATTTGGTGCCTGGAACAAGTGGAATCTGGTGCCTCTATCACAGAGTGCCTTAGTTTTACACGTGTGAAAGAGGAGTGGCTGCATGCATGGCATGGGACTGCTGCTTCAGGAAAAAGCACGAAGGGACCACTCAGGCATTTGCATGGAAAGCCATACTGCAGAGAGGGTACCTCTTTTTTTAATCTTAAAAAAAATCAACCAGACGGTGCAAACAGCTGAGAAGTTATTTGTACTCTGGGTCTCTACACTATGGCTGCAGAAAGAAAGGACTTTAAGGTACGATCTATTAAAGCACTGACAGCTTTTAAGGTGAAGTGGAAAGTTCAGCCTCCAAGGATGACAATTGTCCTTTGTCACCAGAGAGCTCAGATGGAAAATTTATTACTTGCAGCCAAACATTTAAGCTGAACTGGAATCATGCCACCAGAAAGACTGTTTGCACAGTTCTGCTTTAATAGTTAGTGTCTTGATACTTGGGTGAGAGACTAATAATATGACATGGCGTAGAGGAGCCCTCTCCAATTTATCCACTTGACTTCTCACATCTTTTCTTGCCATCTGAAATCTTGTAACATTCTTAATCAAAGGTCACAGGAGACATTGATACACAGGCAAACTTTATATATGGCAAGGCAAGGTTATCACACCTGATAAATCCAGGCCCTCTCTAACATTTCAGAATCTCTCAGAAGAGAGAAGATGAACTTGGGATAATTACTATTTTTTTTCAAGCAACTTCTTATAGCTACATTAATTCATGCTCCTATATTTTTATATGTGTATATTTACATACACTGTACATATTTGTATAAATTTATGCATATATTTATGCATATATTTACACCCACCATATATACATCTATGCACAGTTCATTTCAGTAGGTTCTAGGAAGACTACAGCTACTCCCTAGTTAATTTTTTCAAGTAACTCAAGAACCAATCTTGAAAAGTACAAGAATAAAATGATTGCTTCCCTTTTTCAATCCAAATGAATAAAATACCTCCATCTTACATTGCAAAACTGAATAATTCATTTTCAAAACAAAAACCTTCTCAAGTGTATTTTGAAATGTTCATGGGAAAGACATCATATTTCATTCTGCCCTAGCTTTTGCTGTCTTGCTCAATATTACAAAAGTCACCAGCAAACGAACAGGAATAAACTGTTGTCTCCTGGAGGATAAATCATCTCACATTATCACTGTGAGCCATCTGCCATGCATTTTTAAACATCTTGCCCCTAACACCAGTATTAAGTGGCTGCAGGGAGCACTCAGCATCCCAGGCAGTTACCAACCAATTGGACAGATTTCTGGAAAGCACCACTCTAAGAGCACCTTTCTGGGGTGAATCCAGTAGGAATGGCTGTGCATTTGGAAAAAAGGGTCATCAAGTGGTGTGGCTTTTACAATGGTGCTGACTATGGCCTTCAATTATGTTTAGCATGTGAATATGTGACATTTACTACCTGAGGATTTAAAAATAATTTTAGCTTTAAGAGAAGTATTTAGCTGATGGATAAAATAAAGCATACAAAAGGTGAAAAAATCCCTCCAGCTGGCCTGCCCAGCTCTGGTAGATCTGCAGAAAGGGAATAAGACACATGGGACTATTTTCTCTACACCCATGTATTACAGGATATAACCTCCTTCAGCCTCCACTGCTCTGTTCCTTGGAAAGAGCCACATGATGCTCCCAAAATCTGGGGATACTCTTAATGGCATTACCACTGTAACAAATTTGGGCTGGTATTAAAAGATCACCGCTACAAACAGCTCTTACAGTTGGTGAAACAGAACACTCTCAAGCTTAAACAGATAAATAATGGGAAGAATAAGCCTTTTCAGATCAAAATTCTGACAATACCATGTCAACAAGAAAAATACTAGAAAGTTTAAGAATATGTAGTAATCTTTTGAGTCTTTGTATCTTCTCTGCTTGTCCTATCACACTTTATCATGGACAGTCCCTGTACTGCAGGCATGCTCTTTTTTTTTTTTTTTTGGTTAGGCTTCCTGCTGTATTTGTTGCAGAGAAGCATATTTGTTTTTTCTGTGCAATACTATTTCAACTAGTGTCCTCTGTAGCTTTCCTGCTGTTTCTTTTTCTCTGACATTTATTACTCTACTTTCCCTTCTACCCCTTACTTTTCGGCTTGTTCTGGTTTGAATTACAAAGAAATGATAAATTCTATTGAGTGTTGTTATAAAAATGTTTCTTCTTGTATCCTGAGGTGTTGACCCCATTGTAGCTGAAGGCTCTTTTCAGATCTAAATGGTGTGTTTCTTCCAATTTGACCTGCTGTCTCACATGTGTCTTTTAGTAACATGATTTTAGAGCAGACATCAAGATTTAGAAAAGACATCAAGATGCAGTGTGGGATGTAGAAAAGACCTTAAAAACTGAGTTTCTTTCTATTGCCTTTGACTATGTATGATTTTGGGGATGCTTCTTTCACAGGAACACTGAGTGATGCACAGGGTCTCATATTATGTGAAGAAGCATTTCTCAGTAACAAATATGAATTTGACCTCTCTTCCTCAAAGTGAATGACAAAATTCCAGCTGATATTGGCCACAATAGGAGCAGAATAATGTTTTGACACTTACACTTAGAGAGGAATATATAGAGACAGGAAATACACAATCATATTGAGAAGTACATAAAGCATGTTATAAAGCTCTGGCATAGTAATAACTGAGCTGCTGAGTTCATTTGTGCCCTGTCAAAGAAAAATACTATTTCATAAATATATGCAAAGGTTCACGCAGGGGGACATTTGATCTTGGGAAGCTATCTCAGACACAGTAGATTAATTTCCTTCTTTTCCACATTTGCCCCATGTCCTGGGGAAAAAAAAAAAAAAAGGGTTTTACTTAGAAGGATAGCCTGCCTATGCTATAATCTGTGTGACTGGTAAATCACTTTCCTTGTGAGCATAAGGGAGTTTTCACTCTCTGGCTCTAGAACCTGTTTTCTAGGGCAGCTGCCACTGCTTCAGGAGGCAGTTAATACAACTCCTTGTTATTTAAAACTTACTTGTTTACTCTATCCCATGCTCAAAAAAAGTTATTTAGTTTCAGTTTAGCACTGGTTCAATTTTCTTGAAATCAAAATCTCTGTCCTCCATACAATATCAAACAACCCCACAATTTAAATATTGAATAAGCATAATTCTTAACATTGTCTGAAAGCCCAGCAAAGTTATTAGAGTTATTAGTTATTAATAATCAGTTATTAACCACATAGCAGCTGATTTCTGGATGCCCTGGGAAAACAATGCCTGTTCAGCACCACAGCAATCGAATTATCTGAACTTTCTGCAAACACTAGCTTTGCACCAAGATAACGATGACCTGGTTGACCCTTCTTTGTTCCATCCTAAAGTATTGGTATAGCCATGCTGAAAAACCTACCTTTTTGGGCTAGAAATAAGAGAATTGGTCAATGTACAACAAGCTTATCAGTTCTTTCCACTTTGACAATGAAGAAAGTTGGGGGCTGAAAGACTAAAAACCATGAAAAAATGTTCTGCTTTCAGTCAAATTCACAATACCTGACTACTTGGAAATGGGAATCAGTGGGTGAAAAAGCACTCGGAAGTCTCTTTTTAGCTGCCATTTGTTGTTGCTGTTGGGAAATGACAGAGCTAATATGGTTAAGCGAAAGCTGTTTCCAGCTAGCAGAACCTTGACTCAGCAACACACAAATCATGACACCAATATTGGCCTATATTCAATAAGGGATGTGAAATTTGCTGTTCAGGTTACTGTTTCTTGTTGTGTATGAATTCACTGGGGACGGGGGTGAGGGAAAGAAATAAAAGCAAGAAAGAGAAGATGAAGAAACAAAAGACTTAATTTTATCACAGGGTTACTCTTGCTGTAGCAAACAGCAAAATCTCCATATTTCCATTACCTGTGGCTACCTTGCAAAGCAAAATTCACCATAACATTTCCTGTGTTCAAAGCTCACCACTGGCTGAGTTACACAGTCAAGTTAGAGCAAGCCAGACTCTGCTGCCTTTTCTTAAGATTGGTAAAATAAGTGCTTTGGAGTGAAAAACATTAAGATTTAAGCATAAACATATTTCTAGATCCCAGACAAGATGAGATTTACTGTGTATATGTATGTGAGAGAGAACACCTTTCTCCACCCCTAGTTACTTGTTGTTCTGCAGAATATTTATTCAAATACTGTAAATACTTATACCCTTTGTTTAGGATGCAGGGACTGTCATTCAAAACCTCATTAAGCAGCCAGCAGACATCTCCATTGCAAGGAACAAGTAATAACATCAAGAAAATCTGATAACTTGTCAAAGAAAAAGTGTACAAGACATGCAAGAACAGCGACCTTCTTTGCTTCTTCATGACAGAGCCGGAGTCATTATGAGCTCCCTCTTCTTTGACACCCATGCCTTTGTAGTCTTGAAGGAAAGGGTGACATGGGGCAGAAGGCAACACATGGGGAAACAAGCCAGATAAGAGAGACAAGACATGGTAATGTGAGCATATCAGTGTGGATGTACATGCATTTTAAACAGCCAGTAGTGAGCCCTGAACTTGAGGGCAGAGCTGGCAGAGTTTATGAACACACACGTAATACGTGCTGTCAAACAGAGCTGCACTGCAGAAAGATGGTGACAATCAGAATCACTCAAACAGAGCTGCACTGCAGAAAGATGGTGGCAATCAGAATCACTCGGAACACTTAATGTGAGAGGTGGAAAGGCAGTCTAAAAAGGATAATAATATAGGGCAACCAAAAACTCATGTCAGGTGCTCTGGCAATGCACACTACTGTCATATGATTTCCAACATAAATAACTGTTTATATTAAAAAGGAAAGAAAGAAAAAAAAAAAAGAGTTAAAGGTTTTATACATGCTAGCAACTTTTGCATGTGTCTTCTGTGTGCATGTGTCTTCTGCGTACATGCATCTATTGATATTAAAATGACTGTAAGCATTAAATGCATGCATTAACATGAATATGCCAAATAACATAAAATTGAGGTAGACAAAAGCTCTCTTCCAAAAGCAAAAGGAGCAGCCCACAGAGCAAAATCCAGAGGGGAAAAAGGAGTTACAGATGAGGAAACCAGCATGCGACGCATACCACTTGTGTGATACCAGGTCTATGTCTCTGTAGCTGAAACTCATATCAGTGTTTCAAAATGCACATGTGAAACAGCTCAGACAAAATCTCTGTGCATGGTGGTTGGGGAAGACAGTGGAGCTGAGCCAGCAACAGCCCCATTGTGTTGTAGGCTGAGACAGTTCAACAGTATTTTAAGAGTGGAGAAGGCCCTCAAATCTTTGTAACTCTTTGATAATTGCTTCACTGAATTCACTGTGGCAGGCAAACAGCAGAGATCCTTGCACTGTTTTTGTTCATGGTGTTTTCCAGTAAATTTGTTGAACTTCTTCTGAGTGAGATACAAACTCCTTTTGAAATGTTTTTCAAAAAAAAATCTGATTAACCTCTCTTCTATTTCAGGGTCATAAATAACTCTGATGCTCAGAGAAGGCTGCAAGCTTCAAGATCGTTCACCCAGCAAGGAGATGACTCCCACCTTCTGGATATGCAAACCTGGATGCCTAAGCATGCCATATCCTCTCCTTCTTGCATTTAATTTAATGCCTCTGATAATATTTTCACAGAACAGGCTAAACTATTTACAATGAAATGAGATGTTGATTTTTTTTATTTGTAATAAGGTTTTTCTTGATTTGAAACCTGAAGATAAAAGAAATTCCTTGAAGCAGAATTGTTTTCTAAATCTGTTCATCAGTAAATTTGCCTGATTCACCATAAGCAAGGTCTCTGTTTATTAGTTCATCAGCTATGTTAGGTTTTTGCAAAACCTGTGAAGAGTCTCATTGGCAAGGTAAAATCCTATTGATACAACTGATATAGCTGGGAAAACTAGACAAACTTGGAGCCTTATAGTCTTCTACAACAATGCTTTCATACATTAGAAACTAATCAGGGATGTACTATTCCTCCAAAATTTGTATCTGGCTTATTACAGCTTCACCTTTAAACCATGTCTAAGCCATAACAGAAATACAAAGGGGTCAAGGTGTGGTGATCTTGCTCAGCAGTGTCAGAGAGTTTTCAGAGTTCTTCCAACCAAAGCTTATTACTGAAAAGATACTCTAAAAGTCATAACTCAAGTGTGCCACCCCGACAGGGGAGCAAAGGTGAAGATAAATAATTGGAGAAATTAAGCATCCTCAGAAAGCAGAGGAAAGAGGCAGAAGAACGACAACCAGTTATAGCATGGCCAGGCATCTACATATTGCTGATAAACAAATTCTGTCTTGTTTGCCTCACCCAGACTCAAAAATTCAGATGAGATAAATACTTGCAGCCAAAGCAGGGCCCACTGCGTGTTTCTTAATGTTTTCTTTATGATGATTATAGAGTTGGAACCATGTAAATTTGAACTTGCTAACCATAACTCCCATAATTTCATCACAAATTACTTAACTATGCTTTTTTGAGGACATTTAACTGCAAGCTGTCCTTGAGATGTGACAACATTCTTCTTGCAGACTCAAACACTTATTAAACAAAATGCTCTTTCATTTCTTTTTGGCAGGGTTAATTTTCTGCTGCTTTAACTCCTTAAACTATCTTCCCAAGTGCCAGCCCACCATTGGTGCCAGGACAAGGGAAGAAATGTGAGTGTCTGCTGGAGCTGGGAATGAATTTATTTCTTCAGAAGAGGCCCTGGAGCTCAGTGGCCCTGTGCAAGGGCACCATCACACCCCTCTTGTGTTCACCAGACCCAATAGAGGTGTCACCCACCCTTACAGAATAGCTCTGGATCCAGGGGAACTGATGTCATCTTTAAGGTGGCAATGCTGTTTTGTAGAGCCAAACCTCTGCTGCCTCTTTGTAAGTCAGGGAACTGCATATATTTGGAACGCAAACCATTAAAAGAAATTACTAATGGGAACTACTTATGATTTGAAGGTTAGTGTATTGCTGGTATGGTTTTGGAGCTAGGCACCTAAATACAAAGGGACCTTAGAAATACAGCTTTGGCAAGGATGAGCTCATGATTTCAGTTTGCTCCTTGCTGCCAAAATATACACTTGCCTCACATTTGCAATAAAAGAGTTAATGTTATTGTTGTCCTGATCTACTCTAAGGCTTTATTTTTTAAAGGGCTTAACCAAGCTGCATCACTTTCTCATTTACACTAGAACCCCCAAAAGGGTCTCCTGTTGCATGCTGTAATCACATTCTGGAAAGTTTTATTAATAAAAGTGTTTACTGTTTTAACCCTGAGTGACCAAGCCAAACTTTATGCCCTGTACTGAGTATTCTTCTGAATGATTCAAGGGAAATTAATGCTATTTATCCTGAGGCTGAGAAGCAACAGGAAAATTAGCATGCATGTCACTGTGTTCAAATCCCTGAAAAAGTTGACAATTCTATTTGCAAGTATAATTCCAGACTGTCCAGGGAGATGACAGACAAGCAGGTGCAGACGTGCCTGAGAAGGAAACTGCTTTAAGGCTGTACATGTAACACAAATGGAAGGAATCTCCCCACTTCCCTGGAAAGATTTTAAGGACATGATTTAATGAATTGTTTGACACAAACCTGAGAATATTAAAGAAGAGAGACAACAGAAGGCAAGCAGAGTATTAGCCTGTGCATCCTTTCCAAGCCTTCTGCTTGCCAAGGCAGGAATAGCCTTGTTGTCTTCTCTGGAAAACTGGGGAGCTTAACACTCGCATTATAAAGTAATGAAAGAAGGGCACTTGCTATAATTATTCAGGGAAAACACTGATGGTACTGGAATTCACTAGCAAGGAACAGCTTTTGTAGCTGGCTAAACGCAGGAGGGAAGCTTGACAGAGGCCGTTTTGGCAGTAAAAACTAGATGTTATGTTCAGTGTATTCTGAACAAGTACTTGGCACACAAAGTGAACTCAGTTGAATTTATTCAAGAAGCAACAAGCTGTGAAATGTGTGTTTAGCTTGGTAGATTGGCAACAGTGGTTTCAGTCAAAGAAAGGACCACCTAGTTTCTCCTGTTTGGAGGTCTTACCTACTACAGTTTATCACAGACAGATTATATACTGTCCAAATAGTTGTTTATTTTTTCCTGTAATTTGTCCATTAATATCAGCAGGGTTGATTTTCCAGTGAAACATTTATATTAGTCAGAAATTAAATAACTTGGTAAACCTCATTACAAATTGTCAATGCAGAACATGCTACATTTCTTCTTAGCTGTCTGTCTAGCATTGATTTTTACCCCTGACAGAGTCAAGGCCATGGCCATGGAGGCTAAAAGATGTCCCTGCTACTCCTAGCACTGCTGAGGATCAGGGAGCCGAGTAGAAAGAAGGCTTTACACCCCAAGTGCTAGCAGAGAAACTTTCCTTTAAGAAAGAGGCAGTCAGAGCTCCTGTTTGCTTTTACCCTGCAATCTGATTTGTTTGGCTAACAGCAGCTAATGGAACATATAGTAAGTGAGAGCAAACAGTAGTTCCAGACTATGGCTGACAGGAAAGCTGAATAAAGCCAGATGTGCCTGTGAGACCCTCAGAGCCTGTGCAATGCACAGCCTGTATGGCAGAACAGCACTGGGGCTCCTCCACAGGCCGTCTCTTAGCTTGGAAGTACACAGTGTGAAGGCAATTTGATTCAGGGAATGAACAGGTGTGGATCTGTTTTCCCCAGGACTAATCCTTAATGTTTTTCTTATCCATTAATAGAATTACACATTGAATTAATAATGTTTTTACTCCTCCGTACATAGAAGGAGATGCAGGTTTGTATTTTGTTTTGTTGGGTTCTCCCCGCACAAAAAATTCTCTATTGAGAATATGCATAGTAAAAGTTTGAGAAAATTAGACTAATAAAACAATAAATAAAATTCTTATTTAACAGCCTGCTTTTAAAAAAGCATAGTTCTGGGTTTTTGTTGTCTCTGTGAAAGAGGTAAATATTTTTCTCCAAAATTTTACCTCACTTTCTCCAATGTTATGATTAGATTCATTTCTTCTAGAGCTATCTATTGATTCCAAATTATTAACTTGGCTACAAGAACTAGTTACATCTGCACTTTAGTGATAGATATTCTTCTTCAGGATAACATATAACATTTATATATTGACAACCAAGAATTTTATATTTAAAATTTAAAATAATTGAAACACAAATTTTGGGTGTACTGTAATAAACTTGTAAACGGGTTTATTATTTTAAATTACACTTTATTTCCAAAGGGGTTGGGGTTTTTTTCCACCAGTTGAGGAGGAAAATTTATCTTATGAAATGTAAAATGACATGAAGCTGCATGATGAACTGTTCATTTGATTGCATTTTAAATTTCTCTTCAAACAATGTTTTCTACAATTTGTTTTTACTATCATGATCCTAATTTTCTCTTCTCTACTCCCCCACAAACCTTGAAAATATTGGCATAAAATCTGATATTTAAAAACAAAACCCCTTGAAATGTCATTGGAATCTTTCACATTTGCTCACTAGCTTCTTTGTGTGAGAACTTAACTTCTTCAAGTCCAAATACATATCTCCGGGGCCACTTGATTTAAACATATGCCACAATTTCCTACTTCACTACATGACCTTGACATCTGACTCTAAGCAAAACATATACGATTAAAAAAGATGTGATGCTATCATGATCTAACAAAGGTCAATTAAATCCAGGCCTGAATTCTAATGAATTTCAAGTGACAGGCACCTCTGTTTAATGCTGAGATACTGACTCAGCGGTGCTTAGCTATATCAATCTGACACCTGGGTCAGTTTTCTGTTCTTTCATACACCTCCAAATTTAACATCCAAATCTGTTTTGGGTTCCTCTGATAAGTCTCTGGCTTTTTAGTGTGTTTATAATACTGTTATAAACTTACTGACCTGCCCTACTACTACATGCATAGCACAGTTTATGCCATCCTTGCACATTAGAAGTTATTTATTAATTTGTTCTTTATTTGTGAAGATGATTACTACAAGTGGATGCATACGACAGCCAACAAACCAAACCAAACCAGGCATCATTAAAAATCAGTGCTGTTTGCCGTCTTCCAACCAGTGTAAAAGAGTGCGGGCATTCAGGCAACAGGCAGCATCTTGTCACTTAAAATACACTATATTAAGCACAAGATTAGAGAAAACCCCACGAAGTATTCAACACAGTGCATCTTCCCAGGAATTCACTAGACCCCAGCATTATTGTCCTGCAATCTTATGAAATTGAGTTATTTAACACTCACAGCAGCCTAAGTGAGGACAGAAACTGCAGAAGTAGTCCACTTACAAAAGCCCTATTCACCCCATTGAGCAGAAGTTCAGCTCCTTTATTTGAAACAAAAAACAGTACTCAACCAAAAAGCAAACCCACACTTAACTACCTCAAACAGATGAAGCATTACTGAAAATTGTCATGTTAAAGTCCTCCATGACCTGAGCCAAGGGCCAAACTCACCCATGGTGCGATTCCTTTGACTTCAATAGAGTTGTGCTGGCAACCACCTCAGCTGTACTTGGCCCAGTGCCATTATTTATGCAAGGCTGTGCTGTGTGTCTTCTCTTGATAAATGCCAGCACTGTAGAGCTCTAAAAAATAAGGAAAAAACATTCTTCAATAATCACAACAAGACAAGAAACGCAGACACACAAACTGCAGCACAACAGATAAACAAGAATTTACAGTTGAGCTATGTGCAAGCACTTAGCAGAAGTTTTTCTTGTATTTTAAAGAAAAAATGTATTGTCATAACTAGCACGAGCTTCTTTCTAGTAAATGGACTACAATTTGACTCTTTCATCTCTGCTTTGAGGCACAATTTTTCAGTTAAAAATAGAAGCAGAATGAGACAAATTCTGACTGACTTTTTATGGACACACCTTGGCCTGCAGTTTAACAGACTTGAGGGAGTGTAGGACTTGCAAATGCACTTTCAACATCTTTAAATTTGGAAATATTTAGCGCTGCTACATGAGGTATGAAGCAAAGCAAAATCTTCAAGACTCACAGGAACATGGTCACTAGTTTATATTTAGGTAATATGCCCATCATGTTACTAGAGGCTGTTACTCTTTACTAAAGGCTTTAGAAAGCCTTTAAATAGAAACATGAAGGCTCTAACCTACCATTTTGCTGAATTGGCATAAGTTATCTTAACACACTTGTAAGGCAGTAGAAGGCACTAACGAGAACCTACAAAGCAGGCTGTGGCACCTGTTTCTTAGGAGCTGACTGTGAATGTCAGGAATTCAGTGTCAGCACACAGCCTGGCTGAGGAGCAGTGAATGCAAATTCTCCCAGGAGCTCCCTAAAGCCAACATTCTCCATTTCCTATATGCTGGTGTTTTTTTTAACAAATCAGTTCAGCATGTGTATTTATTTATACATACGTATGTATGTGTATAAGATCAGCTTTCTTTTCTCCTCACATTTATCTGAACAATAACAACATTTAAAAATCAGATGTCATCTGAAATCAATGAATGCATACTCACATGTCTTTCTTTTGTCTGCTTAAAGGCAATGGTTAAGCTTTGTATATTCATTCACACATGCAGCGAAACTGTCATGCCTTCCCGACACTGCAACAAACAAAAATGTGCAATGGTAATTAAAAAAAACAACCCGGAAGAGTACATAAGCAGTTGTATATTCAATATTGCTCATACTGCATGGATCAGTAGTCTGTGAAAAAAGGAGTTGGCCCAGTAAGCTAGGATAAATACAGATTTTAAGAAAATATATGAAGGCACATTTCAAATGAGAAAAAAAATAAAAGGTTTAAAGGAAAAAAAAAATTACTGAAATCTGATGCTACTAAATAGTTTTGTTACCTTAGGCAGACTATTTAGCTTACCCATTTGAAGCATAAGAAAATGTCTCTTTATCTGAATGATAACTGAATTTTCCTGGGAAGGTAGAACAGCTTATAACAGAAGGAACTTTTTGAGTTTATTCAGTCTACTCTCTCTGCTCAGAGCAAGATCTAGTTTGAAGAACTTAGGTCCTGATTGCTCTGGACCTTACCCAGTCAAGCTTCAAGTATCTCCAGTGGTGATACTGGAACTTACTCTAATTCTTTATGAATATTTTTTTTCTCCACTTACAGATGTGAATTTCTTGCATTACAGCTTGCATCCATTCTCTTATCTGGACATTGTGGAAAATCATCTGTCTCCATCTCCCCTACACACTCCCATCAGGCAGCTATCAGGGCTCTTTCCTGTCAGCCTCCCCTTCTCCCAGCTCTCACAGCCTTTCTTTGTCCATTCTGTGCTCTTGCCCTGACCAGCCTGTGTCCCACTGCTGGGCTCCATCCAGTAACCTCAGCCTCTCTCTCTTCCGAGGAGCCCCAAACTGGGCACAGTGCTCCAGGTGAAGCCTCTCCAGTGCCAGACAATGGGGAAGGATTGCTGACCTCAGCAGTAGTCCAGTGGTGAGCAGTCTTCTGCTGGCCTTTGTGGTCCTGGTTACAACTTGGTGGTCCTACCAAGACATATTTTGAACTGTTCAAAGTCTAAAAATAACTGCAGAAATTGTTAGGTAGTATTTATGCAAGAAAGAATGACAACTTGTGCTTTTTAATCCTACCCAAAATATTTACTTAGCTAAATTATCAAAATTTGAACTTTATCTGATAGAGAGTTCCTGTAGAGAGATGTCAGAGACCTTTTAGAAAGAATATATTTATTATCATTATATACTTACATTGCTGTCAGATGGAAGATTTAGTCAGGGAATAAAAAACTTAATTTCATCATCTGATGTGATAACTGAGTAGCTTCTTCCTATTTAAAAAGAATAAATGAGAAGACGGTATATTTAATCAAAGAGAAATTCAGCATTTGTGATTGCCGTCAGTTAAAGCACAAATCCCTCTTTTCCTTTCTTAGTTTCTGTATCACTATCCTTCACTGGATCATCCACCTTAAACATGGTTATTTATCATTTGCTTAACACAATCATGCTATCAGTGCAACACGATTACCTCTCTTTTTTGATGCTTTACCATTTTTTTTCCACTAGTTTCCTTCAAACAACTCTATCTTCATCAA
This sequence comes from Donacobius atricapilla, assembly GCA_013397315.1. Classification (NCBI taxonomy): domain Eukaryota; kingdom Metazoa; phylum Chordata; class Aves; order Passeriformes; family Mimidae; genus Donacobius; species Donacobius atricapilla. Next base: position 225,873 of record WBMY01004701.1, on the reverse strand, counting down.
TGTGCGGCTATTGTAAAAACAGATTTTAGCTCCTTTTTAATAAGCTCCTGGAGTGCAACCTTGCTGAGAATATTTTAGACAGTTTTGCCGTTCCTATTATATCAAAAACATGCATATTATTCTTCTTTATCTTCTGCAGACAAGAGCACAAATCTGCTCCCTGTAAGCTTTCTTTCCAGTGGCAATCAAGGCATTCATACCTGGACTGTATCAGATACAGCGCCCTAACAAGTGAGCTGCTCAATGCTATCCCATCCACAGGACTGTAATACTCTATAATCAAACACACTTTTCTACTATACAAATTTCTGGGCAGACTAGCAAACTAGTTTTTTACATTCCCAATGATTTCAACAGTAGAAGTTAAATCCACTTTGGAGACCTTGTCCAAATATAATTTTTACTTTTGATGGCTATATTAATAGTAGCTTAAAAACATAGGACTAATATGAGATTTTCAGGTATACTAAATCTGGTCTCCTGCTATTATAAACAGTGTTGACATACAATCTTGCCCATAAATATATCCTATTTCATTTACATAGATTTTCTTCTTGTTTTTTAAATCCCCCATTACCATGGAAAAGCATACCTGAAGCTTCCATCATGTTCTTCTCTCCAGCCCAATTGTACTCAGAACCACTGAAAAAATCTTGTTTCTAGTACATAATCCTTTTAGTTAGTCCTTTGGTTTTATTCATTTCACTCCTTTAATTCTCTTTCTTCAAGTGATATAAATAGAGGATTTTCAACATCCTTTTAAAGAATCACCTCTGCTCCTCTTTTGTTTTACAGTTCACCTCTCACAATTGCAGAGGATCAGGACTTCAGACTATCCCAAATGTAGTGTTCACCATGGCCAGGCTGAAAGGTATTAATAAATGACTCCCTTAGTCTTTGGAAGTGTTTTTCCTGAAATGTGAGGCCTTTCTGTGGACATAGCTTGTAACCTGACAGCTGTAACTGTCTCCTGTGTGTGTTGTAACAGCAGCCAGAATATAAACCCAGTTCCAGTGAGAGAAAGAGGTCTGTGCTCAAAAGTATCCAAAGCTGAGGAACTGCCGCAGCTAGTAGGGGCTGAAGATTTTTCTTAGCACCTAGGTTGACGCTGGTTGAGAAAACACATCGAAAAAGCAGGACAGTAGTTTGTAATACAATATGGCTTTTACATGTTAAGGTTCTTAAATTTTATGACAGTGGGTGTAGGGTTACAAAGCATTAGATTGTTGTAACGGGTTAAAGTTCAAAACCGGGCAGAAACACCAAAAGATGTAGTGGTTTCATATTTGCCAAATTTTGCTTGTTAAATTTAGAGTAGTGTCTATTTTTCCACTATAGAATAGGATTAGAAGAAAGGCAAAACAGGCTTAACTTAAAGATAAAAACAGATTTATTAACACACACTAAAGGGAGAACNCCTTTATTGACTTTGATATCTTCATATTATCCCTTTGCACACCTCCAATTTGGCCTTTTCTCTCTCTTTGAGAAGGGTTAGAGTTTAAAAAGTCTCAGTCTGTGTTAGGAAAGAGTTAACATTTTCTGCCCGGGCCTGTGGATGGCCACGTGGGCTCTGCCACGGTGGCAGCTGTGAAAGTCTCAAATCAATACCGGTGTAGAAAAGCTCAGAAACAGTGACCAAGATCTTTTCTCCCCCCTCCACGCCTCCGTCTTATGGGATGGGTTTGGCCCAGCCTGGGCTCGGTGCTGCTTTCCAGGGGCCTGGGGGACATCTCCCTTGGTCCGGCCAGTGGCATGGTGTAGGTCTTAGGATCGCCTGGATGTTAACAGCTGTGATTTCCAGCAGCCACCAGGCTCAGGGGCCTGACTCAGCTTGCCTCCCCTATGGCCAGCCTCATCCCGACTGCCCCGTCCTGGCCCTGGGGGCGGCGGGGCCTGAGCTGGGCCCTGCTGCTGCTCCCCTCAATGTTACCTCATGGCAGGCCCAGGGCAAAAGAGGGCAGCTTTAAATTCACCTGTATTTAAAGCTGTGTCTCCCAGAGGTGTACACTTGTATCCAATTGGCCAACCTGGCTGTCAGTTTTAAAGCAGATCACTAATTGGTTTTTACCATTCATGCCAAACCAATACAATTGTGCAGTTCAGCACTGCAACAACAACTGCCAGGTACGGTTACCTTCTGATAGATGCCTGTCCAGTGGGCTGAGAAAGGCAAATTAGCCTCAGCCCAGTTCTCACCTGAAAAGTCGTCATCATGAAATGCTTCATACTATAAATTTGCACTAAGTGGTGATGGTAGAAGGGACTAAGATTGAATAGATGTTTTGTGCCATTTCTTTCATGCCTCTAGGCAATCCCTCTTGGTCATGGTTGAGATATTTTGCTGAAGTAAAGACAGGGGTGTTTGTCTTCCCTCCCTGTACCCAGCTGTCTTTTGCGTAGGAGCAAATAGAGATTAAATGCTTTTTAGACAGAAGTTAGTCAGGTGAATTAATTTTGTTTCAAATTCTTTTTATATGGTTATATCTCACACTATGTTTGCAGGGAGGTATACACATTTTTCAAAATTTAAGGCTGTTATAGACGGTGTCATGTGAAAATTTTACCATTTACATGCGAGACAGCCTAACAGACAGGGGCAGGGGGGAGAAGAAGGAAGCAAACTAAAATTGCAGAAATCTCATTTGCCTTTCCACAGCAGCTAGACCCCAATGATTTACTTTTCAGTCTTTTAATACACGTGAAACATCATTTTGTGCATGCCATTGCACCTTACTTGGATGCATACTTATTTCCAAGTCAGACAAAGATATCTTAGCCTGCCTCACAAAGTGTCTGTAAATACCAATTAAATAAATATTTCCTTGTCTAAACGTTTGATTTATTTTTTTGCTCATCATTTCCTCAGCATGCCTAGAGAAGGGGAGACTGAGGGGAACCCTAACTGTGGTCTTCAGCATCCTCTTGAGGGGAAGAGGGGGGGCAGACGCTGATCTCTTCACCCTTGTGACCAGTAACAAGACTCGAAGGATTGGCATGAAGCTGAGCCAGGGGAGGTTTAATTGGATATCAGGAATAGGTTTTTCACCCAGAGCAGGGTTGAGCACTGGAACATACTCCCCAGGGAACTGGTCACAGCACTAAGCCTGACAGAGTTTAAGAAGTGTTTGGACAATGCTCTCAGGCACAGGGTGTGACTCTTGGGGTGTCCTGTGCAGGCCAGGAGATGAACTCAACAATCCTTGTGAGTCCCTTCCAACTCAGGATTTTATATGATTCTATGATTTTGCATTTTAACCTCCTCATACACACAGTTAAAATGCTCAGGAAGGGACAAAAGAAATGTAAAGGTCCTTGGAGATCCCTGGAAATATTACATACATTCAATTAAAGTTCACAAGGAAACCCTTTTCCAAATTTCCTGGTTTACTTTCTCAAACAATATATGTATTCCTCACCCACTAGAACAATAAAATAGAGGAGGCACAAAAATATTTTGATGCTTTATTATAACGGTTTGCTGCAGTATCTGTGTATTTTCTTTCCGGTCTTGTTTTTAATGGCAAGTGCCTACACAGAATATCCCAAAGATTGCATAAACCTTCAACTTCATAGTAATTGATTTGAAACATTCAGGATCCTAGCACAGGAGATGAGGAGACAGTGGGTAGATAGAAATAGTGAATCACAGAATGATTTGGGTTGGAAGGGAACCTAATGACTGTCTAATCAACAATCCCCTGGCCTTCCATGAGATCAGATTACTCAAAGCCACATCTAACCTGGTCTTAAATATTTCCAGGGATGGGGCATCCACAGCTTCTTTGGACAATGTATTCCAGTGCTTTACCACCTCTCACAGGAAAGAATTTCTTCCATATACCTAATCTAAACCTGCCCTCTTTCAGTTTGAAGCCATTTTCCCTTGTCCTTTCAATACCTGCCCTTGTCAAAACTCACTTTCCATCTTTCTTGTAGGCTCCCTTTAGCTACTGGAAGGTGCTATTAGGTGTCCTTGTCCTCTTCTCCAGGCTGACCAACTCTAACTCTCTCAAACGCTTCTCACTGGAGAAGTGTGCCTTCCCTCAAATCATCTTCACAGCTCTCCTCTGGACTTGCTCCAACAGACTGATGTCCTTCCTGTGCTGGGGACTCCAGAGCTGGATGTGGTTCTCCAGCTGGGGTCTCATGAGAGCAGTGTAGAGGGCTGGAGTCCCCTGCTTTTACCTGCTGTCCATAAAAGGCCAACCAACAAACAAATCAAACCAAACCAAATCAAATAATCCACCACCACAACCTCCCCCCCCACCCCTTGCCAAATAAAAACCAACCAAGTGCAGACCATTACATTTATAGTATTTTAAGTGCTGTAAAAGAAAGAAGATTGGTCCAATTGGACTGAAATACAAAAAGCTCAGAAAGCAGTGTGTTTAAGTGGAAAATCAATGTGTGTTGACAATAGCAGGAGTTACAGGAGAAAGAAAAAAATATATATCACAGTAACTGAGGTTAGAGGGAAAGAAAGAGACATGAGAACAAAAAAAAAAATTACCAAAAGGAATTAATGTATTGACAAGGCTGCTACTGAAGCCTGATTGTCTCATTCCTGGTATGAAAAAGAATGTGAGTATTAACAATGAAAGTTACGTGTACAATGAATTGCAAAATTATATGCGAACTTCAAGGTGAACTTTTTGAATTACAGGACTTGTAAAAAGCTGCAGCAAGTTGATGTACCAGGCTTATTAGCATTCCACAGTCCCTGCATGGGAAACATTCCCTTTTGTACTGTAAATTCAAACTTTTACACCTCCTAGAATGATTTTATTCAGAGAGCTCTATTGCTGGGGTATTTTTATTTTTTTAATGGATAAAAGAAATTGAAAAGCAAAGGACACACAATCTAAATGAAAGCTAGCTAACAGATTCCTTGCTAAGAAATGCATGGAATTATTTCTAAAGCCTATTTAGAGAGCTAAAAGACTAAAATTGTTAGACTGCAGATGAATATATTTGAAAGGGGAAAGTCAAAATGAGCAAAGCATCCATTTTTAAGAAACCTCCTATGTAGCAAGTCCTCTCAACTATTAATGAAGGAAGCACAATTTACCTCCCTTGGCAAGAAATAAAAATCAATTATTTTTGTGATTAATTTTTAAAAGAACTTAATTACCTTATTTATTAGAATTCTTTGGCCCTTTTCCTTATTAACACATGTTGACAAGAATGTGATAAAACATTAAAAAAATGCAAACCAACCATTTCAAATACTGTTGTATCACTGAATGATTCAACAATTCACAAAAATATAAGATATCAAAAGGGTCCTTCTCCAGGTATATGTATTAGGACTTTACAGAGCACAGGCTTAAACGTGAATGTGTTTACTGAAAAATAAGGGGGATGTTGAGGGGCAGGAAGAGTAGACACATTCCTTGCGTATTCAGTTTGGTCTGAACCATGGCCACATCAAATATCTGCCAGTTTACTAACTCCTACTTGCACAGTTCTGATCATATCACCAAGGGATGCTGAGCATTGACCGTCAGGCCATTTCTCTGTTCTGAATAGGACTTTTCTTTTTGCCAGATGACTCTTTGGAGGTAGGTTGCACACAAACAAGGAATGACAAAAGCCTGTTTAGCATGTTTGGGCAGGGCCTGATTTTGGTTTTGGTTTGATTTTGCACTTAACCGCTTTGGCCATGACCTAATACTTTTTACTAATCAAACCTCAAGGGTTAAGCCCCTTGAACACTACTAGTTTAAAGCTATATGGGCTGTGGACTTCACATTACCTTTAGATAACCTAAGAAGATTATGGCTTTACAGAAGTATCTTTTTCACTACTTAGACAGATTAAATTCAGTTTAACTGGTGAAGCTTTGTCTTTAATTCCTGCTGCAATTCATTACCTCCAGTCACAGGGTGTAATAATCTATTTTGCCAATTATACCTTTTTTCATTTCTCTGCAATTCATCATTATTATTTGATTTTTAGGTATAAAAGGAAAAGTACTAACCAACAAAATTACTTAGGACCATAATGACCTAGCACAATGAAGCCATTCATCATCAGTACCAAGTCTCACTCTGAATAGATCCTACAAATAGTTTCAATTAATAGCTTTATACAAGTACTTCTGTAAAACATACATTAAACGTTGTGGCTGATTCTGGGGGCTGCTGAGTTTGAATTAATTACTGCTGGAAGTTTTTTATGCCACTCAATCTGATGGGAACTAGCTGATCAGCCCAATCAGACCCATTTAGGAAAGCCTTTACCCCAAAAGTCTTTATACATAAAAATGTCTCACACAATTTAGCAGGAAGACAGAATAACTGTGGCTCCCAAACTAGAAGTGTCAGTTAGGGTGCGCTGGGAGATGAGAAGAAACACTGAAGAGAAGGTGATACCTATCATTAGGTAATCTTTCATGATATTGTTACCATGCATGTATAATTACTTGCAATTTACATTTGTTTATAGTAAGGCACATAAGCAAGAGGACAACCTTAATGTAGAATTTCCTATTCTATCTATCTATATGGCTAGTACAGAAACCCCTCGCCCTCGCAATATCATAATGAACTCATATACATGTAAAATGATAATTTTGGCAGAAATTTCATTTCTTAAATTAATCCCATTACCAGATCCCAACACAGATTCCTTCCTCCACAGCACAGATAACAAAGTATTTTTCTATTCTCCACTTAGATATGCATACAATTAATATATAGAAGCTTCAATAAAGATATATTAAAGGCAAGCCATGACAGGCAACATTGTACATAGGCATTGAATTGTCTCATTTCCAAAGCTTGTATTATATTACACATTGCCTGGAAATGAGGTAGGTACTCCATCCTCTGAAACATTCAAGGTCAACTTGGACAGGGCTCTGAGGAAACTGGTCTAGTCAAAGGTGTCTTTTCCATTGCAGGGGTTGGACTAGATGGACTTTAAAAGTCCCTTCCAACCCACATTATTCTATGATTCTAAGATTTGAACAGGAGACTGCTAAAGGGGAGGTGCCATTTCTATATGAGTGACAGCTAAATTTAAATTTAAATTTTACTGGTTTAAGCAAACAAATACTTCTGCCACACTCCACAAATAGGTGTTGCTTGATAAACATAATCTCTTTCATAAAAGCTGTCCTGTCTTATACATAGTTACACAAAGTTTAATAAGTGGCTACTTATCAAACCCTTAACTTTCTGGTTCTCAATGGATGAATTACTTAATATCATTACACAAAGGCATTAGCAAAGAACATATTTTAATTGTAATTGCTGACTAAAAATCCCAGACTTTTCCTTTAAGATATTGAACATCCTCTGTTCAATTTGTATTGAACACCTTATAGCATTATAGGATTTTGAAGACCACTAACATATCCATGACACAAAATATAGCCATATCAACATGTAGCAAGGATGCTTTGTAACCAAGGAATTTTGCAGCTTTAATTTCTAACATTTTCCACATGTACTGCAAGTCACTAGACCAAACAAGACATATTGGGCTGCCACTGTGTAATATGATGGTCATGAATTTGCACTGTGGTTGATTTAACATATTTTATTCTGGTTTTATGTAAGTTGTTCTGTCTCTTTTTAAGGATGTAAATGAACACAATCTTAGTATATGCACAGTGTTGCATTAAAAATCAGGTTTATATGTATATGTCACAGACTTGGTCAACATTTTTCATATGAAAAGTGGAAAAAAATAGCCTTTTTTTAAGTAGTGACGTATCAGCTCCAGTAAAATTGTTATCATGATTTCAGAGACCACAGGTAAATTTAGAGGTGCAGAGAGGACAGAGACTCAAATAAACAGCCAATGGTTAGGGTAGTTATTTGAACCAGTTTTCCCACTTCCAAGTATTTGAGTAATTTTAGAGTATAAATCTTTCTCTCATACCTCCAGGGAGTGAGTCTTAACCATGCAGAAATTCCTGCTTCTAGGCCATACTTCACACTTTTCTGAAGGAAATGAAATAACAAGAGCTAACTACTCTATCCCATTACAAAGAGTAGCCAGGTAAAGAAATCTCCACAGATATAAATGTAATTATCTTGTGACTAGTCCAAATAATTCCTAATACTATGGTTGAACTATTCCTGCGATATATATATACCAATGGAAAGGAATTGTGGGCCTGGTATTTGTGAGTCTGAGAGACTTTAGCCTTCTAGCAGCTGCTAATTTTTCCCAAGGAAAAAATATCTCAAGAAAGCTTCTTCTCAAAATAATCTTGGTAAACAACTCTTCGTTCTCAAAACAATCTTTTCGCCAGGTGGTGTTTGTCTTTCTAGTTCTGTTTCTCTAGTTTAACCAATGGGATTAGAGAGGTGTCATTTCTATTCACCCATCATGTTAAGTCTGTGTCGGAGCACCTTATAAAAGGTAGTAAGAATTAGACAATAGACCCTTCTCTATGCTCATTGCCTTCTGAAAATATTTGGAGTCTCATTCGTTTTTTTGTGTCCTACAACGACAAGGAATAATGTTCTGAAGGTTACTCTCATGTAAACCCGTTCTATTGACATGTAGATTGTGCTAGAAAGGCAGCTTGATGGCATCCTTTTATTTGTAACATGCCTATTCCCATTACTTTGATTGAAATGAGCAGTTTAACTTTTTGTCTGCATGGCCTTTGGGTCAACACATCACAGTTCGCCAAGCACAGTACACCTGCCAGAGCTTGTAATATTTAGTTTCATGCATCAGCATTTCACTGCAGCCATCTCCCGTCAACATTGTTCTTCCAGAGATGTTCTCAACCCAAATTTTCTTGTCTTTGTGCATGGGCTTGCATCACAGACTCCACAATGGAAATTTTTGGTGATACATACTCAAAGAGAAATAAATAACCAATAGATATGATGCAAGTATTGTGGATTTTTGATCAAAGAAATTTTGGGGGAAAAAAAAAGTCAAGAAATTAAATAGAAGGATCATGAAGGAAATCTGGGACTTGAATTTTCCATGTACTTAGAGAGAAATTTAGGGCAAGCACACTGGCATGGCACTCCTTTTTGCTTTGGCCAAACAGTCCAACTCCAACCTCTGGAGCCAACAAGCAGAACCGTTGCTTGAAGATCAATTGAGTCACAATACTTGCATGTGACATAGAGACCTTGTGATGGTTTTAGATTCAGTCTGCATGCTGGACATGCTCTGCACCTTTCTGAGACCTCTGCAACCATGAAAGAAGTGTGATTGACTGTCTAGGTGATGTAGAATATGATGTAGATGAATTGAAGCAGAAGAATTAGGCACTAGGATGCCAGCACATCTGTTACCTGAATGAGGCTAACCAGCAGGAAGTGTATAGGCAAGCAGAACACCCCTTTGCTTTTGCCATTCAGATAAAACCTGGTTTTAGCTCTGTGTCTGAATTTGAGGGTGAGAAAAAAGCAATTTCATTTAAAGAATGAAATGGGTTTTTTCTCAGTGTAGATGCCATCTTAAAGAAGAAAATATATAACAATGCTTTAAAAGTGACACCACATCTGCAACAACTTTGCTGTGTTTTTAAAAGACAGTCTGTGCCAACCAGAAGAAAATGTCTTGTTTTGAGAAGCTCTGATTTTCTGATCCTTGTTTTCCTATATGTCTTAAGAAACAACATGCCTGCTTGACACAAGAAACCATTATTAATGCACGGAGGAAGACGGCAGACCTGCTGAAAGCCTGAGCCTATCCACCCTGGTTTTTGACCAGGAGTGGATATGCTCTATCTTTAACTACAGCTCAGAACTCTTGCTCACAATAATAAGAAGCAAACAAGCTCAGCTGCTAAACTGATAACCTCAGAAACAGCCTAGCATGACTACACGAATCCATTTAAAAACCCATTTAACTCTGGTGCTAGCTATAAATATACACTGTAAAGTTTCATCTGAGGTCAAATATCTCTGAGAATTTGTGTAGCAGTTGATATGGTTATAGCACTAGAGGGCTCTTCAAAAGCACACTGCTAACTGACCACCCTGCTATGCATTCAGTGAAAATCAATACTAAAGCAGGTGCTGGTTTTCAGAGCAGAGTGTTAGCATTATCACTGACCTGTCATTGATCTGATCTAGGAGTGTCATACTGAAAGAAATTTCATCTAAAATAAAGAGATTCATATATCTTTCACTTTCTTTGTTCAGCATACTGGGTAACCAATACTGGAGTTGAAACCATCTGTGTAATTTTTGAGCGTACACAAAAATAATGCTGGTAGCATTTCTTTCTTAACCTGAAATTCACAAGATCAAGCTTTTAGCAAATTTATTTAGTCATTTATGTATGAAAAGGTTCACTGGGCAACAAGAGCTAAAATAAGCAATTTTTTTGTACTAACCATGGATTTTTCTGTACCCAGGCTTCAATTTACCAAACAATTTCAGAATAAATGTTATTTATAAAATTCTACTGTGAAAAAAAAATCCAGATAATGATGCTATGTTTCTGAACATCATGCTACATCAAATTCTGATATTCAAATACCTGCAAAACTCCCTATTTATGGTATACTCTTTATGAATTTGTGCTTTCCAAAAGAGAGAGAGTTAATAATACTTGTAACTACACAAGCAGTAATTTCCCTGTCTGTGGTGGTCAATTTCTAAATACAATACAGGTTAAATGTAGTTCTTAGAAAATCCTTTCCAAAGCAAAGGTTGCTTTCCAAATTTTTTGTAAACTAAGGAAAACAGATTACAGATTTTCAGCACTTGAGAGCACTTACAAATAATATAAGGTACAAAAATCAACTATAAGTTCATAAACTCCACAAATCCCAGCTTCTATTGAATTCCAATTTGAAATACAAAAGTATTTTACAATTTCGTCTCCTAAAAGTCAGCTTATATTTTCTTTCATTCATCCAATTTTTTATGAATTTACAAAGTGACAGATTACTCGCAGTATCTTTAATGCATATTAGTTTTATTAAGGCTAGAGAAATCCCAACTGATATTTCATGAAGCTGGCTGAGGACTGTAGACACCAGAGTCAAATGCCTTCTCCCTCTGAGTATATCTCAGCTTCTCAAAGGCAACACAGACTTTTCACTTTTCTCTGAAGCACTAAGCTCAGATGTTTGTGAGAGACAAGATATTAGAGCTGTTGGACCATCAGTGCTATCTAATAGGTAAAATCATAATTAAAAAAGAAACATTCAAGAGGAATGGTAAAAGTAGAAGGCTTCAAACATTTAATTATGCACACATGAAACCCTTTTACTAGTACAGCCATTTTAACCTGTTTCACAGCATGGAATTTATTATATTCTAAAAGAGTTAAGAGGGACCAGCAACCACTTTTCTTCTACTCCTAGAAAGTACTTATGCTATTTCTTACAATTGACTTTCTCTTTTGGCAAGCAAGCTCCCAGCAAAATGAATAGGCTTTGAGGGAAAGAGGGGAAAAAGGGAAAGAAGAGGATTTGAGCAGATAAAGATGATCAGGTTTTCTAATGGTGCTGGAAAGCTGTATGTGAGGAATTAAGGAAGAAAGAGAATTTTATGAAAACCTGATGTATAAACAGAAGCATGATGTAAATAGCTGCTTTGCTCTCCAAAATGTTAGAATTATTCTATGGTGTGGTAATTTCAATATAAAGACAGCTGTTTGAGGCACATGACCATATCCTTTATGGGTTTGTGAGGTTTGGGGTTTTTTTGGTGTTGTTCTTGTGTTGAGTTTTTGATAACAGGCAGGAAGTGGTTTTTTAATTGTTTATGTATCTAAGTAAAGTAAATATTTCTATATGAAGAAAGACGCACAGTATGTTTTAAGGAACTGATTATTTCATTTTTAAAAGGGTTTTCATCCTTTTGTCAAACTTGCAGTGGTAAACATGGTCTCCCTCACCTCCATCCTGAATTCTTTCCTAGTTCATCAAACTTGTTGAGAGAAAGGACAGTGGATCTGCTGTAATCCACCTGCCCTGATTCAGTATAATTTCTTTCAAGATGAAAAGATGAAAAAAATGGTCACATGACTTGAGAGCACACACCTTGTGATAAAGAGCAAATAGTCCCAGACATGTATGATTCACTTTAAGATGGTCCAAAGCTGAGCTTAAATGAATAGCTGACTCAAAGTTTAGAAAATGTTTTCTGAGTGCATAGTTACAAATTAGAGAATACCCAGCTAACATTTGTGTTGTGACCTGGTTATAGGCTCAAAAAAGCCTTCCTGTGTTATTGAGATTGTTCACTTCTTTATTGTAATTTGTTTCTGATAATGGAAATAGATCAGAAGACTAGTTCCTGACTTCTAGGAATGTTTCCTTTCCTATACTCATGTAGAATATACTATCTGACCAAAGTAGTACGGTACTGTAATGTCTAAGGAAAGATATGGTACCAGCCTGATGAACTAGCCAGGAATATTCTACTCAGTTATGCTTGTTTGCAGCCCCATATCTGAAGACAGAAATGTCTCACTCCTTGTCTCTCAAATGAGAACCCTTCCCTGGATTCATTGCTTCTTTACCACATTCACCAAACACTGCCTGGCAATTTCAAAGCACTGTTATCAGAATCCTCATGGCTCAGGAGAAGTATAAAGTTCTGCATCAACCCCAGTAACATTTGAAGTTAAACAATGCTTTTAAATAATAACTAGCAAATACCCAGCTGTTAAGCATCTTGTCATGACAAACAGAAGTAACTAGCAGAACCCTCCCAGCACCTAGCTTGTCTTGATGACTTATCCCCACTCTCAACTGGAAGATTAGAGAGCACCTACTTTCTTCCTCAAGAGACCACCTTGAACTGCTTCCCAGGCAGGTCACTTGAGCATTTTTAAATGCATTTGTTTGGTAAGCTGAAAGGCTAAAGGAATCCTTGTGATAGAAATCAGAACCTAGTAAATACACAAATTAAAGTAGACAAATGAAAACAAAATTAATCATCCAGATTTCATTAAAATAAGAAATACATGAAATAATTTGAAATAATGTGTGCAGAATAGAGCTTTCAGTACCTGAACACAAATAGTAGATTTTTGTTTTTCTTTTTCTGATTTAGGTTTGCCATTACTGATTTGAAGAATGCTTACTATATAAAGGAAGCTTGGGAGAACTACCTTAATTAGAAACCTAAATCTCCTGTACGTACTCTGGAAGATGATCAAGACCTCATTCTATAGATGTAACACAGACTCTTTAACCCTCTTCAAGTCTATAGTCCAACTGTATTTTGTGCATTGGTATTTTTGGCTGTGTGATTATTTTTGGGAAACTGCTTCTTCACTGTTACTGGCTTGGGCTGTGTACAATAAACTAAGGACAAACTGGAACCAAGAATCGATGATATTCAACTCATTGAGCCTGTGGTAGCACACTTTTGTTTGCATTTTCTGTTGCATTTCTAAAATGCAACCACTGTTGACAGCTAAGAGGATTCTTGTTTTTCTAGTATCTTGAGGACAATATACAAGTGCTATGTGATTATTAATAAAATGTCAGAGAAAAATATCTTTGCCCTTCAAATATTTTTATCTAGGGAGACAAACTTGGTAAGCCAGAGATAGTGTTCATCAATGAGACCAGCAGGAAAAAACAGGCATGCCCTCAGGCTCGAGCAGGTCTACTCACCATCAGATCTGACAACCTGCAGGAGATTTTTATCTCCTGCAAAACACAGGTAAAAAAAGGCATTCATCTCCTCTTTTAAGCTTTAGTTATACAGCTTTTCTGTTGAGGCCAAAAACTGGTGTGGCTTTTTTTCCCCCTCAGATGGTCTAAATAAGAGATACTGTTTCTTTGTTGGGATGCTGTTGCATCTTCAGGCCATTGACACAGGAAAAAGATGAACAACTTTTATATACTTATCATCAAAGTGAATATGAATAGAAATACAGATAGAAATGTCTAGAAATCAACAAAAGATAAACAAAAAGACAGATGAATGTTTGTCTAGTTTGATTTCAAAACAGATGTGCCAACTTAACACGCTATACCTGAGTTCTGATTAAACACTGAGTACCTGCTGTTTCCCTCATCTAGCAAATAGCAGATAAAGTTGTCAGGGTAACTGCAGTTTATGAGAGCTTTAATTTTATTTTTTACTCTTTGTTTTAAGGGTAAACCTCAGTCCACTTTTGATAAGCTAATATAGGTTCTTTACATTAGCCTTAAAACCCCAACAAAACAGTGTAATTCATAAAAATTTCTATTAGGTATACACTGGGTGAGATGAATACCTCAATCTGAACTCCACATTTCCTGTGATTGCTTTAGCATTGTTTGTAACAAATATATTAGGCATTTGCTCAGCAGTAGGATGTTCCACTTATTTCTCCTACCCTAATTCCCTCTTAATTTATTATAAAGGATGAGGTTATGTCTCAGGAGGAAATGTGCCTCACTCTGCTTTTTCCTGCCATGCTATTTATTCTCTCATTGATTTATTTACTGGAGGAAAAACACATTGTGTGCAGTTACTTGTGATGCTCTGCCACTGGTTCTAAGCATGATATAAAATTGTTGATGTTACTCCTAGGGTCAGTGCTTGTCCTCCAAAGAAAAAGTGGTGGGTTTTTTTGTTTGGTGGGGGTTTTTTTGGTTTGTTTGTTTGTTTGTTTGTTTTAATTTTGGGCAGTTTTGTCTCATTTCCTTACATTTTCTACACTCATGTTCCCCCTATTTGCTAAGTTGATGGGCCACTTCCAGAGTAGCATCTATAAGACCAAGCTGATTTACTTATAGGTTCTAATTCTATTTTAGAAATGGAAGTCGTCATGGCTGCTCTTGCTTTTAGACTATTTTTATGTGAGCATTTGTACATATGTACGTGTGTGTGTGTATAATTTTATTTTAAGAATATCCTGTCTTCAGCAAAAAGCCTATGTACATCCACTGAAATAATCTCGTTAATATGTTGTACATTTCTGCATGCATTTTGCTGCAGAAAATGTTACAGCAGCTGCTACCTCAGTAATGTTTCTAGTTAAAGGAAAAAGGACTCCAGTCTGCTTCGCCTAAACATGTACATTCCCTCAGAATTAAGGTTAATAATAAAAATTAGAACCGGAGTCTTATGAGATGAAAATTTCCTGTATGTACTTCCAACAGCTGACACTCATACTCCCTTTAATACACATCCAAAAAACCAAATTGTAACAAGTAAAATGTTTTCAGAATTCTGCTATGCTCATGTTGATTTCTTCAAAGGGTACCTTTTTTTTTCCCCCCAGTATATATAACTAAAGGATTCTGGGCCATTGCTGAGGCTTCTAGATGCTAATGAAATAGAAATAACTGGAGAAGAGGTTTGCATCCATAAAGAGACAGAGGCACAAGCACACAAGACCTTAAAATGCTTGCCATAAATAAATGTTTGGAAAACGTAATTGTTCCATACTTCCAGTAAATTTCCTTCTTAGAACTGAACCTCTGTGAATCATGAAGACTAGTGCTATTGAAGGCATGACCTGCTAAACTGGTGGTGACAATTTTAGGTTTTAAAAAAGAAAGCTCTTAGAAAAACTTCTTTGCTTGCTGAGTGCAGCACCATGGAAGAAATTAGAGCTGTAAGAAAGGGAGCACAACACTGCTAGGGAGAAGATGTCACAATTTTAGGGCTGCCAAGTTTTAGAACAGGAGCTGGGAGGCAGCAGGAGGGGCAAGTGGAAATAAGGAAGAGATTTACTAACTTTGTATTCATACAACGAAGCTCTCCTGAAATGACTAGCCAGGTGGAGAGAGGAAGTCTGACCTGAAAGTGGGTTATGCTAATCCCAGCATGGGCGGGTAGGGAAAGGAAGGTCAGGAGACAGAAGTCAGAAAGGCATGTACAAGCATATCTGTATTCTGCTTTCAAGTGTGCTGCTGGCAGTTCTACTGCTGCTTCTCACTCTGCACTGCCTCTCCGGGGCTGAGCTGCGGCTTCCCCGTGTCCTCTGCTGCTCCCGCTCGCCTTGCCAGTGCACAGGCTGGAGCACTTCCTCTGCTCTGGCTCTGCTCTTGGAGTCATGAGTCCCCTTCAGAGGGGCAACGGGGCCAGGATTTACAGCAGGATGTCAACTCTGCGTAGGAGTCTGACATTTGCGGGTAGGAATACTTTAAACATGCTTTAAACAGCTCCTGGTAGCATGCACAGGTGCCAGCATTGATAAATATACAGTAATTGTGGAAACTATTTTCCTCTGCCACCCTCAAGGGAAGAATACTTAAAATAATTTTTAAAAGAAATGATGAAAAGAAAAAGGGGATTTCTGTAAGTTCTAAAATCCTTTCTTTGTTATTCTGAAAAAAAAAAAAAAAAATCTCCCTCACATCTTGCTCCTTAGAAGCTCAAATAAACCTGAGTAAAATATTGGCACTTCTAGTGACACTAATCATACTATGATTCAAGTGAAAAGGAGATTATTAATTTATTTCTGATTCTGATGTTGGTGTTTGACTACACATGTTAGGCATTATCCTTATGAAATGTCTACTAGCACATTCAGCCTGTGAAGTGAAGTTATACCTGGTCCAGTTGAAATGGGAACATGATCTGAGAGGTAAGAAAAAAGCAAGAGAAATACCTTAAGAGAGAGAGCTAGCCAGACTTTAATCATAAGGACACATGAGTAAGAACATAACATTATTCAGAAATACAGTCACTATTTTGACGTAATACTGTTAGGAGAAGGCCATAGCACATCCTGAAGACATGAAGTTTTGCTCTGCCTTTGGACACCCAGGGTTTAGCACAGAGAACAGGCTTCAGGCTCTGATCAGATTATGCCTCATGCTCATCGTAAGCATTTCTTACTTAATAGAGTTTGTCTGTAACAGAGCCTAAGAGGACTATTATTTAAAGATTAAGCTGCCTCCATCCTCTTGCTCAATGAATTTTTCAGTGTAGAAGGGAAACTCCATGGTGCTCAGCCTATTGCTGAGGTAACACATTACAGTATGTGATCAAAGTCAGACTACTGAGCCTCCATGGACATCTGTGTGATGAGCAAATCATTCTGTAGTCACATCAAGATAGTCAAATAATGGATACATGAAAAACCATGCAGTAAGCTAACCAGGTAAAAGAAAAAGCTACACACTGGATTATAGTTCTTTGAAATGAAAATAAGACCAATTTGCTTGGGGGAAAGGTCTTGTACTAGGATAGTCTTTTCCAGAAAGTAAATAATAATGCATGCAAAATTTTCACTGGAATATTTAGAGTAAATTTTATGATGCCAAACATCATTTTATGATGTTTCTAGATGGAAATTTGCACTGAAAATACCTTAAGCATAGGTAGGAATGAATCAGGCACTGCATGTTGTCCTCAGATAGCCAATGACCCTATGTGAAGAGCATTACTTTATCACTCTTTGTTACTTTATTGTTATTCATGTGGCATTAGCCAAGTCCTGACTCTCAAGCAATTAATTTAACTCTTCTTCTTCCCAGTCTCAGGTGGTAGTTCTTCCACAATGCTGCTGTCTCCAATTTATCACAGCAAGCTGAAAGTTCTTGACTTCCTCTGGATTTGGTATAGGGACCTTTCTGAAAGCTTTTAATCAGGTTAGCAGCCCTTTCACTGTGGCTTCCTAACCAATACATTTCACTGTGAAACAGAAGGGAAGGAGAAAATGAGAATGCCTGACTTCTCAGTGTCAGCTCAGAGTGAACACTCAGCTACAGGCTGTGTCAAACAGAGAAGAGTCCCGTCCCTCATTACTTTATTCTAGTTGCTCAAGTGAATTTACTGGAGCACTTACAGGTGAAACATGGGATCTGAATTTTGAAAGCTAACCAGACAGGCATTCCAAGCCACATGCATATAACTCAAATAAGAAAATGCAAGGGATATCATGTTTTCCTGATATGTGACTTTGTGCCCCCAACAACAGCCAACAAGCAGGTCAGTAAGGAAGATGCTAGACAAAACCATTAGCTTAGTCAATACACCAACAAGGAGGTAATTTCCTTTTTCCACTGATGTGACACCAAATTCCAGGTCACCAGCTATTTCTATGCACCAACACATTACTATATTAACACAAATAAGTTTAAATTTTTAAAAGACTAATAAAGCTGAATTATTCCTAACAACTGTAGCCTGAAATACCTATCTAATGAATGGCTGTCCACAGATCCTTGCAATTCCTTACCAGTACTTCATCTACACAGACAGCCCCTTGGGAAAAGGCTTATCGAAGGAGAAGATCTGACAAGTATGTGGATTTACTCAATCTAATAAATACTTGTATCTGCACCAACAATGCTTCATTGGTAAAAGCAGCATTGATCTTGATGAGGCCCTTAATTAAAACACTAAAATCTTTCAATTTGCCAGTTGCCCTTCTTCAGGCAAAATGACATTATTTTCCTATATCAGAAGGGTATAATGAGGATTTATACATAAATGTTTGAATATTCTCATATGTTAGGGGAAAAGACAAACACAGAAATTTCTACAGAATTGTAATTCTCACTTAATAACCTTTCTAGATTCAATTCAAATATCACTGATTATTGTGCTCACAGTTCAGCTTCTCTCTGCAAAGGTAACTAAATTCATCTCACAACACGTACATAAAAATATAATCACAAATGTTACTACTGTATACTAAAATGTTAATGTTTTGCTATAAAAAATGTGTGTTGCCTTGGCAGTATTTTTATTATTTCTGTCCCACCATGTGTTTGTCAATTGTGACAGCTTTGCTTTTTAAACCTGAAAATATGACAAAGCCAGACTCTTGAAAAGCCACATGTAGAAAAAGGTAAAGTACTCATACATTTAAAATTTTGTCAGTTTCAGTACAAAATAATGGGCTGTAAAATTTAAAAAAATTAGTTACTTTTCCTTCCCATAAAAATGCTTTAAATTGTGTATGCACAAGTTAAATTTCAAGAATACAAGGAGAAGTCTTTTCCACTATAGCCACAGCTCTACTGGACACTAGGAGTGTCAAGAATTGTGTCTTTCTAATGTTTAAAATTTATTCTGTACCCACTATTCTCATGAGTGGAATAATACAAAAGAAACAACCCTTCAACAAAAATTTCAGCAGCAGAAGGAGCATACTTACATGAAGTACCAGCAAGTATGTTTTACCAACATTTTTGTTTTGCTTTGTTTCTTGCTAAGTATAACTTGACAAAAGATGCTTTGACAATGCAAAACATCAAAATGTATACTTCAAAGTCTCCAGATTACAAAACTGCCTTAAATTAGGTTATCTTGTTCTGAATTTTAATTTTAACCATGTTCTTCACTCATATTTTATAGTTTCCCTTCTCAACTAGTGATGACTAGATTTTTTTTTTTCTTTGCAAGTCCTACTGAATATTTAATTAATTTAAATAATTTCTTGAGAGGGCAAATTTAAAAAGACAACTTGATGGGATGTTTGTGATAAAACTTCAGAACTATATACTTTCAATCCTTCTTTTGAACACTAAATCTTCTCGGACCTTCCTTTGACCAAAAAAATCCAACAAACAAATCAAAACAAAAAATGCATTGGGAAAGAATGTAAACAACAAGGAAGGGCCAAAAAAATCTTCACATCAAATATTTCCTAGTACAAGTAATGAGTAATTCTTCTCTGAATCCAAAGACCTAGTTATAGTCTTCTATTAAAGTGCTTTCTGATAAAGCTTTTCCATAAACTACCCATTTACACAAGCCATCCTCCTCCTAGAATGAAAACACCTCTTTTGCAAGTTAAGCAGCTGTGCAAGTTTGGTTCAACCTAAAGGGAAAAGTCAGACCTAAAATTTCTGCAAGCAGCCAAAACTGGACAGTCATATCTCAGAAGTGTTATCATTTTCCAACTCTGCCAGCTAATGACAGACCATGTGATGAGAATATAGCCCATCTCTAGGAAGTGACTCACCAAAACATCAACATGTGTTTGTGTTCTCCCTCTAGAAGCACTCAAAGCAATTTGGAGAGAGACTTAATCTTCTGCTGCAATAGAGCAGGATGTCACAGTGTACTGTGAATTTGTTTTTGTCTGGTTTATTTTTTTTAAAATTAGGTTTAGTGTATGTGAGTCATCATAGATGTTTCCTTCATTTTATCTTCCTTAGGAAAAAGACAGCTTTTAACTATTTGAGTCTCTAAATTGGCAGGATTACTTAGAACTTTTAAAAGACATTATAGACAAGTGTTATTAAGGCAACATGTTTCCTTACTCTCCCAAATGACCATGGAACACAATTAATAAATTTTTCAGTCTTATCAGTGTCAAGCCAATAATAAATTCCCTAAAGTTCTGATGAAGCAATTTTTTTAGACTTGTGTTTAAGAGAATCAAAATTACAATGAATGCTTCTCTAGCTATGCTATCATTCTTTTCTTGGATAATTGTGCATATTTATAATTCTGACTTTTGCACATATTTCCGCTCGAGTAAATAATTTAAAATACAACAAGGTTCAATGGATTATTTTTATTGTTAATGGAAAATGTCTCATTGGAAAATTTTACTGTGCTTATGTGATACTATTTTCTAATGAAAAGCAGATAAACTCTACTTATACTCTGTATAGTGTAGTTAAAATAATTTACAACTGCAAATGAAAATTTAATCATCCCCAAAATTTAAATTTTCTTTTGTTTCTGAAAGCAATTAACTTAACCTTCTTGAGGTGTATATTCTTATATCAAGAGAGGGAGTTTTATTGTACTGCATAAAGCATTAAATCTGAGCATTACTCAGTGTCAAGTGATCAAAGCATTCATAAATGGATAACCGTACTGACATTACGTGTGTAATTAGAGCTCATCAAAATGATGATACCCCACCCTGCAGCATAATAGGTGAATCCCAAAACTAGATGCTAAGGTAGCAAATACTCAAATATAAATGTCCTAAAAACCCCCATTTATTTTCAAACCTATTGTTTTATCAGTTCTTATTACAGTAATTTAGCAGCAGATAAATGTTGAAAAAAGTGCAAGACTATCCAGAGGGGTTGATAGGATTGATGCCCCTTCACAGCACAGCAGGATTAATCAGACACACTCCTGGTGGTGGGCTGCTCTATTGAGCACGTTTGACCCCCTACAGAAAGTTCTACTATAAAACATAGTGGTATGATCCCCTTTCAGATACTGGGAAAAAATTAACTTTTAGCTTCTGCAGACTTACAAAGGGTAGGTATCTTTAAGTAAGGGTATCTCCCACTGATTTCAAACCTGTCTCTGTGAAAGTCATCTCAGCCCCGTGGTTTCAAGACATACCTTTAAACTAAAATAAAATGCTTGTCTGTCAAGTAGCTGAAACAATCTGAGATACCTGTTAAAAGAAGGCAGCACAGGGAGGTGGCATTAGCTCCTTTTGGCATTAGCAATGACAACTCAGCTTTGGGAAAGGCAACCCCATCTCAGAGATCAAGATGCTGAGCAGACCTAGCCCCTGCTTGAGGCAGAACCCCTCTTGGGGGCTTTCTGTGCCCCACTCCTTGAATGCTACCTGCCCTCTGCAGTCCCAGCTGCCTGCCCCANCCCCCCCCAAAAAAGTAGGATAAAACAAAATTTTAAATATCAAATCAAAATACATCTCTAGAAAGGAAACTGGGGAAAGAGGGAAGAAAGTTTCACCTTGTAACATCCGGAAGACGGTATTTAAGTTTATTTGATTTGCTGTTATTAATAAAATATTTTATCTCTGCCCCTTGCCTATTCTTTATAATGTATTTTCTGCACATTTTCTTTGATTCCTTTTCATGAGAATTAAACTCGTGTGAGAAGTGCAAATGACTGAGGCATCAGAAATTCACCTACAACTATTCAAAGGTATGACACCAAAACATCCTTGCATCCTACAGTAAAGGAAAAAAGTCAGAGCACCGTTGACGAACACAGGAAAGCAGACAAGGTCATGGAACCTGAGGATATCATAGGCTCCTCCAAGCCACTGGATGTAGCTGCGTGGTTTTGTTATGTTCATTTATTTGTTCAAATGGTTTATTCCTTTCCCCCCCTCGGTTTCTGTATTTGTGATTACACCCTGTTTTTTCCCCGACAACCAATGTATCCCTTCCCTGATCCCTCCCTCTGGTGAGCTGCCTGTCACTCTGGGGCCTGTCCCAGCTTCCAGAAAGCTCTGGGGAGGGCTTCGAGAGATAGGCTGTAGCCAGAGGGATTCCCCTCCTCCCTAAGGGAGTTGGCTCCTGAGGGTGTCCCTCATTCCCTGGGCCACTCCCTGGTTTGTCCCCATTGGTGTTTTCCTCATCTACTCTCCTTTCCCTGCCCATGGTTAAAAGCCGGTGTCAGCCTGAGCTCGGCGCTCTGTCTGGGCAGAGGCTCCAAGGTGAGGAGGTCCATATCGGGTCTCCAATAAACTTGTGTTGTGCCCCCAGTCAGAGTCCGCCTTTCATCTTGCCATCGTCGACGCACGTCTTGTGCCGCTCCGAAGAGTGGGTTTGCAGTTCCCTGATCCCCCAGGATCGGCTCGGTCTACCTNGAGAGACTTAATCTTCTGCTGCAATAGAGCAGGATGTCACAGTGTACTGTGAATTTGTTTTTGTCTGGTTTATTTTTTTTAAAATTAGGTTTAGTGTATGTGAGTCATCATAGATGTTTCCTTCATTTTATCTTCCTTAGGAAAAAGACAGCTTTTAACTATTTGAGTCTCTAAATTGGCAGGATTACTTAGAACTTTTAAAAGACATTATAGACAAGTGTTATTAAGGCAACATGTTTCCTTACTCTCCCAAATGACCATGGAACACAATTAATAAATTTTTCAGTCTTATCAGTGTCAAGCCAATAATAAATTCCCTAAAGTTCTGATGAAGCAATTTTTTTAGACTTGTGTTTAAGAGAATCAAAATTACAATGAATGCTTCTCTAGCTATGCTATCATTCTTTTCTTGGATAATTGTGCATATTTATAATTCTGACTTTTGCACATATTTCCGCTCGAGTAAATAATTTAAAATACAACAAGGTTCAATGGATTATTTTTATTGTTAATGGAAAATGTCTCATTGGAAAATTTTACTGTGCTTATGTGATACTATTTTCTAATGAAAAGCAGATAAACTCTACTTATACTCTGTATAGTGTAGTTAAAATAATTTACAACTGCAAATGAAAATTTAATCATCCCCAAAATTTAAATTTTCTTTTGTTTCTGAAAGCAATTAACTTAACCTTCTTGAGGTGTATATTCTTATATCAAGAGAGGGAGTTTTATTGTACTGCATAAAGCATTAAATCTGAGCATTACTCAGTGTCAAGTGATCAAAGCATTCATAAATGGATAACCGTACTGACATTACGTGTGTAATTAGAGCTCATCAAAATGATGATACCCCACCCTGCAGCATAATAGGTGAATCCCAAAACTAGATGCTAAGGTAGCAAATACTCAAATATAAATGTCCTAAAAACCCCCATTTATTTTCAAACCTATTGTTTTATCAGTTCTTATTACAGTAATTTAGCAGCAGATAAATGTTGAAAAAAGTGCAAGACTATCCAAAGGGGTTGATAGGATTGATGCCCCTTCACAGCACAGCAGGATTAATCAGACACACTCCTGGTGGTGGGCTGCTCTATTGAGCACGTTTGACCCCCTACAGAAAGTTCTACTATAAAACATAGTGGTATGATCCCCTTTCAGATACTGGGAAAAAATTAACTTTTAGCTTCTGCAGACTTACAAAGGGTAGGTATCTTTAAGTAAGGGTATCTCCCACTGATTTCAAACCTGTCTCTGTGAAAGTCATCTCAGCCCCGTGGTTTCAAGACATACCTTTAAACTAAAATAAAATGCTTGTCTGTCAAGTAGCTGAAACAATCTGAGATACCTGTTAAAAGAAGGCAGCACAGGGAGGTGGCATTAGCTCCTTTTGGCATTAGCAATGACAACTCAGCTTTGGGAAAGGCAACCCCATCTCAGAGATCAAGATGCTGAGCAGACCTAGCCCCTGCTTGAGGCAGAACCCCTCTTGGGGGCTTTCTGTGCCCCACTCCTTGAATGCTACCTGCCCTCTGCAGTCCCAGCTGCCTGCCCCAATCAGGCAGGATGCCTGTTGTGGTTCACTCAAGTGCAAGGTAGGCCTCTATGTCCTTGAAATCCAGACAGGTTTTGCAGTCTGTAACTCACGATTTTGATCCTCTTTTTATTAATTTCCTAAATTCCAGATCCAAACCATTTTCATCTTTTGTCTCTCTCTTGTGGATTCAGTTGTTCAGTTCAGAAGTTAGGCGTGGTCCTTTGGAAGCTCAGCTTGCAATTAACTATTGGAGGCCACAAAGAATTATGTCACAGTATAACATCTGATTGAAAAGAAACACAGCCTGCAATAGCTAGCTTCCTAGAACAACAAGATTAGTCTTTTTTTGTTGCATAAAAGGATGCTTTCATGTTGGTCAGGAACACCTCTGTTCATATTGATACAGATCTCTTTTTTTTCTCCTGACGTTAATGAAAGGAGAATGAGGCATTTCAGATTTTATTACCACAGTCACTGCTGAAATGTGTATTGAATTAGAAATGTGCCAGTGCTGGGATTTTAACAATAATTTAGACAGCTATGGAACCACTACAGACATGTCAGTCTCTTTTCTTTGCTTAACATCTGCTTGGAATAAGTACAAAGCAGATACTGGCTTGCCAAGTCCACACTAAATCCAATCAACTTAAAATAAATACCCTCCTAAACCATCTATGATTGATGACAGATATCTATAAATGTGGATGTATTCATAAGCAGCAAAGTTTCTCAGATCAAGCACTGTTCATCATTAAATAATTCTCTACAATAGTAGAATGCCTTGATTCCTGAACTACTTTAAAAAAAAAATTATTAACTTAAATAGGAGAATAATAAATAAACACAGCTGAGAGACTTGTATTTTCCTGTTAAGGTAACAGCAAAGTTGGAATATCTTTGGATGTATATGAGTACATATGCACCTCTCACCCACTTTTCCTAAGCCTAATTTTGGTTTTTGGGAGCAGAACATCAGTGTCTCATTAACTCCCACACCCCCTGCCCCGCCC